>OU342742.1:179951015-180277547 GCA_910589775.1 Avena eriantha | reverse complement strand
TGAGTCATTGCATGTCTGCTCTTCCCAACAGACCACACATAGATCCACCAGTGTCATCACATGTGTGTTCGTCCCATGAACCACAGCTAGAGTCATTGGATATGTGTTCTTCTTACCAACCATATCATGAACCACACCCAGTGTCATTGCATGTGTGTTCTTCTCACAAACCACACATGGATCCACCGGTATCATTGCATGTCTGCTCTTCTCATTAACCACAGCTAGAGTCATTGCATGTCTGTTCTTTTCACAAACCACATATCACCAGAGTCATTGCATGTGTGTTCTTCCCATGAACCACACATGGATCCACCAGTGTCATTGCATGTGTGTTCTTCTCACAAACCATATCATGAACAACACCCAGTGTCATTGCATGTGTGTTCTTCCCATGAACCACACATGGATCCACTGGAGTCATTGCATGTCTGCTCTTCTCATGAACCACACATGGATCCACCCAGTGTCTTCGCATCTGTGTTCTTCCCATGAACCACACATGGATCCACCAGTGTCATTGCATGTATGCTCTTTTCATGAACCATAGCTAGAGTCATTGGATGTGTGTTCTTCTCACGGACCACACATGGATCCAGTGTCATTGCATGTGTGTTCTTCCCAAAGACCACACATTGATCCACCAATGTTATTGTATGTGTGTTCTTGTCACAAACCATATCATGAACCACACCCAGTGTCATTGCATGTGTGTTCTTCTCACAGACCACACATGGATCCACCAGTGTCATTGCATGTGTGTTCTTCTCACAGACCATATCATGAACCACACCCAGTATCATTGCATGTGTGTTCTTTCCATGAACCACACATGGATCCACCAGTGTCATTGCATGGCTGCTCTGCTCATGAACCACACATTGATACACCCAGTGTCATCGCATGTGTGTTCTTCCCATGAACCACACATGGATCCACCAGTGTCATTGCATGTCTGCTCTTTTCATGAACCACATCTAGAGTCATTGGATGTGTGTTCTTCTCACAGACCACACATGGATCTAGTGTCATTGCATGTGTGTTTTTCCCAATGACCACACATGGATCCACTAGTGTCATTGCATGCGTGTTCTTCTCACAAACCATATCATGAACCACACCCAGTGTCATTGCATGTGTGTTCTTCTCACAGACCACACATGGATCCACCAGTGTCATTGCATGTGTGTTCTTCTCACAGACCATAGCATGAACCACACCCAGTGTCATTGCATGTGTGTTCTTCCCATGAACCACACATGGATCCACCGGTGTCATTGCATGTCTGCTCTTTTCATTAACCACACATCACCAGTGTCATTGCATGTGTGTTCATCCCAAAGACCACACATGGATCCACCAGTGTCATTGCATGTGTGTTCTTCTCACAAACCATATCATGAACCACACCCAGTGTCATTGCATGTGTGTTCTTCCAATGAACCACACATGGATCCACCAGTGTCATTGCATGTCTGTTCTTTTCATGAACCACAGCTAGAGTCATTGGATGTGTGTTCTTCTCACATACCACATATCACCAGTGTCATTGCATGTGTGTTCTTCCCAAAGACCACACATGGATCCACCAGTGTCATTGCATGTGTGTTCTTCTCACAAACCATATCATGAACCACACCCAGTGTCATTTCATGTGTGTTCTTCTCACTAACAACAGCTAGAGTCATTGCATGTGTGTTCTTTTCACAAACCACATATCACCAGAGTCATTGCGTGTGTGTTCTTCCCATGAACCACACATGGATCCACCGGTGTCATTGCATGTCTGCTCTTTTCATTAACCATAGCTAGAGTCATTGCATGTGTGTTCTTCTCACAAACCACATATCACCAGAGTCATTGCATGTGTGTTCTTCCCACAGACCACATATCACCAGTGTCATTGCATGTCTGCTCTTCTCATTAACCACAGCTAGATCCACCTGTGTCATTGGATGCATGTTCTTTTCATAAACCGCATATGGATACTAATTAACCTTAGGAGAGCCCTAACGTTAGCGTTAGACCGAGTCTTCTAGAAGGCATGCCCTAACACAATTGGTCTGCTTGTCGATTGTTACATACCGTCTGATCGGGGCGCTTGGACGATTGGGTTGGTTTTCGTGAGATCGATCCGCGAGTAGTCTGTTCTGCGGCATGATTGGCCATGCTTGCTCTGGACAAACTGGCAACACCGGGTGCTCCCCTGTTGCGAGTGTCACGACTCACCAGTTGAGAGGGCCATATCCCAGTGTCACGTCCCCATTACTTCTCTTCCTCCCCGTACTTCTCTTCCTTCCCCTGGAAGCCACATTCCCCACTTCACTCCCATCCTGCCGTAGCCGCAAGCCGACGGTGCCGCCATCCCAATCCCCTCTCCGGCAGCCACCACCACCCCCTCCCCTCTCGCCATGGGTTCAAGGGGAGACGACGAGGAAACGCGTCGTGACGACAGGGACGGTGATATCGATGTGAGTTGTCTCATCTCTATCTCTATCAGTTGTGGCCAGTTATCTATTTTTTGAGCTAGATCTACTCCGTTTACTCATGCGCGTATGATGTGTTAGGCCAACCAGACGATGTATGATGCCGACTATCACGGTTTAGCGGATGAAGCCAGTCCTCTGCTATGTAAACATGGATATGTACCCGCTAAATTTGTAGCGTTCGAAGGACGAAATGCAGGCATGAGATTTCTACGGTGTCAAGGACATCGTGCAATGATGCGAGGCAGAAGTTGCGGTGTTGTCAAATGGGTAGATCCAGAGTGGCCCAAATCGATGCAGAAAACGCTGGACAAACTATGGGAAAT
Organism: Avena eriantha; assembly: GCA_910589775.1. Classification (NCBI taxonomy): domain Eukaryota; kingdom Viridiplantae; phylum Streptophyta; class Magnoliopsida; order Poales; family Poaceae; genus Avena; species Avena eriantha. The sequence continues at coordinate 180,274,735 of OU342742.1, read as the reverse complement.
GACTGTTGAGTTGAAAGAATCCGCATTCAGCTCACTTCTTGATAGTGTTGAGATGAAGCTATGGGAACCAGTTGACACGACCAAGCATAAGCGAGATCTCATGGGGGTGGAAGACAAGGTTAGCAAAGTCGAGAAGGAGAGGGACGCGGCGTTGGCCCTGAAGGCTAAAGCAGAGCAAGAACTGACTCAAGCAAGGAAGGATCTTCACCAGGCCAAAGTCCTGCAGTTCACAACTACGAGTATTGACAAGTGCATGAGGAAAGATGCAGAGAAACAATTGAAGCTGTGCAAGGAAGATGCTAAAAGGAAGGAGCAGACGATTCGATCCTTGCTCTCGCGGGAAGATGCGCATAAGGCTAAGATTAGGAAGATCAAGGAGATGTGTGTTAACTAGTTCTATTTAGCTTAAGCCCCGTGCCTTTTTTAAGTTGTAATAGTTGTACTTGTTGACCTATCCGTCTGAACTATTGGCCCCGGAGTCCTGGGAGTAAAAAAATTGGCCGGCCGGTAATCTGTCTTAACGCTGCATTACTTCCTTTTGTCTGACCAATGCCCCTTGGATATTCCGCCCGTCGCTCTGTCGTCCTCGTGTACAAATAGGAGGCGCCACAGCTCGTCGCTTCGTCGCCCATTCCCTCGCCCTCTCCAATCTCCACCGCGCCGTCCACCCCCTCGCTCCCTCTCCAATCTCCACCGCACCGCCATGGAGATGCCCTCGCTGAACTTCTACGAGGCGGTGATGTTCTCGCACTTCGACATCCTCGCGTCGCCGGCCGCGACGGTGCCCCACGGATGGCGCATCAGCTATGCGGGGGTGCTGGTGGCTCCGCTCCTCTTCCCCGGTGGAGCCGTGATGGAGAGCGAAATCGCGGCACACCGCCTCCAGATGCCCGCATGGAAGAGGGCGCTGCCCTGGTACGCAGCGGCCAGCCCGTACTGGCCGGCGCTATTCAAGAAGGAGCTGAAGGCCAAGATTGGCAACCGCATCGTTTACGGGCGCATGGTGCACCGGGATCTCCGCAACCGAGAAGGGTGGGAGAGGTTCTGGTCTGTCCCTGGATGGACCAAGTTCACCGTCATCGCCGCCGCTCACCACGAAGAGGTGCTCCGTCTCACGTACAATGCGGAAATCGTGGAGGTTCCGTCCGACGAAGACGAGGAAGCCGGCGGCTCGGAGGACAGCGGCAGCGGAAGTGAAATTGTTGACTAGTTGGTTGAATTAATGTAGGATGTGAAATCGCACCTTTGTTTAGAAGAATTTGTGGTTGAATTAATGAAATGCCTCGATTTAGATCTCTATCTCGATTAATTTGTGGAAGAATTTGTGATTTAGATCAATTTCTGCCTTGATTTAGATCTCTGTCCCGGATTGGGAACGTAACCGTGGACCAAAGACACCTTTTCTACTAGTGTATTCTGACACTGGTGGTTTGTTTAAACGTAATCTACGTGGATTGTGCCGCATGCAAATGGCACAACCACAATTTATAAAGTGGAAGCACGTACACCCGATTACTAGAGATCCGGGAGCTTCGCCAGATGCAGGGGATGCAGGAGCAGAGAGGTGGTGAGATAGACGGGCTCAAGATTAGGCCAGAATGTGGTACCCATTTCCTCCTCATTTGGGTATTATCGGTGAGAACATTGTTGTTTATGTTGCCACGTCGTTGTGCAGCTTCTGAAATAAGTTGCTGCTTTGTGGAGTGTGGCAGCTTAAATAATTTATTTATGTGCCACTTACATTCCGTCGTATTTGGAGAGCACCTGCCCCTCAGCAATCGTGGAACCGGTGGATCATTGTTTTCAGATAGTAGTGGCACAATCAAAATTTCGGATTCAACTACTGACTCAGGCGTTTCCAAACCCTAAGTCGTGGTACATTTTACTCAGAGAACGTGGGTAGATTGTTTCGCCCAGCAACGTGCCACACACAGAGCGATCAGAATTTAACATGATTACATATATAGGTTCAAGTTCAACACATTACTATGCATCTTCATTGCCAGCAGCCTTCTTCCGCAGCCTAGGTGCCAAGCCTTCACGTCCACTGGCTTCTTCATTTCCTGCCTTCTTCCTCTTCCTCGGCGCCAATTTTCTTAGCTTCACGTACTCTGCATCGCCAGGACAATGGGCACCAGAATCGTGTCCAGCATCATCTTTCCACTCATTTTTTATTTCTTTGGGCAGCAAAATCACTGACCCGGCAGTCATGTTTCTAACCTTGTGGCGCTTCCTGTCAAAGAAACGAGACTGTTGCATAACTGCCTAATATCTACAGAGTAAATAAAACAAAAATTACAATTCAGCACAAACATGCGAACCCCAAGCGACCTTTGCTTACCAGGAGCTAATTGGGTTCGAGCAACCACCCTGTCCAAGAATAGAAGGGCGACTCCCAGTTGCAACAGCTTCCACATCCAGTACATGACATTTCAGGTCAAACATGGCAGCCGAAGCATACCTTTTCATCAACCCAATTAGCTGACTGTCACACGTTATAGGAATCATGATGCCACGTTCATCCATGAAGCTGAACTTTGTTGTCTGCTTCGGCCATAATTCAACATGATTACACAGAGCAGAAACCATACTAGATATAGTGCAGATCTGTGCAGGCGCTTCTTCCATCGTGAAACAATGGCTTCCATACCACTTGCCATTAGAATCGTACCTATAGAGGACTACCGTAACCAGGTAAGGGGGTTCCGCGCAGATCCCACTTGACAGAAAACTGTGGACAAAATATGTTTGTCAGCGTTGGGCTAACAAACAATTTGAGGTTCAGTAGCCAGCTAGCAGTTGTAATTAGTGCGAATAACAAAGAGAAGGGTAGCTCACCCGCTTGTAGACAGAACTTCTTCTTTCTTGATAGTAGGATCTGCCATCCTCTGAGCTGCTCGGCTTGTCAGCGGTGGAGGTGGGCTAGAGCCTCGCAACGGCGGCTACGGCATGCGCCATTGGAGCTTGGGATCAGCGACTGGGCGCAGCAACTGGCCGCAGCAACTTGGCGCCATAAGTCAAATGTCCGAAGGGATTGTCCTGCCTGGAGGGTGGATTCCGACGCCGCCGGTGCTAGGGGAAAGCTGGGAATGGATTTGTGAAATTGGTCAACGCATCCAATCCACTTAGCTGCTCGATTTGCCTAAGAGGTTGCCGCGTTGGTACCCACGTCATGGACAGATAACCGACATGTGGGTCCCGATCGTCTACTTCACGGGTCGGTTTAACGGAATGTTTATATTTGGTAGGGGTGAGATGAGTTTGCCTCGAAATGCCCCCTCTCAGTAGTTGGCGGCCCAACTTTTCGAAACGTGGTAATTTCAGGCAACTTAGGTACCGCCATGCGCTGGCCTGCCAACTTTGGTACCGCAGACGAACAACCCCCACATTGAGATAACTTGCAAGCAAGTGATGTGATCACTAGAATGTTATATCACAGGACTGAGAAAAGAGTGCATGTCGGTAACGAGATCAAACTAGGTATGGAGATACCGATGATCGAATCTCGTACATGTAATATATCGCGAGACAAAGGGATTTAGTCACGATGTTCAAGGTTCACATGATCACTAGAGTCATCGTTGAATGTGTGGGAGTCGGTACAAATCTCTACGTCCTACTACTGATTATTGATAGGAGAAAGGTCTCCATCATGTCTGCATTATTCGCGAACCGTAGGGTGACACACTTAAGGATACCGACACCATTTGAAGCAAATATGTTTCAGATAAAGATTTAAGAAAGCACTGGAATCATTTCGATAGAAACCGGAATTGTTTCGGGTGAAATTGCAGAAACTGGTTCTGCATGTGATATTTAAATGTTGCAGGGGGTTTTATGTGAATATTCGTTAATTAAAGTAATTAACAAAATTCTGAATAAAATAAATAAAATAGTTTTATTTCATGAGAGCTTGCATTAAATTTGGTGAAAATTTAATGGAGGTGAGTGGACTTTTGAGTGGGAGGCTAATTATGTGAGTGGGAGCTCCACACACATGAATGTGGAAGAGGTGGGGGCACCTCCATGGCCGCCGGCCATGGGAGGGGGCTACCCCCTCACCCTATAAAAGGCCCTCCACTCCCTCCTCTCATTTCACACCTCCTCGTGAAGTATCTCTCTTCCCCTCTAGAAATTATTCCCTATGGTCTCGGATTAGCGAGATACATGTTTCTAGTGGCTTTATCTAGAAAGGAGTTGCTGCTTCCGCTACTTTGTTGGAGCAAGGGACAGAGGTTGTCGGTGCACCAGACGTGTGTGCGATCACGGATGCACCGCTACTTTGCGGTGCTGGACTTGGTGGTGCTGGACCTACTAGACTTGCTGGTGCTGGACCTTCTGGACTCACTGGACTTCATCACGATCTTAAGATCGGCAAGTATAAGACTACACCAACCACAAAATCAGTTTTGTTAACAATGCTTTGTCGCTCTTCATGGGTGTGTTCTCTATGGATGTATATCCACCCGTTGATTGTATCTAGGTAGATAGATCTTGGTGCTTAGATGTTCACATCGTAGGAATTTTTTTGTTTTCTATGTTGCGAACCCAACACTTTTAATAAAGATGATCTATTCTTGTGTCTGTATGACTTGCTTGTCTATGATATAATTAGGATTTGTGTTTGATCTCTCTCTTTAGATGGTATGCATAGTCGGTCGTATATCATTTGCCTAAAGGGAGGGAGAAATCCTTTGGACGTGTCTCGGAAGCGTACCCGGAATGTCCCGTGACAGATTGGCGCTGGCTCATAACCTACATGGTCAAAGGAGGATTAAAGAGGGACTCCCTAAGCTAATTACGATTCCACAGGGAAACCCTTAATTGCGGTGGTTTGTATGCGTGATTGCTCTCAGACATCACAGTGGTTATTTTGAGGTGATCTCACTCTTGGCACAATAAAGTGGCTTCCTACGAGCCTTGTAGTGAACATCTTATTATGGGGCTCTCTCCACACATATCAGGACATAAGGAGTATGTTATATTGATTACATATAACAATAATACTATGCTAGTGGTATATCCTACATCCCAGAGAACGTTTTAGCCCTATTGAGTTCGACCATGCTTTCATACAATCTTGTCACCTGTTTTCTTTTACTTGTTTTAATTACTTTTCTGCAAACAATCATACATAATTGATACATTGCAAACGTATCTATAATTTTTTATCTTCCATGCTTGTTTTATATCTACTTTCTTATGTTTTTCCACACTTTGGAGTATTTTTTATACACTTTCTAGGACTAACCTATTAACAAGATGCCACAGTGCCAGTTGCATGTTTTCTGCTATTTTTGGTTCTAGAAAAGCCAGAAAATGAAAATTCTCAGAATTGGACGGGACAAAAGCCAAAGTCAATATTTCACCGAGGGGAACACAGAGCCAGAAGATGAGACGGAGAGGGGCCAGGGGCTGGCCAGACCACCTGGCCACGCGGCTAGTCCTGGCCTGCGTCTGGGGGTGGTGTGGGCCCCCTAGTACTCCATCGAAATCACCCTTTCGCCTATAATAAGCCTCCGATACAGAAACCCTAAGGACCCGATCAAAATTCCACGAAAGAGTCTGTAGCCGCCGCCATCTCCATCCCTAGATCGGGGGGGATCTGAAGCTCTTCCTAGCACCCTGCCGGAGGGGAGATATCACCTTGGAGGCCTTCTTCATCACCATGACTGCCTCCCATGTGATGCGTGAGTAGTTCATCCCTAGACTACGGGTCCATGTAGTAGCTAGATGGTTGGTTCTTCTCCTTTGTGCTAGCATGTTTAGATCTTGTGAGCTCCGTTCATGACCAAGATCATCTATTTGTAATCCTACATGTTGTGTTTGCGGGGATCCAATGGATATTGAGATGCTATTTCAGACTTATTATTGATTCTATCATGTGTTTGTTATTTTTATCTTGCATGCTTTCCGTTGTTAGTAGCTATCTTGGCCAAGTAGATGCTAGCAACTCCAAGAGGGAGTATTTATGCTCGATAGTGGGTTCATGCCTCTAGGAATCTGGGGAAGTGACAGAAATCTCTAAGGAACTAGATGTGATGTTGCTACTAGGGAGAAAACAGCAATCCTTTGTTCATAGAACAATCATATTGTTTACTTTACACACTTTTCTTAATGCAATTATCTATTGCTTGCAACTTAATACTGGAGGTGGTTCAGATGATAACCTGAAGGTGGATTATTAGTCATAGATGCAGTTGGATTATGGTCTATGTATAATGTTGTAATGCCCAATCAAATCTCATAGTATTCAAGATGATTAGTATATGCATGTATGCTTTCTCGATGTTTTTCATTGCCCCGCTGTAATTTGTTCACCAAACATGTCATCTATCTTAAGGAGAAACACCTCTAGTGAACTATGGACCCTAGTCCATTCTTTTACCATCAATCTACAAGCTATTTACTATTTTCTGTTTACTTTCTGTAAGCAATTACTATCTTCCACACAATATGTTTAATCCTTTGTTTTTAGCAAAACTGGTGAGATTGACAACCTCACTGTAAGTTGGGGGAAAAGTTTTGTGGTTGTGTTGTGCAGGATTCCAAGTTCGAAACAACACCTTGCAGGTGTTTCCTTGCTCCTACTGGTTCGATAACCTTGGTTTCATAACTGAGGGAAAACTTGTTGTTGTGCTCATCATACCTTCCTCTTGGGGTTCCCCAACGAGCTCGAATATATTTTGAGCCATCAAGCTATTTTTCTGGTGCCGTTGCCGGAGAGTCAAGGACATCTTCACAAGGGGAGTCCCTCTTAACCAATCTCTTTACTTTGTTATATTTGTTTTGCTTAGTTTATTTCTACTTTGTTTGCTTGTTTCTTTATCAAAAACACACAAAAATTAGTTGTACTAGTTTGCTTCTTTATATTAAAAACACACAAAAATGACTACTCTTGAAAACACTAAGTGTTGTGACTTCACTAGCACCAACAACAATGATTTCATGTGCATACCTATTGCTCCACATGTTCCTGAAGCTACTTTCTTTGAAATTAAACCTGCTTTACTCAATCTTGTTATGAGAGAACAATTTTCTAGTATTGGTACTGAAGATGCTGCTGCTCATCTTAATAACTTTGTTGAACTTTGTGAGATGCAAAAACATAGGAATATAGATGGGGATATTATTAAGCTTAAATCGTTCCCTTTCTCTTTGAGAGGAAAAGCTAAAGAATGGTTGCAATCCCTAACCATAAATAGTATTGATTCTTGGACTAAATGCAAAGATGCTTTCATTGGAAAATACGATCCTCCTGCTAAGATTATATATATGAGAAGTGAAATAATGAAATTTAAATAATCTGATAATGAACATGTTGCTCAAGCTTGGGAAAGAATGAAATCTTTGGTAAAGAATTGTCCCACTCATGGACTGACTGCTTGGATGATTATCCAAACCTTTTATGCAAGACTAAATTATTCTTCAAGAAATCTACTGGATTCTGCTGCTGGAGGTACCTTTATGACCATTACTTTGGGTGCTGCAACAAAGCTTCTAGATAATATGATGGTTAACTATTCTGAATGGCACACTGCGAGAGCTCCACAAGGTAAGAAGGTAAATTATGTTGAAGAGACCTCTTCCTTGAGTGATAAAATTGATGTTATTATGTCTATGCTTGTTAATGGGAAAGTTCATATTGATCCAAATCATGTTCCCTTAGCCTCTTTGGTTGCTCAAGAAGAGCAAGTTGATGTGAACTTTATAAGAAATAATAATTTTAGCAACAGTGCCTACAGGAATAATTTTGGTAATAATAATTATAGGCCATATCCTCCCAATAATGGTAATGCTTATGGGAATTCCTACAATAAGAATAGGAGTGCACCCTCTGAACTTGAAGTTATGCTTAAATATTTTATTAGTAAACAAACTGCTTTCAATAAAACTATTGAGGAAAAACTCTCTAATTCTGAAAGAAATATAGCATCATTGTCTAAAGCATAATCTTCTTTGAACAAAATGGCTGCTAAACCTGAAACTATTGAAAATCAATTTGCTGCTACTAATGCCATGCAAGTAAGGATTGATGAAAATGTTAGACTATTAGCTGAATTGCATGCTAAGTGGGAAAGAGAAGATAAAATTGTTAGAAATATTAGTATTTCTACTATCACTACCACTAATGTTGAAGCTAGTAAACCCAATGGAACCTTTTCTAATAAAAATTCTAAAATTCTTCGAAATATTGGAAACGATAGCTCTATTACTTTAGATGATAATTATGATTTTGATCTTGATGGTTGCAATATCTCTGAAATAATTATGTTCCTACAAAAGCTTGCTAAAAGTCCTAATGCAAATGCTATAAATATAGCCTTTACAAAACACATTACTGATGCTCTCATAAAAATTAAAGAAGAATGATTGAACCATAAAGCTTATATTCCTATGAAATTAGAAGATGGTTGGGAACCCATCATTAATATGAAAGTGAATGATTTTGATCTCAAATCTTTATGTGATCTTGATAGTAGTGTTTCTATTATGCCTAGAAATATTTATGAAATGCTTGATTTGCCACCATTGGAAGATTGTTATTTAAATGTCCCACTTGATGATAATGCTAAAAATAAACTCATGGGGAGTATTAATGATGTTCTTATTATGGTTAAAATTGCCTATGTCCCTATTGATTTCTATGTTTTGGATGTTGAATGCAATGCTTCTTGTCCTATTACTTTGGAAAGACCTTTTCTTAGAACTGTTGGTGCCATTGTTGATATTAAAGAAGGCACCATTAAATATCAACTCCCACTCAAGAAAGGTATAGAAAACTTCCCTAATAAGAGAGAGAAGATTCCTATTGCCTCTCCTATTAAAACAAAATTTGCTCTTAATGCTTCTTCATTTTAGAATACTTGATTCTTTTCTTGCTTCTTATGCCTAACTTAAAGGCGTTAAAGAAAAGTACTTATTGGGAGATAACCCAAAAGTTTTAGTTGAGTCTTGGAAGTTATTGCTTCAGTAATAACCTCTCCTTATAATTTTTGTGTGGATTTTGTGCCAAGGGTAACCTCTAATGAGAGAGAAGTAATGCTTGGGAAAGTTGCTGTCCCGAAACAGATTTTTGTGCTTCGCTGTAAAAATTCGCGAAAAATCTCTGTATGTCGGTTTGAGCTGTAATTTTTTGTGCTTCTGCCTCAGGTTGTTATACAACTTTCATTAGTTCAATACTTTTCGATTTGAGCAACAGAAGGTCTTCGAAAAAATCGGTTTTTACCTGCTGGTCCGTTTTGATAGATTTCTGCCATTATTTACATTTGCCTCTTAATCTCTTTCTCTTTGAGTTCTCTTTGATCATTTGAACTTTTTAAAGGAAGTGATACAGTAGCTTGTGTTTTAATGGAAGTTTTACTTGTGTTGAAACTGAACCAAAAGACTTATTATCTTAAGTACACTAATGTTGCTAATGAAGATTGTGTGAAGTTTTGTATGAAGGAGATTTTAAAGTGTAGGGAAGAATGATGTAATGAGATGAAGAATGGACAAAAGCTCAAGTTTGGGGATGCCACCCGTGTCACCCCAAGAAATATTCAAGAGGTACAAACGTCAAAGCTTGGGGATGCCCAAGGGATCCCCTTCTTCATCAATAAATATCTCAGGTTTCTTTCAAACACTTCATTTTTATTGTTTCATGCATAGTTGTGTTGTCCTTGGAGCGTCTTTGTTTTCGTTTTTAGTTTTCGTTTGCTTAGTTTGCTTTAATAAATTGGTTGGACCCCCTCATTCATACATTAGTTTTCAAATAGGTTGATTTGGATTGGAAAAGAGTAGGAAAGTTCATGCTTAAGTGGTAAAAAGGAGCTTGTTTTTGACTGTGACATAGACCTTATCATGTCATGCTTGATATTGTTTTGGCTTTATGCTTAGTGATTTTTTTGTAGCATGACTTGTTATAAACAATCGAGATTGCGTAATGTGCCTTGAAAGAATCATGCGCTGTTTTAGCATATTAAAGCATAGTATTGTGGTATTCTCCTTTGATGCTTTATTTGGGTTGACTTGGCGCATGCTCGCACCATGTTAAGACTACACCAAGTCACGATAGCCTCTAAAATCATTCAGTTTTCGTCTTGTAATATCACTTTATGCTTTAATTAATAATGTTTTCTTGCTTTGCATGATTATGGCCATTATTGCTCTCTTAGTTTGTCGCTCTCAGTCTTTTGCTAGCCTCCATACCAAGTATGAGTTCCACTCATGCATCCAACTCAAAATAAAACCAAGTTATTCCAAAGAGTCCACCATACCTACCTATTAGCATTTGCTATTCGAGGTATATTCATGTTTTTATCTACCTTCCAAATTAAACTTGTTATGTGAAAATTAGTGTTTAAAGCTCTCATGAACTTGATGGCACACTTTAATTTTCTTTCCCCTAATAAACTTGAACCATTGTGTCATCTATGTTGTATATGCTTGCACTTATACGTTGGGAATTAGCAGAACCATGTTGTCATGGGGAACGCTTTCAACATTGCACTTGTACATTATACCCAGTTGATATCATGCTCTTTTGTTTATGGATGTCGTCGGTGTGAAATAAAAGGGGAGCTTGTAAGTCCATGGAGTTATGTATGTGTGTTAGAGAAACGCCTGGGCCGCTAGCCTAATCCATGCCTAATCATGGTAGAAACTTGCAGCATCACCATAGTGAGCAATCTATGAAGTATTCTCCTTATAAAAAAAGAGATAGAGATTGAGAAAAAGAATAAAAAAGATGAGAAAAGAGGAAAGAGAGAAAAAAGCACCATTTTCCCATGGTAAATAAGAAGATTGCTGAGATTCTCATTGTCTGCTTGCCTTGTCATTTTGATTATGCGATAGCTCCTATATCATGTACAAGGGGTACCCCGTTGGCGGTTCTCTATGATACACATGTACTTACTATGACAAGAACTTACCGGTAACTAAACTTGAGTAGCATGAGGAGCGACCCTCGTATTCAAGGGACATGAGATTGCCAACTTATCCTTTGTCAAGCATATACTTCATAGTTTGTTCACTTTAACCTTAATCACTTCAAGATGCTTATGATAGGGGAAATGAGAGCTGAAAGCTAATAAGTACCATAATTTTTGGAAGCTCTTTATGAGACTTGAATCCCTGCTTCCTTCTATGAAGGCCTTTCTTTTACTTTTATGTTGAGTCTCCATCTTCTATATTTATGCACCTATTGAGGAGCATATTGGCCATTCTTAGTTTAATGTGCATTGTCCCAAGACTTGTTGATGGATGCATAACTTTGATAGTGCATGTTCTTAAACTATTTGTATCTACTCACCCTTATGAACTTTGAAGGTGTCCTATGCATTTATGTTTTGCTACACTATGAGGGACAAGCTGTATACCATTCTCATTATGCTTTCTATATGTGAAACAAACAAATGTCTTACAAAGCATTGTTATTCGTGAATATTTTGTTTGTGCCATTTCATGTTACAACATAGTTGCTATGTCTTATTGTTACAACTATATCTTTCATGCTATGTTAAAGTACTATGATCCCAGCTATCAATGTTTTACAAATACTTTGATCAAGATTATGATGGTGCATGTGAAAGGGTATTATTTTCTCCTTATGTTTTTGGTGCCGATGACAACTTCTCTTGTGATTTAACTATATGTCCAAGTTGCAGGGCTTATCTACGGACGTCGTTGTTGATGGACTTTTCTCTAGGAAGAACTTGAAGACGGTGGCACTTATTTACACTTTCTCTTGTTTTATATTTTAGGCTACCGTACTATCAAGAGGGGGTCCACCTTGGAAGGTTGTGGGAAATCACCATATCATGCACAGACCCTAAATGCACTTCCACAGCCATCCCAGTTTTCATGTGAGAGAGTGTTCCCTGCAGCTTTGGAGGGTTTTCTGCCCTGACTGGTAGTACCGGTCAGGCGGCGGTAGTACCACCTAAGGAGTTTCTCAAGGCTGTTCGAGCGGAACTTCCGGCTAAAGTTCCGGTCCTAATTCCGACGAGCCATATTTTGGTTTAGTAAGACTTTTGTCTAGTTTTGCGTATTTGTCGGAATTAGAACCGGAATTTGGCTCGGTTGTACCGGCCTGACCAGCGCCTGGCTCCCTGAGCGGTAGTACCGCCATGCCTGACTAGTAGTACCGGCCACCTTCTGTCACCGGTAGTATCGGGTCCAGTTCCGGACCTAGTTCCGATGCTAGGTTGTGCGGGTCAGATAACCTTCTGCCTCGCACTGCCTATTTGCCGGTAGTAGGGTCGGAACTTGGACCGGTACTTCCGGCCAGCTCTACGGGCCCGCTGACTGGTCAATCTGACCGTTGTGTGGCCTCCGTTGGGCCGTTGGTGGCTCGCTCACCGGTACTACCGGTCCGCCACCGGTAGTACTGATGGTGTCGGGACTGGGCAGAATCTTCCCATTTGGAGGTGGCCTATTTAAGGCCCCTTCTTCCTCCTCTCATCTTATCTCTTAGTTTTCTCTCTCCTCCATTAATACAAGAGCTTGACTTTCCTATATCTCTCTCCCTACCCGCTCAAATCTATTGATCTTTTGAGGATTGGGAGAGGTGACCTAGATCTACACTTCCACCAAAGGAATCATGATTTCCCCCATTCATCCTCCGTGGATTTTGTTACTCTTGGGTTCTTGAAACCCTAGACGGTGTAGGGCATCCTCGGAGCTGGGTCATTTGTTTTGAAGCTCTGTGGTGTCGTTGAGGGTCTCCAATTGAGTTTTGGAGCCTTCCCTCAACCTCGTTGTAAAGGTTTCGGTTGGCGCTTTCAAGGTCACCGGTTAGTGGATTGTGAGGCCACCTTTGTGGTGGTGCTCACCGGAGAAGAAGGTGAGGCCTTTGTGGTGCTCGGGTGACCTTGTGTGGCCCCGACACCTCTCCAACGTAGACGTAGCTTCCTTGGAAGTGAACTACGGGAATTACATCTCCGTGACCCCTCACCGGTTCTTTCGTTCCACTCCTTTACTTCTTGCAATTACTGTCTTGTTTGCTTGTTGTGTTGCTTGCCATTTAGGATATTCATCTAGTTGCATCTCTAGTGAATTTTACTTTGTGCTAAGCCATAAATTGCAAGAAAAGATTAAAAATTGGTAGTCTCCTATTCACCCCCCTCTAGTCGACCAAAGTTGGGCCTTTCAATTGGTATCAGAGCCTCGGCTCTTACTTCGGGCTTAACCGCCTAAGAGACAATGGAAGACAAAGATGGGAGTGTGGGTGCAACCACCAAGAACTTGGCCTCCATGGATGACCTCAATCGATTGGAGACATCCATGATGACCAAGTTTGAGGAAATGATGACCCTTTTGCAATCCCTTAAGCCTACCCCCATGCTAGAAACCCCTCATGATGCATCTCTTGCCGCCGAAGCCCCTTCCGCTCCCGTGCAAGTGGTATCCCCCGGGGTGATTCCCGCGGTTGCCCCAAAACACTTGGGCTTAGGATTTGTGGCTCAAACCACAAATCCCCCAAGCGAGAGCACCGAGGGGCTAGGTGACTCCTCCAAAGAGGGAGAATGGGAAAAGGATTACTCAGCGGTATAACCACCGCCCAAGTACACGTCGGACCCACCTATTCCCATGCTGCACATCATACCTCAAGGAGCACCTCCCATGCTAGATATTTCTAACTTCGTCAATTGGCAATATCTAATGCAATCTCATATTTCCAGCTCTTCTATTGAACTGATGAGGATTGTGGAGGAAGGTTTCTCTCCATATGATGCTAAGAAGTTGACTCGGGCCAAGGTCGTGGACAAGCAACTCCATGCCACCCTTTTGGGTATGATCCAAAAGGCGTTGACCCCCAAGGACTTTGCTCACATTCGCCAATTCTCCACCGCCAAAGAAGCTTGGGATCATCTCACCGAGTTGTATATTGGGAATGCGAGCATTCAAAGCTCCAAGTTTGATGAAGTCAACAATGAGTCCGATGGCTTTGCAATGCAAGATGATGAGACACCCAAAGAAATGTATCATCGTTGATACATTGCAAATGTATCTATAATTTTTGATGTTACATGCTTGGTTTTATCTACTTTCTTATGTTTTGTCCACACTTTGGAGTACTTTTCATATGATTTCTTGGACTAACCTATTAACAAGAGCCACAGTGCCAGCTGCCTGTTTTCTGCTGTTTTTGGTTCTAGGAAGTCAGAAAATGAATATTCTCGAAATTGGACGGGACAAAAGCCAAAGTTGATATTTTACCGGAAGACTCACGGAGCCAGAACACAAGACAGAGAGGGGCCATAGGGCGGCCACACCATGTGGTGGCGCAGGCTAGCCCTGGCCGTGCCACCAGGTGGTGTGGGCCCCCTGGCCGCCCACCGACCTTGCCTCTTCGCCTATAAGATGCCTCTAGATGCAAAAACCCTAAATCGTCAAGCCTCCAGCCACGAAAAGTTCCGCAGCACCGCCGCCACCGAAGGGGAGATTCGGGGGACAGAAAGTCTCTATTCCGGCACCCTGCCGGGACGGGGAAGTGCCCCTGGAGCCATCTCCATCGATCTCCACCACCATCTCCATCGCTGTTGCTGATTCCCATGATGATGAGGGAGTAGTTCTTCCTCGAGTCTAAGGGTTCTACCGGTAGCTATGTGTTCATCTCTCTCTCTCTATGCATGATCATATTGTGATCATGAGCTTCGTAATCAAGTTGATCTACCTTGCTACTCAAGTGCTTTATTAGATCTTTGCTCTCCCCACGTGTGTGAAGTTGACAGTGTGCACACCATGGTGGCACTTAGGCTAGAGATTACAAATACTTGTTATGAGTTATATTTGGAGTTGGATGTTTCTATGAAATTGTGGTGTTTGTTGGAACCATCTAGTGCTCAAGGTGACAGTGTGGGGTTATCTAGATGCGAAAAGCGAACTTTGAGGTGTGCTGTTATAGCCCTACCATCGATTAGAGTGTCCAACCGGAGAGTAGTTAAGAGTAGTATCATAAAGATGATATATTTATATGAGAGTGTTCACTAGTGAAAGTATGATCACTAGGCCTTGTTTCTAAGCACTGAAACACCGTTTTCTACTAGATCTGTTACATGTTTGCTTTCTTCCATCTTTATTTCTGTTTGCCTTTAGTCTTTTCCACGCCATCAAGCTATTTTCTAGCACTGTTACCACTTATAATTATCCATACCACTTGTATTTCACTATCTCTTCGCCGAACTAGTGCACCTATACACCTGAAAAGTGTATTGGGTGTGTTGGGGACACAAGAGACTTCTTGTATCTTGATTGCAGGGTTGCTTGAGAGGGAATACCTTTGACCACTTCCTCCCTAAGTTTGATAAACCTTGGGTGATCCATAAGGGAAAACTTGCTGCTATTCTACAAACCTCTGCACTTGGAGGCCCAAAAACTGTCTACAAGAATAGAAGTGCGTAGACATCAGTCATCTCAAGGTTCTTTGTTGTACCATGAGGGACCTTGGAGCTACCTATGTTGATGACAAGTTCATGTAGAGGAAGTTTGTTCAAGCTCTTCTTCCCTTTGAGGACCAAAAACTCAAATCTACCAAGGGGAGAAGTAACTACCACACCATGTCCTCTCAAGATGTGTTGAGTGAAGTCATTGCCATGACCATTGCCAAGAAGAATGCGGATTCAGCTCATGCTCGTGCTTATGGGTCTCAAAAGTTGAAACATGAAATATCTCACTAGCCTTTCCAGTAATGACTAATTATTTCAAAGATGGGAGGTAAAAGGTTCTCATGGCGACTCCAGCACCTCCACCGTAGACTCTTTTGGTCGGCGATCTTCTTGACGGCGGGCTTACTTCACTTTTGATGCCGATCAGACTCCTCAGCATTCTCTCCTCCTTAAGGTGATCCTCCTCTCAACCTAGGTTTTTCTCTTTGTCCTCCCCTGGGATCATGGTTCCTCCTTCGGGTCAATGGAAGGCCACCTATTCCACCACCCGGGACCAAGATCGTGGTCGCCCTAAGATCTATGATGGATCTATACATCTCTGGGTCAAGGAGGACCATGGCTGGCTGGTTCTAATGAATGCCAAGGGTGCTCCCATCGTTGGGCATTATTTGAAAATTGGTGATGTTGTTTGTCCTGGGGCTAAGATTCTCTTCTCGGGCCATGGGGCCACTGTTGGGATCTGCTTGACTAGTTTGGATTTCTTCTCGGTGAATGATCAAGGCTCTGTGGTTGTTGGGAACTCTGGATCGTCTAACTCAGTCTCTGCTTGTGTGGAGGGGACTACAAGTGTTCTTGGATCTGGTTCTCCTGAGCTTTAGTCTGATCAGAATGTTGATTCAGAGTGTAAGGATACAGATGTCTGTCATTCTTTGTAGTTAGGTCTGGATTTCTCTCATGGTATTGGTTTTCGTTCAAGGATTCGTAAGAGGTTTGGTTCTACTGTTCATCCAGTGGGAAAGGCTAACCATTTCCTTCTGGTAGTGTCTTTTGGACATGCAAAATTCAAGCTCACAGAGGACTCTGTCAGCTTAGCTCTTGAGGCCTGCATTTGGGGACTTTGTGATGATTTGGTGGTCCATTTTCTTAATGATAGTGTCTTCAGATTCTTTGTCTGCTCCAGACAAGTGGGTTTTGATATTGTGGCTCTTCACTCCTTCTCATGCGAACAATTTAAGTGCTTTTTTCACACTTGGGGGCATGGTGGTCCAATTTGGAGAAAGGAATTCTCTGATTGGCAATGTATGTCGCAGGAGGAATGGGTTCTTTTCAGTCCTAATAAAAAACGTACTGGCTCTACCCTCCGTGCTTTGCATTCTAGACCTGCTAAAGCTATTCTTCAGAAGAAGTTCAGAAGCGTCTGTCTTTCGCAAATGTTCTTTCCTGTTTCCCCTGTTCTGAGCCCTCCGCCTTCTCCACTTCCTTCGAAGAGGTTACTTCCGGCAATGGCGAACTTTGCCCTCGATCCAGCAAGGTGGGTGCCACACGGCCATGAGATCATTGATGGGGGACCGACTCGGCTGCCACGTACCTTCTACTCCCCCTCAGTGATGCCACCTAGGCGCAACGAGAGAATCTGCACTACAATCTTGATGCCTCCACCGCCTGAAGAAGATGAACCAATGTGGAGGGAACTGGTTCGCAATTTTATTGTCCAGCATCTTCATAGAGCAGTGGATGATGTGAAGCCTTGTTTGTTTGGGCTGGGTTTCTACCGGCTCTGTAGTCCAGTTGCTCTTGTAAATCATGCCCCGTTGCAGCTTCAAGAAGGGGTGTTTGTCCGCTTTGTGCCACACAATGACAGGGACAATCATAGGGCTAAAGTGGGTTATCGTAATGGCTGGCTGATGTTCCTGGGTATTCCTCTGGATTATAGGAATGAGTATGACATTACCAATGCTATCGCTGGCTTTGGTAAATTTTTGCATTGCCATCAGGATGAGAAGGTGCTAGAGAGAACCATGGTCTATGCTTCCTTCCGATCTCCTGCCCTTGTGCCTAGAGATGTGGTGTTTGGGAACTACTCCAACCTGGGTGCTATAAGGGAATCCTGGACTACGGCCTGTTATATTCTCTCTGCTGACTTTGCTGATGACCTGCCTGCTGATGAGGACCCAATGCCTTTGGATGGAAACCCCCATCCTCTACCTGGTCACTTGGCCCCACAAAATATTAACTTTGTTCTACCTGCTTTCCCTGAGCTTGGCTGGGATGATGCCCCAGGACACCAGTTTAATAATGTTCAGCAACAGCCACCTGTCCAGCAACAGGGTGGTATTCATGCTCAGGTTCAGGCTGAGGAAGGTTTAGACCAGCCTGTGGAGAATGCCCAAGCACACCCTGATCAGGAGGAGGGAGGTATCTTGGAGGAACCTGTGGAACTTGAGGTGAACAGCTCGATTGTGCTGCAGTATGATTCTGACAGTTCTGGAGATTCAGTCAATTTTGGTCAGCAACCTGAGAATTTAGTCATCAACAGGGTGCTTCTACAGTGGGATAATGAGACAATCTGCTTTGATGGTGTTGGGCTAGATTTTCTGAAAAAATATGCCCCTGCCTCTTCTGGTCTTAGGGCCTTTGGTCCTATTTTATCCCCCCCCCCCCCCCATATGTTGATGGGGAAACTTTTCCAGAAAGCCTTGCCAAGTCTCACTACTTCTCAGATCACACCCACTATCTTCAAGGAGGGAGGTTTCTCAACACTTCTGCTTACCAAAAGAAGCTGGGAGGAGGCGTTTGATACTGTGGTTCCTTCCTGCCTTGGGGCTGATAACATCTGATCTTGATGCAAGACCCAAGAGATTCTCTGTGCATAGGGAATTTGAATGTGAGGACTATATGGACAGTTAGACTAATACTTTGTTGGACTCTACTTTCTCGGCAACAGCTACACCTGTGCAGAAAAGGAAGGTTAGATCATCTCGAAAGAAGGAGACCCCCTGACTGTGCATGGCCTCAGGCGTAGTACCAGAAGCAGCACTCTAAGGGATGGACACTGACATGCTACTCTGTAGGAGACCAGAGCTGCGAATAGAAAGAGGCAAAAGACTCTGTAGGAAAAGGCTGTTATCTGCTCTAACATAGAGGACCACAAGGCCACTGGCGAGCTTGAGGATCCTGGAGAATGTAGCTTCCCACCAACACCCATAGCTATTATGCAAAGGGTTGGAGCTTGCCTGGGTATTGATCAAGCTGACCTCACTAAGGAGAAGCTTTTAGCTGATCCTTCTGATAGCTCTAAGCCATGTGTTCCCAATGATAAGTAACCATCCTCTACATGCAGTGAAAGGGATGATGTTTCCTCTACCTTCAGAATTTGGTGTGTTTTTATAGTTTATGTCATCTCTGTGATAATGGGTGTTCTCAGTCTTAGTAGCTTGATGTGTGAATCTTATGGAAGAGTTGAACCTGGCTGTTGGGCTCTTTATTTATCTATATATTTTGTCTGTAATGGATAATACTTCTACTAGAAAATGGTGTGTGCTTGATCTTAATGTGAGAGGTTTGAATTCTGAAAGAAGACAGTTGGATGTGCGTGCTAAAATTGAGGAAAGCCATTGTTCCATTGTTTGTCTTCGGGAAATTAAAATGCAATATTTTGATCATAGAATCATTCGCAAATTTTGTCCTAAGCGTTTTGATAATTTTGCTTACTCTCCCTCTGAGGGGGATTCTAGTGGGATTATTGTTCTGTGGAATTCTGCTGTTTTTGTGGCACTTTAATTGAAATTCAGAGATTTGCTGTGGTGGTGAATTTTGTGTTAGTGCATAACTCTGATAGCTGGACACTTGTTTCTGTTTATGGGCCCTGTCATGGACATGAGAGAGATAACTTTACTACATGGCTCTATAACCTGACAATACCTATTGATTCTCCTTGGTTAATTCTGGGCGATTTTAACTTCATTCGATCCAATGACAATAGGAATAGGCCAGGAGGAGATGTTAATGATATGTTCAACTTTAATGAGATTATTGGACACCTGGGTCTGATTGAACTTCCTATTAAATGGAGACAGTACACTTGGTCTAATATGCAAGCTGGCCCACTTCTTGAGCAATTGGATTAGTTTTTTACCACCCCTTCTTGGACCACTCAGTTCCCCAACATTGTAGTCCTTCCTATGGCCAAGTCTGATTCTGATCATATCCCATGCATGGTTACAATTGACACTGTCATCCCAAAGCTAAGATTTTCAGATTTGAAAATTACTGGGTGGATCAACCTTCTTTCCTACAGTGTGTTCAGAATTCATGGAACAAAACATCATATAAGTCTAATAGTGTTGCGTCTCTGGTCCATAAGCTAAAATGTTTGAGATATGATCTCAAGAAATGGTGTACTAGTCTTTCCACCATGAAAGTACTCATTGAGAACTATAATAAGGTCATCCTGTTTCTGGACACTGTGGACGAACATGGGTGCCTTGTTAGATCAGAATTCAATTTCAGAAACATTGTAAAAATCCATCTCCACAAACTGCTCTCTGCACAGTGCAAGTACTGGAGGAAAAGGTGCTCAATAAGATGGATTAGAGTGGGGGAAGAGAATACCAAGTTCTTTCATGCAATGGCTAGTCAATGATTTAGAAGAAATAGCATTGCAGGCCTCAGGATTGACAGTGGGGATGTTGTAACTGATCATCAACAGATGGCTAGTATTATTTTAAATAAATTTAAAGAGAAAATGGGGAAATCTAAGGGCTTCCTTTTAAGCTTGTCTCTTAGTTCTCTTATTCAGCCAGTGGAGGGACTTAGTGTTTTAACTAGACCGTCTGAAAAGGAGGAGATGGATTCAATTATCAAGTTTATGCCTATTGATAAGGCTCCTAGACCTGATGGTTTTATTGGTCTATTTTTGAAAAAATGCTGGCATATTATTTCTGGTGACTTTTACAAGATTGCTCATGACTTTCACTCTGGTCTTGTTTCTCTGAAAAGCCTGAATACATCTTTTATCACCTTGGTTCCAAAGGTTGCTTCCCCTGAGGGTGTTACTGACTATAGGCCCATTTCTCTGACAAGTGTTTGTCTTAAATTCCTAACAAGGTTGGCGGCCAATAGATTACAGGAGCATATTCTGAGATGTGTTCATAAGAACCGGTATGGCTTCATAAAAGACAATACAGGATTGCTTAGCCTGGGATCTTGAGTATTTGTTTCAATGCCAATCTTCCAAGAGGCCTATTATCATCCTCAAATTGGACTTTGAGAAGGCTTTTGATTCCATTGAACATGATGCTCTTCTACTTATTCTCAAACACAAAGGTTTTTCTGACGATTGGATTAGATGGGTTAAAGATTTCCTCACCTCTAGGGTCTCTTCAGTTCTGTTGAATGGGGTTCCTGGTAAACAGTTCCCTTGTAGGAGAGGTGTAAGACAAGGTGATCCTCTCTCCCCTTTACTGTATGTTCTTGGGGGTGACCTTCTACAGTCAGCAGTTAATGATCTATACAGAAGAGGGTTTCTTTAGCTCCCTGTCCCCAATGGAGATACTGACTTTACAATTATCCAATATGTTGATGACACTCTTCTTATTCTCCCTGCTAATCTCCCACAACTTCTTGCTCTGAAGGATGTTCTTAAGGCTTTTTCTGAAACTACTGGTTTGGAGATCAATTATCATAAATCTTCTATAATGGGTATTAATGTTGATGATTCTTTGTTGTCTGAACTTTCTTTGGGGTTTGGGTGCCAGGTTGGAACCTTGCCTTTTACCTACCTTGGCCTGTCTATGGGTACTACCCGGCCAACCATTCAAGATTTATCTCCTGTGGTTCATAGACTTGAAAGAAGATTGACTGCCACCTCTAGTTTTCTTTCTCAGGGGGCAAGATTGCAACTGATTGTTTCAGCCCTGTCTTCTATGCCACTGCACATGATGAGTACCATCCACATACCCCCTAGAATTAATAATCAGCTAAACAGGATTATCAGACAATGTTTATGGAGAGACAATATTGACACACCCAAACAATCTCTTGCATCCTGGGAGATGATCTGCAAACCAAAGATGAAGGGTGGTCTTGGTATTGTAGACTTTCAGAATAAGAATGATGCCCTGCTGCTCAAATTCCTTCATAAGTTCTATAATAAAGACTTCTCTATCCCTTGGGTCAAGCTGATATGGGAAACATATTATGATGAGGATGTACCTCATGCCACTGAACCTTGTGGTTCATATTGGTGGAAGGATGTTTTCAAGCTTATTGACAAATATCAAGGTGTTGCTCAGCCAATAATCAAACGTGGGGACACTATGCTCTTTTGGTCTGATAATTGGGAACTTGGTAATTCCAGGGTACATTTGAAGCACAAATTTTCAAGGCTTTTTTCCTATGCAAAAGACCAGTTTATCTCGGCCAGAGACATGGTCAACATGACAGACAGAACTGTGGAGTTTCATCTGCCTCTATCTGAAGGCGCTTACCAAGATTTGTTAAATCTGAATGGGTGGCTTCCACAGCTTGACTTGCAGGATGATCTGTAGGATAAATGGTCCGGTACTTGGGGGGATTACACAGCTAATAAGTTTTACATGTCCCTTTATGACAATATACTAGTTTGCCCTACTTATCAGTGGATTTGGAGGAGTAAGTGTATCATGAAAATCAAAATGTTTGCTTGGCTGCTTTTAAGTGACAGACTTAATACAAAAGATATGATTCAGAGAAGACACTAGAATGTCACTGACACATTCACTTGTGTCCTATGTCCTGGAGCACATCATGAGGACAGAGATCACTTGTTTTTCAACTGTAATTTCAGCCACAGAATTTGGAACTACCTTCAAATAAGCTGGTCCTCTGGTTCATACCTGAGTCAAATTGCGAAAGAAGCCAAAAAATAGTTCAACTAACCTTTCTTTGCTGAGGTGGTGTTTCTTGCATGCTGGAATATCTAGAAAGTGAGGAATGCACGAATTTTTTAACAGACTCAACCTAGATTTGCTGCAGGGAAAGGGGGTTTCGTACATGATATATCCCTACAGGTGTACAGAATGAAACCTGCACACAAAGCTAGATTACAGAAATGGATCGCTGCCCTAGTGTAAATAGGTTCTCCCCCTATGTCTATATTTATATACCCCTCTTGTCTTCTCCTCCACCCCCCCCCCCCACATCTAATCAATAGGTAGGTAGGTAGGTAGTTCCTCTCCTCTCCTTTCTACCCCACCTCTCTTCTCTAGATGTTTTTGGTACTTTTGGTTAGTTTTTAATAAAGGTAAGTTGTGGGGTTTTACCCTACAGTAAGGCATCAAAAAAAAGTTGAACCTTGCCTTGAAAGCTCAAGTGGTGGAAGTTGATGAAGACGATAACTCTAGTGAGTGGTCTCAAGAGGACATCAAATATGCTTTCAATGAGCACTTGGCTCTAGCATCAAGGGCGTTTTGGAACAAACTGGGCATGAAGTCAAGGTCAAGGGACAACCCAAGATTCAACTCAACCATGAAGGCTCCAAAGGAAAGATCTTGCTACAATTGCAATGACAAGAGTCACTTTGTAGCTCAATGCCCCTTCGAGAATAGATAAGACAATGGAGGTCGCCTCATTCGCAAGAGCAAGCCAAGGCCTCCTCACCCCTTGAACAAGAACTTCCACAACAAGAACCTTCCTAACAAGGAAAGGGCGATGGTGGTCCATGAAGAGTACTTCTCGGGCGATGATGATGATGTTGAAAGTGAAGGTCAAGGTGGAGAGATCGTGGGGGTTGCCGCTATTGCTACTTCATCTATCCCACGAGTGTCTCTCTTTGACTCTCCAAATGAGAACATCACCAACCGCAACCAAAAGTGTCTCATGGCTAAGGCCACCGAGGTAACTCCCTCTTCCAAGTCCTTCCCAAATGAACTTCCCTTGCATGATCTAGAAGGTTTAGAGGTTAAGAAAGAGATGGTAAGCATGTGTGAATCCATGAAGCATCTAGATGATGATACTAGAATGTGCTTTGAAACACTTGTAAAACAACTTGACCATGCTAGGGAAATGCTAGATGATAAAGAAGTAGTTATTGACATGCTAGGTAAAAATGAGAGAGGGGCCGCTGATGAGATTGCCTCTCTATCTCAATCCCTTGAAGATGAACATAACATGAGAATAAATCTTGAGGAAAGTGTCGCTAAACTTGTTGATGACCATAATGCCTTCATAACGCAACTTGTTAAAGAACGAGATCATGCTATTGCTTCATTGAATGTCCTTAAAAATGAAAAGGTTGAGTTTGGTGTTGGTCATGAATGCCTTAAGGATTTTGAGAAACTCAAGGAGGAACATCATGCCTTGGAGAGTAAATTCTCAAGTCTCTTTGAGGCCCATGAGCGACTTCAAACTCAATCAAACAATGAACATTCAATGTCTTCTGCTACGTCTATTGTACATTTGCCTTGTTCTTCTAACCCTTGTTGCAAGCATGAGAATCTTGTTGAGGAGAACAAGATGTTGAAAGATCAACTTGCAAAGGGGCAAGTTGCCATCAAAAGGAAGAACAAGAGGAGGAACAAGAAAACGAAGAAGAGCAAGAGCCTTGCTCAAGTATCCTCTCTTGATTCTACCTTTGTGCAAAGTGATAACTTTGCCGGGAAGAACAATCCTTCTTACATTCTTTGCAAATATTTTGATGGTCATGTTTATGCTAAGTACATTGGCACATCTTATACTCATGATTATCATTGGAACATTTGGGTACCTAATACCCTTGTGACTAATAAAAGGGGACCCATTGCAAAATGGGTACCTAAAACCAAAGCTTGATTTTCTTGTAGGACTTTGCTTCCAGCGGTGCAAAATGGGTGCTTGATAGTGGAGCTACAAGCCATATGACCAGAAGCAAGTCTATCATGTCGGAGATTAGGCCAAATTTTGCCAATACTATGGTATCCTATGGTGATAAAACAAGCTCTCAGGTATTGGGTTTTGTTAATGTGGTAGTAACCCCGGATGTATCCTTGGTTAATGTCATGCTTGTCAAACCCCTTGGTTACAGTCTTCTTTCCGTCCGTGCTCTTGCTATCATGGTTCTTTCATCTTTATTTAATGAGCACTCGGTGGTCCTCATTTGGATCAAGTCTATCATGGTGGCTTTTGTTGGATACGTAGAGCATGACTTATATATAGTGGATTTCTCCAGAAAGCCATCTACACATGCTATATGTCTCTATGCGAAAGCCAACGTGGGCTAGTTGTGGCATCGCCACCTAGGCCATGTAAACATGAAGGCTTTGCAAAGTCTCTACACGGGGGGCCACGTCCTTGGACTAAAAGACATTTCCTTTGCCAGAGATCGTGTATGCAGGGCTTGTATAGAAGGGAAGATGCATGAGAAGCCTCACAAGATCCTTAACCAAATCACCACCGAACGGTGCTTGGAGCTTCTCCACATGGATCTCTTTGGGCCTCCCTCTCATGATAGCCTTGGTGGGAAGAAGTATTGTTTGGTAATTGTTGACGACTTTTCAAGATACACTTGGGTATACTTCTTCAAGTTCAAGAGTGAGACTCAACAAACCGTCATCGAATTTGCCATCAAGTGCAACGGAAACTCGATACCACCATCCTCACCATTAGAAGTGACAATGGCACCGAGTTCAAGAACTACACATTGGATGAGTTTCTTAGTGATGAGGGGATCAAACATCAATACTCTACTCCATACACCCCTCAACAAAATGGTCTTGCCAAAAGGAATAACCGTACTTTGATGGATGCGACCCGGACCATGTTGGCGGAATTCAAGTCACCATATAGCTTTTGGGCCGAAGCCATCTCAACCGCTTGCCATGCAACCAATCGCCTATACCTACGCAAGAAGAAGAACAAGACTCCATATGAACTTTTCACCGGTCGCAAGCCAAATGTCAAGTACTTCCGGGTGTTTGGTTGTAGATGCTTCCTTCTCAAGAAAGGTGTCCGCTTATCAAAGTTTGAGTCTAGGGCTCAAGAAGGGATCTTTGTTGGGTACTCAAATCAATCCCATGCCTATAGAGTCTACAACAAAGCAACAGGAAGTGTTCCTGATCCAAGTGATGAAATTCCTCCCCAAGCCATAAGAAGAATGGGTGTGGGTTTCTTCCACCCCATTGAGGATCCCCTTATGGCCGAAGGAGAAGGACCAAGCTCCACCCAAGCAGAGCCTTCACTCTCACAAGACCATCTTGCACCTCAAGGTCAACTTATTGCTTCTCAAGGTTCTCCAAGCTCTTCTCAAGATCTTCATGTCCATGACTCTCCAAGATCATGTCTACCTCATGTCGATCAAGCTCCACCCCACCAAGGTAGTGAAGCTCCTCATGTCAATGACGCTCAAGGTCAAGTTGAAGAAGGTCAAGATGATAATGACCAAGGCAAAGCTAATGTCTCTCTGCAAAATGATGATGTCTCTCCCGCGGTTGATGTTGATGAAGATAGTGATCAAGTTCGTGCATATAGTCAAGGCGGGGACTCGAACCGTGGTGATGACCAAGTGGTTGCTCAAGAATCTCGTCTTGAGACCCAAGCTCTCCGTCAAGCATACCGTCTCGCCAAGCTCATCAAAGATGTCTATATCCTTGATAATGTTTATGGAGATTTCAATAGGGGCTCCACTACTAGGAGACAACTAACCTCTTTTAGTTCTCATCATGCGTTTATTTCTCATGTTGAGCCCCAAAAGGTCTTCGAAGCTCTTGAAGATGATGATTGGCTTGACGCTATCAACGAAGAACTCCACAACTTAAAGAGAAACAAGGTGTGGACACTTGTGAAGAGCCGAAAGATTGTCAAAATGTGATTGGGACCAACTGGATCTTCAAGAACAAGAGGGATGCAAATGGCATAGTCGTCCGCAACAAAGCAAGGTTAGTTGCCCAAGGATACTCTCAAGTTGAGGGCATAGACTATGGTGAAACTTATGCTCCCATTGCTCATCTAGAATCCATTCGCATGCTTCTTGCTTATGCTACCCGTCATAACTTTAAATTGCAACAAATGGATGTTAAGAGTGATTTTCTTAATGGTCCCTTAAAAGAATTGGTGTATGTCAAGCAACCTCCGGGCTTTGAGGACCCCCTCTTCCCGGACCATGTCTACAAACTCGATAAGGTCTCAAACAAGCCCCACGTGCATGGTATGAGTGCCTTAGAGAGCTTTTGTTAGACCGTGGTTTCGAAGTAGGCCTCATTTATCCCACTCTTTTTACTAAGAAAGTTGAAGAAAACTTGTTCATTTGCCAAATCTATGTTGATGACATTATCTTTGGGTCTACTAACAAAGCTTTTAATGAGGATTTTTCTAAGCTCATGACCGACCGCTTTGAGATGTCTATGATGGGGGAGTTGGAATTCTTTCTTGGCTTCGAAGTCAAACAATTGAGGAAAGGGACTTTCATCAACCAAGCTAAATATGTCCAAGATATGCTCAAGAAGTTCAACCTTGATCAAGTAAATGGAGTCAAAACTCCCATGCCCACAAAGGTTAATCTTGATCTCGATCCCAAGGGTAAGGATGTGGATCAAAAGCTTTATCGCTCGATGATTGGTTCTTTGCTCTATCTTTGTGCATCTCGACTATATATTATGTTGAGTGTGGGTATGTGTGCAAGATTCCAAGCCGCACCAAAGGAAATCCACATGGTGGCGGTAAAGAGAATCTTTCGATATTTGGTTCATACCCCTAACTTTGGGCTATGGTACCCCAAGGGAGCCTGCTTTGACATCATTGGATACACGGATTCAGATTGGGTTGGAGACAAAGTGGAAAGGAAGTCAACCTCCGGTGCATGTCAATTTCTCGGAAGATCTTTGGTGTGTTGGTCCTCGAAGAAGCAAAACTACGTGTCTTTGTCGACTACCAAAGCTGAGTACATCTCTGCCGTCAGTTGTTGTGCTCAATTGCTATGGATGAAGCAAACATTGAAAGATCTTGGACTCTCTTTCAACAAGGTGCCACTTCTGTGTGATAATGAGAGTGCCATTGCTATTGCTCACAACCTGGTTCAACACAACAAGACCAAGCACATTGAGATTCGTCATCATTTCATTCGGGATCATGTTGCAAGAGGAGACATTTCTTTGGAGTATGTTCCTACCAAGGCCAATCTTGTGGATCTTTTCATGAAGCCACTTGATGAAGCAAGGTTCCGAGAGTTGAGGCATGAACTAAATATCATTGATTCAAGCAACGTGGCTTGAGTATCTTGCGCACCTACCCGGGTCTCAAAGAATATCTTGTTTGGATGTACGCATGGTTTTAGGGGGAGTGTGGTTCCTCATATGAACCAACACTCTTCCTATTATGCACAAATTAATGTATTCATTCTCTATGGTCTCTCAAGGAGGCAAAATGAGCTCAAATGATGAGTTTTGGTAATGAACCCAAGATACATCTTCGCGGTGTCAAGCAAAATATACTCATATTGGTGGCCTAGGCCACCGACATTGTTTCTGTTTGGCTCGTATTCTATTTTGTGTCTTTGCTGGATCTTATTTTGTTGTTTCTTCACAGTTTGTGCCTCTTATCCTAAGCCTTTTCTCCACCCCTTGACCCTCTTTTTCCTGCACAAGGTCACCTCCTTGCTAGTCAAAATCTGGAGAGCATTTCCTGGGTATCACCGGTAATTCCAGCCGCAGCCGGTACTACGGGTCAGGGCTTAATTTTCAGAAATTAAACTCTGACCAATAAAACCGCTCTGTCCTAAAAATCCGGTGTCGTTGGTAGTTCTGGTCTCTAGCCGGTACTACCGGTCGAGCGAGGTCCCGTTAAGTGACGGACTAGGGGGGGCCTCGGGGTCATCTTCCCCACTTGCCCCCCTGACCCTATCTTAGCAACTCTGATCTCCCAAGGATCTCTCCGCGGTGCCGCCGCCGGCCACACCGATTCCGGCCGTCCGTCTTCAGATCGGCTCTGTGGGATTCTTCCCCACCTCGATCTCCCACCATGGACCCTGGTATTTGCTCCTCTCATACTCCATTCATGGAGATCTGGCCACTTATTGTGCTTGAGTAGGACATGCCATGTCTAGGGCACTTCTTTGGCTAGAACTGCTTTGGGAGATCTTGGTAGGGCTAGGATTCGTCTATAGTCCAGATTGCCCCGGTACATTGTCTAGATTTCAACTTTTGGTGCATCAAGTTTCGTAGATCTGTGATTTCCAGTCAAACTGCCATGCTCGTGTCCTAACCGGTACTACCGGTGAGGCTCGATCTGACGGGGTCCTCTCACCGGTACTACCACTAGGGGCACGACCAGTACTTCCGGTGTGCCCCACGCCACCGATAGTTCTGGCTGTTAGGCGGAATTTCCGATGCACCTTTTGTCTGACTTCTGCCTGTGTACTCTGTCAATCTAGTCTAGTTGTTTTCCTTTTTCTTTCAACCTTGTGCACTTATCCTCTATTCCCTCCCTTCTATTTGCTTTCTTCTCAGGGCAAGGTGGTTCTCGTGGCAGATCCAAGCGGTCTCGTGCTCCTTCTCGTGAACCGACTGAGATTCATGAGGATGATCTTGAGGTCTTGCGCCCGCCCAGTCAGACTTCTCGTCAGAGGGCTGCTGCTGAGCGCCATGCTGCTGCTGCTGAAGGTAAAAGACCTATTATGGCCAGTCAAAAGAAGACCACCTCTAGACCTGATTCGAGCAAGAAGAAGATCTCCTCCTGGCCTCAGCTTGCATATGAGGAGTTTCGCAAGATTGATCCCTACAGTGTTCCTCGTGACCGCCTGGCTCAGGATCCTTTCTTCCACACTGTGCGTCAAGCAGAGATCGATTCTGAGGTTTATGCTCCAAGAAGAAGAATGTTGTTGCCCCCCAAGAGCACATCAATATTGTGAATATGGAGAGCAACCCCGAGTACTTTGGTGAAGCTCTCAATATGTGCAGGCAGTTTGGACTCATTAAGCTTATGCAACACCGTGAGAACTATGATGAGAGGGCCATTGCTCGGTTCTACTCCACCCTCTACTTTGATACTGACCCTATTGATTGAACCATGAAATGGATGACTCACAACAAGTATATGTCTGCTAAATGGTCTGAGTTTGCTACCCTTCTTGGCTACCCTATTCAGGAAGGCCGTCGTGCCAATGGGTGGTGGGTGCATAGGGGGAAGGCCTCCGAGCCGGAAGTCCTTGAGCCCTTATACATTGAGGGCTGGGGCATCAATGGAAATGTTGCCCATCTTTTTCCCACCTATGGCATCATGCGCAAGGTCTATCAGAACACTATTGCTCCCAAGGCAGGTAACTTCGATCAGCTTCATGCTTTCCAGATTGATCTCATGTATCGGACTTACCGCCACAGAGACTCTCATGAGCGCCTTGATGTTTTGGATTATATGTTTGAAGAAATCTAGCCCGCTATGATTGAGAAGAGGTCTTGTCCATATGCTCCATACATCCAGACTCTCATCAATGCCAAGTGGAGGGAGGCAACAGGTTCACTCTTCCCTCAGGAAGCTCTCTCCATTCATGAGGAAAAGACTCTTTGTGTCATGACACACAAGTTACCTCGCTCTCAGGCTGAAAAGGAAGTTGTTGCTGCTAGGGATGCTAGTGATGGGGACCGTGTTGAGGCTTCTCCTCCACCCCAACTTGTGAGATAGCCCTCTTGGGCCAAGAAGCTGCTTAAAAAGGTTAAGAAGACTTTCTGCTTCATTCAGGACCGTGAGTATCAGTCCTATGTCGCTCAGAGGCACAGTGTTCGAAGGGAGAAGGCCATCATGAGGAAGCTTGATATTGACGTGTCTCCTGAGTCCAGCTCCGTCACCGCGCCCAAGGATCAGTGGGTCAACAAGCATTGCAGGTGGACTGATAGTGATGACGAGCCTGAGATCACCAGTCAGTTTCCGCCCGCTTGGAAGAATGCCTCTTGGGACCCCAAGCCTCCTCCTTCGTTCGTTGGTGGGTGGGGCGCCTAGTTTGTCTACTTTGTCCCTTTTTGGCGTCTTGATGCCAAAGGGGGAGAAAGTGCTCCGTTAGGACTACGGGATCTGCATGGGTTGTATTACGAGCTTTCTCTTGCTTTGATCCTTTTATACTCGTACACATTTTCTTTTAGTTATGTATGCCTGTGGACCTCCGTTATTGTCTTTGGATCTCATGTATGGTTGCTACTTTGTTGGTGAGACTATGTGTTAAGGTATCCTTGTGATATTCGTTTAAGTGTTTGTGGTGGACTATTTTCATTTATCCAATCTTTTTCTCGCCACAATGGTATTGGTGCAAGGTATGAGTCCTCTTCCTTTCTCTTTTACTTTCTTGCACCCTTGTTGGTCTATCCTGTAAGCGGGAGCTCTCTCTCATGTATGCTCCAGGGGGAGCCTCTCTCCTCTCTTACTCTCTTCAGTTATTACTGCTTGTTATCCTCTATGCAAATCTTGTGGGGTTGTCATCAAGCACCAAAAAGGGGGAGATTGAAAGGATATTATTTTCTCCTTATGTTTTTGGTGCTGATGACAACTTCTCTTGTGGTTTAACTATGTGTCCAAGTTGCAGGGCTTATCTACGTACGTGGTTGTTGATGGACTTTTCTCTAGGAAGAACTTGAAGACGGTGGCACTTATTTACACTTTCTCTTGTTTTATGTTTTAGGCTACCGTACTATCAATAGGGGGTCCACCTTGGAAGGTTGTGGGAAATCACCATTTCATGCACATGCCCTATATGCACTTCCACGGCCATCCCAGTTTTCATGTGAGAGAGTGTTCCCTGCAGCTTTGGAGGGTTTTCTGCCCTGAGAGGTAGTACCGGTCAGGCGGCGGTAGTACCGCCCAAGGAGTTTCTCAGGGATGTTCGAGTGGAACTTCTGGCTGAAGTTCCGGTCCTAATTCTGACGAGCCATATTTTGGTTCGTTGAGACTTCTGTCTAGTTTTGCGTATTTGTCAGAATTAGAACCAGATTTGGCTCGGTTGTACCGGCCTGACCAGCGCCTGGCTCCCTGAGCGGTAGTACCGCCACGCCTTACCGGTAGTACCGGCCACCTTATGTCACCAGTAGTTCCGGACCTAGTTCTGACGCTAGGTTGTGCGGGTCAGATAACCTTCTGCATCACACTGCCTATTTGCTGATAGTAGGGTCGGAACTTGGACTGGTACTTCCAGCCAGCTCTATGGGCTCGCTGACTGGTCAATCTGACCGTTGCGTGGCCTCCGCTGGGCCATTGGTGGCTTGCTCACCCGTACTACCGGTCCGCCACCAGTAGTACCGATGGTGTCGGGACTAGGCAGAATCTGCCCGTTTGGAGGTGGCCTATTTAAGGCCCCTTCTTCCTCCTCTCATCTTATCTCTTTGTTTTCTCTCTCCTCCATTAATACAAGAGCTTCACTTGCCTAGATCTCTCTCCCTACCCACTCAAATCTCTTGATCTTTTGAGGATTGGGAGAGGTGACCTAGATCTACACTTCCACCAAAGGAATCATGATTTCCCCCACTCATCCTTTGTGGATTTTGCTACTCTTGGGTTCTTGGAACCCTAGATGGTGTAGGGCATCCTCGGAGCTAGGGCATTTGTTGTGAAGCTCCGTGGTGTCGTTGAGGGTCTTTTCCACGCCATCAAGCTATTTTCTAGCACTGTTACCACTTATAATTATCCATACCACTTGTATTTCACTATCTCTTCGCCGAACTAGTGCACCTATACACCTGACAAGTGTATTGGGTGTGTTGGGGACACAAGAGACTTCTTGTATCTTGATTGCAGGATTGCTTGAGAGGGAATACCTTTGACCACTTCCTCCCTGAGTTCGATAAACCTTGGGTGATCCACTTAAGGGAAAACTTGCTGTTGTTCTACAATCCTCTACACTTGGAGGCCCAACAACTGTCTACAAGAATAGAAGTGCGTAGACATCAAGCTATTTTCTGGCGCCGTTGTCGGGGAGGTAAGGTAAAAGGTATTAACACCGGAGGATTAAAGAAGAAGAACCTCCCACGGCAAACGCCTATTTTCTAGCGCCGTTGCCGAGGACTGAAGAAGAAGAAGCTCCCACGTCAACCACACGCCAGCAAGCTATTTTCTGGCACCGTTGCCGGGGAGGTAAGGTAAAAGGTACTCACATCCTCCGGTGCCTCCGGTGTGAGTGCTCGAAGTTATTTCCTTTAGATTCTGCAATTTTGTCTTTTTGTTTATTGTTTTCACTAGTTAGGCTTAATGGAAAACAACAACAAAATTAGAGAGCTTTATAGTATTTATCTTGAATTAGGACATGAAGTGTTTGAAGAAAAAACTAAAAAACCTATGGAACTTTATTTGCATGCTAATAGCAATGTTGTTAGTATGAATTCTTTGGACACCATTATTTCTAATGCTATGGAAAAGTCTAAGCTTGGGGAAGCTGGTTTTGATGAGCATGATATTTTTAGTCCCCCAAGCACGGAGGAGAAAATTTACTTTGATGATACTATACCTCCAATATATGATGATTACAATGATTAATATGATATTTTCAGTCCACCTACTATTGAGGAGGAAATTAATTATGTTACAATATGCCTCCTATATTTGATGATTATGGTGATGAGAATAATAATGATAGCTATTTTGTTGAATTTGCTCCCACTATGATTAATAAGAATGACTATGCTTATAGGGAGAGTATTAATTCTTTTATGCATGTGTCTCATGATAAGAATGTTTTATGTGATAGTTATATTGTTAATTTTATTCATGATGCTACTGAAAGTTATTATGAGAGAGGGAAACATGGTATTATGCATCTCAATAATATTAAGTTTCCCCTCTTTATGTTGAAAGTCTTAAAGTTGCACTTGTTTTGCTTTACTATGATTGTTCCTTTGTGCTTTCATGACTTGTGTCTTTACAAGATTCCTATGCATACGAAGTGGGTTAGACTTAAATGTGCTTTGAATTTGCTTCTTGATGCTCTCTTTTACTTCAATTCATATATTTTTATGTGAGCATCTTCTCAAACTATCATGCTTAACTTAAACGCGTTAAAGAAAAGTACTTATTGGGAGATAACCCAAAAGCTTTAGATGAGTCTTGGAAGTTATTACTTCAGTAATAACCTCTCCTTATCCTTTTTATTTGCTTTTTGTGCCAAGAGTAACCTCTAATGATAGAGAAGTAATGATTGGAAAAGTTGCTGTCCCGAAATAGATTTCTGTGATTCACCGTAAAATTGCGTGTACAATTTATGTACGTCATTTTGAGGCGTGCATTTTTGTGCTTGTGCCCTAGGTTGTTGTCTAACTTCCGTTAGTTGAACACTTTTTGATTTGAGCAACAGAAGGTCTTCTAAAAAAATCGTATTTACCTTCTGGTCCGGTTTTGACAGATTTCTGCCATTATTTGCATTTGATTCTTGTTGGTTCCTTTTTGAGTTCTTTTGGGGAATTGAGCTTTTTGAGAGAAGTGCTACAGTAGCTCGTGTTTTAATGGAAGTTTTATGGGTGTTGGAACTGAACCTAAAAGACCTATTATCTTGAGTGCACTAATGTTGCTAATAAAGATTGTGTGAAGTTTTGTATGAAGGAAAAAATTTCAGGTGTATGGAAGGAATGAGTAATGAGATGAAAGATGGACTAAAGCTCAAGCTTGGGGATGCCACACGTGTCACCTTAAGAAATATCCAAGAAGTACAAGCGTCAAAGCTTGGGGATTCCCAAGGCATCCCCTTCTTCATCAATAAAAATTCCAGGTTCCTTCCAAACACTTCATTTTTATTGTTTCATGCACAGTTGTGTTGTTCTTGGAGCGTCTTCCTTTTCGTTTTCATTTTGGTTTTTTGTTTGCTTGGTTTTATTAGTTTACTGAATAAATTGGTTGGACCCCCTCTTTCATACATTGGTTTTCAAATAGTTTGGTTTGGATTGGAAAAGAGTAGGAAAGTTCATGCTTAAGTGGTAAAGAGAGCTTGTTTTTGACTGTGGCCTATGCTTTGTCATGCCATGCTTGATATTGTTTTGGCATAATGCTTAGTATTCTTTGATGTAGCATGACATCTTATAAACAATTGAGATTTCTTAATGTGCCTTGGATGAATCATGCGTTGTTTTAGCATATTAAAGCATAGTATAGTGGTATTCTCCTTTGATGATTTATTTGGGTTGACTTAGCACATGCTCACATCATGTTATGACTATCTCAAGTCACCATAAGCCTTTATGATACTTTAGTTTTCAACTTGTAGTATCACTTTATGCTTTGATCAATGATGTTTTGTCGCTCTGCATGATTATGGCCATTATGGCTCTCTTAGTTGGTCGCTCCCAGTCTTTTGCTAGCCTCCGCAACCAAGTATGAGTTCCACTCATGCATCCAACTCACTAAACCAAGTTTTTCCAAAGTGTCCACCATACCTACCTACTAGCATATGCTATTCCAAAGTATATTCATGCTTTTGTTTACCTTCCAAATTAAACTTGTTATGAGAAAACTAGTGATTAAAGCTCTCACGAACATGATGGCACACTTTTACTTTTCTTGCCCTTAATAAAATTGAACCATTGTGTCGTCTATGTTGTATATTCTTGCACTTAGTTGTTGGGGATTAGCAGAATCATGTTGTCATGGGGAACGCTTTCAACATTACACTGGTACTTTGTACCTAGTTGATATCATGCTCTTTTGTCTATGTTTTCGTTGGTGTGAAATGAAAGGGGAGCTTGTTAGTCCATGGAGTTATGTATATGTGTTAGAGAAACGCCTGGGCCGCTGGTCTAATCCATGCTGACATGGTGGAAACCTGCAGCATAACCATAATAAGTTGTCTATGAAGCATTCTTCTTATAAAAAAGAGTCCTATATTGAGAAAAAAAGAGAAAAAGAAAAAAAAAGATTATGAAAAGAGGAAAGAGAGAAAAAAGCACCATATTCCCATGGTAAATAAGAAGATTGTTGAGATGCTCGTTGTCTGCTTGCCTTGTCATTTTGATATGGTTATTCTTACGTATCATCGGGCAAGGGGTACCCCGTTGGTGGTTCTCTATGATACACATGTACTTACGATGACAAGAACTTACCGGTGACTAAACTTGAGTAGCATGAGGAGCGGCCCTCGTATTCAAGGGACATGAGATTTCTAACTTATACTTCGTCAAGCATGTACACCATAGTTTGTTCACTTTAACTTTAATCACTTCCAGATGCTTATGATAGGGGCAATGAGAGCTGAAAGCTATAAGTACCATAATTTTTGGAAGCTCTTTACGAAACTTGAATCTCTACTTCCTTCTATGAAGGCCTTTCTTCCACCATTATATTGAGTCTCCACCTTCTACCTTTATGCACCTACTTTGAGAGCATAGTGTCCATTCGTAGTTCTATGTGCATTGTCCCAAGACTAGTTGATTGATGCATATCTTGATATTGCTTGTTTTAAATTATTTGTATCTAGTCACTCTTATGAACTTTGAAGGTGTCCTATGCATTTATGTTTGCTACTCTATGAGGGACAAGCTGAATGCCACTATGCTATGTTTTCTTTATGTGAAACAAACAAACTTCTTGCAAAGCATTGTTATTCATGAATATTTTGTTTGTGCCTTTTCATGTTGCAACATAGTTGCTATGTCTTATTGCTAGAACTTTGTCTTTCATTTTATGATTGAAGTACTATGATCCCAGCTTTGAATGTTTTACAAATACTTTGATCAAGTTTATGATGGTGCATGTCACCTCAAAAATTATTCTTTCTTTTTATCACTTACCTACTCGAGGACGAGCAGGAGTTAAGCTTGGGGATGTTGATACATTGCAAATGTATCTATAACTTTTGATGTTCCATGCTTGGTTTTATCTACTTTCTTATGTTTTCTCCACACTTTGGAGTACTTTTCATATGATTTCTTGGACTAATCTATTAACAAGAGCCACAGTGCCAGTTGCCTGTTTTCTGCTGTTTTTGGTTCCACAAAGTCAAAAAATAAATATTCTCGGAATTGGACGGGACAAAAGCCAAAGTTGATATTTTACCGGAAGACTCACGGAGCCAGAAGACAAGACGGAGAGGGGCCACAGGGCGGCCACACCATGTGGTGGTGCGGGCTAGCCCTAGCCGCGCCACCAGGTGGTGTGGGCCCCATGGCCGCCCACCGACCTTGCCTCTTCACCTATAAGATGCCTCCAGATGCAAAAACCCTAAATCGTCAAGCCTCCAGCCACGAAAAGTTCCGCAGTGCCACTACCACCGAAGGGGAGATTCGGGGGACAGAAAGTCTCTATTCCGGCACCCTGCCAGGATGGGGAAGTGCCCCCGGAGCCATCTCCATCAATCTCAACCACCATCTCCATCGCCGTTGCTGATTCCCATGATGATGAGGGAGTAGTTCTTCCTCGAGGCTAAGGGTTCTAGCGGTAGCTATGTGTTCATATCTCTCTCTATGGATGATCATATTGTGATCATGTGCTTTGTAATCAAGTTGATCTACCTTGCTACTCAAGTGCTTTATTAGATCTCTGCTCTCCCCATGTGTGTGAAGTTGACAGTGTGCACACCATGGTGGCACTTAGGCTAGAGATTACAAATACTTGTTATGAGTTATATTTGGAGTTGGATGTTTCTATGAAATTGTGGTGTTTGTTGGAACCATCTAGTGCTCAAGGTGACAGTGTGGGGTTATCTAGATGCGGAAAGCGAACTTTGAGGTGTGTTGTTATAGACCTACCATCGATTAGAGTGTCCAATCGGAGAGTAGTTAAGAGTAGTATCATAAAGATGATATATTTATATGAGAGTGTTCACTAGTGAAAGTATGATCACTAGGCATTATTTCTAAGCACTGAACCACTGTTTGCTACTAGATCTATTACATGTTTGCTTGCTTCCATCTTTATTTCAGTTTTCCTTTAGTCTTTTCCACGCCATCAAGCTATTTCTAGCACTGTTACCACTTATAATTATCCATACCACTTGTATTTCACTATCTCTTCGCCGAACTAGTGCACCTATACACCTGGCAAGTGTATTGGGTGTGTTGGGGACAAAAGAGACTTCTTGTATCTTGATTGCAGGGTTGCTTGAGAGGGAATACCTTTGACCACTTCCTCCCTAAGTTCGATAAACCTTGGGTGATCCACTTAAGGGAAAACTTGATTTTGTTCTACAAACCTCTACACTTGGAGGCCCAACAACTGTTTACAAGAATAGAAGTGCGTAGACATCAGTCATCTCAAGGTTCTTTGTTGTACCATGAGGGACCTTGGAGCTACCTATGTTGATGACAAGTTCATGAAGAGGAAGTTTGTTCAAGCTCTTCTTCCCTTTGAGGAGCAAAAACTCAACTCTATCAAGGGGAGAAGTAACTACCACACCATGTCCTCTCAAGATGTGTTGAGTGAAGTCATTGCCATGACCATTGCCAAGAAGAATGCGGAGTCAGCTCGTGCTCGTGCTTATGGGTCTCAAAAGTTGAACCTTGAAATATCTCACTAGCCTTGCCACTAATGACTAATTATTTCAAAGATGGGAGGTAAAAGGTTCTCATGGCGACTCCAGCACCTCCACTGTAGACTCTTTTGGCCGGCGATCTTCTTGACGGCGGGCTTACTTCACTTTTGATGCTGATCAGACTCCTCAGTGTTCTCTCCTCCTCAAGTTGATCCTCCTCTCAACCTAGGTTTTTCTCTTTGTCCTCCCCTAGGATCATGGTTCCTCCTTCGGGTCAATGGAAGGCCACCTATTCCACCACCCGGGACCAGGATCGTGGTCGCCCTAAGATCTATGATGGATCTATCCATATTTGGGTCAAGGAGGACCGTGGCTGGCTGGTTCTCATGAATGTCAAGGGTGCTCCCATCGTTAGGCATTATTTGAAAATTCCTGATGTTGTTTGTCCTGGGGCTAAGATTCTCTTCTCGGGCCATGGGGCCAATGTTGGGATCTGCTTGACTGGTTTGGACTACTTCTCGGTATCAAGGCTCTGTGGTTGTTGGGAACTCTGGATCGTTTAACTCAGTCTCTGCTTGTGTGGAGGGGACTACAAGTGTTCTTGGATCTGGTTCTCCTGAGCTTTAGTCTGATCAGAATGTTGATTCAGAGTATAAGGATATAGCTGTCTATCATTCTTTGCAGTTAGGTCTGGATTTCTCTCATGGTATTGGTTTTTGTTCAAGGATTCGTAAGAGGTTTGGTTCTACTGTTCATCCAGTGGGCAAGGCTAACCATTTCCTTCTGGTAGTGTCTTTTGGACGTGCAAAATTCAAGCTCATAGAGGACTCTGTCAGCTTAGCTCTTGAGGCCTGCATTGGGGGACTTTGTGATGATTTGGTGGTCCATTTTCTTAATGATAGAGTCTTCAGATTCTCTATCTGCTCCAGACAAGTGGGTTTTGATATTGTGGCTCTTCGCTCCTTCTCATGCGAACAGTTTAAGTGCTTTTTTCACACGTGGGGGCATGGTGGTCCGAATTGGAGAAAGGAATTCTCTGATTGGCAACATATGTTGCAGGAGGAATGGGTTCTTGTTAGTCCCAATAAAAAACATACTGATTCTGCCCTCCATGCTTTGCATTCTAGACCTGCTAAAGCTATTCTTCAGAAGAAGTGTACGTCACTTAAATCTCAAAATGATTAGAAAGTTCAGAAGCGTCTGTCTTTCAAAAATGTTCTTTCCTATGATGTGCAGCCTGGGTATTCGGCTCCGGCTGAATGTTCTGAACCTCCTTTGTTTTTTGGCTCCTTTGATGCTTCTGGGCAGGTGGATTGGGGTTCCCCCGTATCGCGGGAACCAATTAATTGTTCAAATCCGACTCCTATTCGGTCCGCTCCAGATTCTGAGGGGCTCTTTCCTGTTTTGGGCTGCAATGAAGTAACGAGCCACGTCGCAACCCCCAGGCCAAGTCTTGGGCCGGTTTTGCCGGGGAAAGATCTGACCGACGATCTCTATGGGCTGGAGGAAGTAATTGATCATATCGCTTACCGTTTTTGGGATTGTGGTAGGTGTCTGACAATGGGGCATCATAAAGATGTGTGCACTAAAAAGATCAGGTTTCGGGGTTGTTTTCGGTCAGGAAACATTGAAAAAGAATGTTTTTATTCAAAAAAGAGGCAAGTATGGGTCCCTAAATATGGCAGTTCTGGACAGCGCCCCCTCGAAAACTACACCATTACCAAAACTCTGGACTTGGCCGTTCCATCTTCTGAAGAAGCAACTCCTTCTCCGCCGCACTCCCCTGTTTCCCCTGTTCTGAGCCCTCCGCCTTCTCCACTTCCTTCGAAGAGGTTACTTCCGGCAATGGCGAACTTTGCCCTCGATCCAGCAAGGTGGGTGCCACACGGCCATGAGATCATTGATGGGGGACCGACTCGGCTGCCACGTACCTTCTACTCCCCCTTAGTGATGCCACCT
The DNA here is from genome assembly GCA_910589775.1 of Avena eriantha. NCBI lineage: Eukaryota > Viridiplantae > Streptophyta > Magnoliopsida > Poales > Poaceae > Avena > Avena eriantha. The sequence goes on along the minus strand of OU342742.1, from coordinate 180,235,033 downwards.
AGGTGCAACGAGAGAATCTGCACTACAATCTTGATGCCTCCACCGCCTGAAGAAGATGAACCAATGTGGAGGGAACAGGTTCGCAATTTTATTGTCCAGCATCTTCATAGAGCATTGGATGATGTGCCGCCTTGTTTGTTTGGGCTGGGTTTCTACCGGCTCTGTAGTCCGGCTGCTCGTGCTGCTCTTGTAAATCATGCCCCGTTTCAGCTTCAAGAAGGGGTATTTGTCCGCTTTGTGCCACACAATAACAGGGACAATCATAGGGTTGAAGTGGGTTATCGTAATGGCTGGCTGATGTTCCTGGGTATTCCTACGGATTATAGGAATGAGTATGACATTACCAATGCTATCGCTGGCTTTGGTAAATTTCTGCATTGGCATCAGGATGAGAAGGTGCTAGAGAGAACCATGGTCTATGCTTCCTTCCGATCTCCTGCCCTTGTGACTAGAGATGTGGTGTTTGGGAACTACTCCAACTTGGGTGCTATAAGGGAATCCTGGACTGTGGCCTGTTATATTCTCTCTGCTGACTTTGCTGATGACCTGCCTGCTAATGAGGACCCAATGCCTTTGGATGGAAACCCCATCCTCTCCCTGGTCACTTGGCCCCACAAAATATTAACTTTGTTCTACCTGCTTTCCCTGAGCTTGGCTGGGGTGATGCCCCAGGACACCAGTTTAATAATGTTCAGCAACAGCCACATGTCCAGCAACAGGGTGGTATTCATGCTCAGGTTTAGGCTGAGGAAGGTTTAGACCAGCCTGTGGAGAATGCCCAAGCACAGCCTGATCAGGAGGAGGGAGGTGTCTTGGAGGAACCTGTGGAACTTGAGGTGAACAGTTCGATTGTGCTGCAGTATGATTCTGACAATTCTGGAGATTCAGTCAATTTTGGTCAGCAACCTGAGAATTTAGTCATCAACAGGGTGCTTCTGCAGTGGGATAATGCGGCAATCTGCTTTGATGGTGTTGGGCTAGATTTTCTAAAAAAATATGCCCCTGCCTCTTCTGGTCTTAGGGCCTTTGGTCCTATTTTACCCCCCCCCCCCCATATGTTGATGGAGACACTTTTCCAGAAAGCCTTGCCAAGTCTCACTACTTCTCAGATCACACCCACTATCTTCAAGGAGGGAGGTTTCTCAACACTTCTGCTTACCAAAAGAAGCTGGGAGGAGGCATTTGATACTGTGGTTCCTTCCCTGCCTTGGGGACTGATAACATCTGATCTTGATGCAAGACCCAAGAGATTCTCTATGCATAGGGAATTTGAATGTGAGGACTATATGGACAGTCAGACTAATACTTTGTTGGACTCTGCTTTCTCAGTAACAGCTACACCTGTGCAGAAAAGGAAGGTTAGATCATCTCGAAAGAAGGAGACCCCCCTGACTGTGCATGGCCTCGGGCGTAGTACCAAAAACAGCACTCTGAGGGATGGACACCGACATGCTACTCTACAGGAAACCAGAGCTGCGACTAGAAAGAGGCGAAAGACTCTGCAGGAAAAGGCTGTTATCTGCTCTAACACAGAGGACCACAAGGCCACTGACGAACCTGAGGATCCTAGAGAATGTAGCTTCCCACCAACACCCATAGCTATTATGCAAAGGGTTGGAGCTTGCCTGGGTATTGATCAAGCTGACCTCACTAAGGAGAATGTGAAGGGGCATTTTAATGTGGAGGGGTTACCACCACATGAATGGAGGAGGTGAAGGGTCACCTCCCCCATGCGCCGGCCATGAAGGAGGGGTACCCTCCCCTCCTCCTATAAAAGGCACCCCTCTCCTCATTTCTCACACACACCTCCTTGTGAAGGATCTCTCTCCCCCTCTAGTATTATTTCCCCATGGTCTCGGATTAGCGAGATACATGTTCCTGGTGGCTTTATCTGGAAAGGAGTTGCTGCTTCCGCTGCTTTGCTGGAGCGAGGGACGGAGGTTGTCGGGGTACTGGATGTGTGTGCGATCACGGATGCACCGCTGCTTTGCGGTGCTGGACTTGGTGCTGCTGGAGCTGGATCTGATGGACGTGCTGGAGCCGGACCTGCTGGACTTCCTCACGATCTTGAGATCGACAAGTGTAGGACTACATCAACCACGAGTTCCTACTCGTTAACAAAACTCGCAGTCTTCGAGGGTAAGTTCTCTATGGATGTATGTCCACCTGTTGCTCTGTATCTAGTAGATAGATCTTGGCGTATAGTTCTCATCGTAGGAAAATTTTTGTTTTCTATGCTGCGGACCCAACAGTGGTATCAGAGCCTGATCTATGCGTAGGTGCTTTGCACGGGTAGTACACATATGTTTATATGTGGGCGATGATGATCATGTTATTGCATCTTCTATGTATTTTGGATATTGGTGGCATAGTGGGATGAAGCGGCCCGGACCAACCTTACATGTCATCGTACATGAGACCGGTTCCACGACTAACATGCAACTTGTTTTGCATAAGTGGCTGGCGGGTGTCTGTCTCTCCTACTATAGTCAATATCTGATTTACAACGAGTTGCTAATAACTTAGTTATCCTCGTTGTGGTTCATGTTCGTAGGTAAGAATGGTCCTATCTTCGAAAGCCCTAAGCCACGTAAAACTTGCAATTTATAAATTAGAGGCGTCTAGTTTAGATCGTTGCTGGGCTAGTGTATTGATATGGTATTGTTGTAAGTAGATGTATGATAGATACTCTTACAACACACTCAACGTTTAAGTTCCATAGACCTTGGCCTTACACACAAAGGAATGATAGAGATCATACCACGATGCAAGTGATAGAGATCAAATGCATGGACCATATCATCTCACTTTACACATTAGATGTTAGCATCTTATACTGCTAGTTTGGCGCATTTGGTAGCATTATAAGATGATCCCTCATTTAGATATCAAGATAAAAATGTGTTCTTCCTTGAGTATGCACCGTTCTATGGATCATGTTTCGAGACATCACGTGATGATCGGGTGTACTCGACTCTACGCTTTCATACAAACTGGTGTAAGACAGTTTTACACACGCGAATACTAAGGTTCTTACTTGGTGAGCCTAGCATGTACAGACATGGCCTCGGAACACGTACCGAAAGGTTAAGCATGAGTCATATAGTTGATATGATGCCCATATAGATGCTCGCCTTTGAAGCTACATCAACTCACATGATGATCGGACTTGGTGTAGTGGATTTGGTTCATGTAATCACCAAAAAGACACGAGGGATGTCATTTTTGAGTGGGAGTTCATTAGTAATTTGGATTATTCGAACTCAATTTGTCATAAATTAAATCAAAGTGAATTTGCATAGTTTGTTGTAGTCATTGGCATTCGTTCACTACCTTATGCTTAGTTTTTATTTGAGATAATAGAACTATAGAATTCTGGATATTTACTTTACGAACTGGTATTGTATTATTTTGAATGTCAATTTAAAGTTTATAAGTCCTATTGCAAACTTTCAGCAAACTCTATTTACTCCATGAAGTTTAATAAGTAGTATTAAATCAAGAGTAAGAATTCCAATGTAGTATCTAAAGTATCATGTTTGCCTCGATGATTATTGATATTCAAAAAGTTGTTTTAATATCAAGATTATATTGGAGCTGAAAATTGTTTCAGAAACCATCATGTGTGAAAGATATTGTGATATCTAAAACAATGTTTTTGGTTGCATTATGATAGAGTATAATTTAGCAAAATACATGTTCTCATATTGTATGAGAATTTGTGAAGGATGGAGATGCTAGGCATCCGAATCTACCAAAAAGGTTTTGGGAACTGATATTATACTCGCGATTCTTCCTTATAGGCTATAGTAGCTTGATCATGAAAGTTTTCATGATAAGGGTGAATAGAAGATGTAAGTAAAATGTTTACTACACTAATAGATTACTAAAGAATGGATTTTTGAAAGAATGCCAAACATTTGATGATAGTGATCCACTTCAAAGTGCAAGTCCAAAGGTATTAGTATTTGACTATATACAAGCTTTGTACCATGTGTCATTTTGATGACACCACTATTGATGTTGATAGATTCTTTTAAAAGAAAAGGAATTGCTGAAAGAGAATCTATAAAATATTTGGCAGAAAATAAAAGGTTGGAGATGTCCAACTTAGGTATATAGAAGATAAACATGTTATGGCTGTATTCCTTGCTTGTTAAACAATGTGGCTCTTAGGTATTGGATACCGAATTGGTTGGTATGAAGTGTCATACAGGACAACGCAATTCATGAACTACAATGGCCTAAGTAACTACCAAGCGAATGAGTGATGATGTTCATCGAAAACAAATAAAGTGTTATTGTGTTTTTCGTTGTCATCAAATCAAGCCTTCAAGATTTGTTTAAATAATTATTATTTTGTTCTGGTATTATGAGAACAATGGCTATTCAAATAATTACCGTATTCCATAAAGGATGGATGAACTTTTACAAGTCTAGTTGGAGAAATCACATCCATAAACACTATTGCTAAAATGTCGCAAGACAAATGATTGAAAGATCACTTATGAAGTGACATCGCTATTTAAATTATATTGGAAAGAAAACATGAAGAAACTCCATGTTGATGGATTTTTGGAGTCTTTGATTTTGATCAATTGACGCATGTGAGACTTTCCTCGAGATAATTGAAACTCCGTCCATAGGCCAGACAGGAACGGATGACTAGCTTATTGGAAATTGTGCATGCTGATGTGCATAGTCCATTATGTGTAGCCATATGCGATGGATCTTTTTGCTTCATATGCTTTCTTCAAAAATTTGAGTGAATATATCTGTATATTTACTTAATAAGGAAGAAGTATGAAACATTTGAAAGTTGTTCAAAGACTTTCAAGATGAAGTGAAAAATCGTTGTAACAAGAAAATAAAAGAGTTTATGATTTGATCATAAAGGAAGATATTTGAGTTACAGGTTTAGCAAAACACCTAAGATTTGAGGAATTGTTCCATGATTTGTGTTTTCCCTATAAACCATAGGAGTATGGCATATTCGAGAGATGAAATCAAACCATGTTTGACATGGTAAGATCAAAGGTGTCATTTATAAAACTGCCATTATGTTTTAAAGATTGAAGCTTTAGAGACTACTGCTTTTACACTGAAAAGAGCACCATCGTGATCCGTTGAAATGACACCATATGAGTTATGGTTTGGGATAAAACCCGAATTGAATTTTCTTAAATTTTGGTATAATATGCATAAGTAAAATGTTTACAACCAAAGTCGGATAAGCACGTCTTTGTAGGTTATCCCAAAGAATTTGTTGGGAATTTCTCCATAACACCAAGGATAAAAGAGTTTGTCGCTTGGAACGTCAAGTTTCTTGAGAAGGAACTTTTCGTGAAAAGTTAAGTGGGAGGACAATAGAACTTTGATAAGGTTGTTGAACCTTAGCTATATGTGCTAAGTAGCGCAGCGCCGGAAAGTGTCCCAGTGGCGGCCACAATGCTCATGGCTCTCGTGATTGCAAAAGGTGTGATCTCGGAGATTAGAGTTCCTATAGAACCGTGTGGGTCGGTAAGAATCAAATAGTAAGATTTGATAAGCAAGTCGTTATTGTTTTGACAATGATGAACCGACTACATGCAAAGAAGCGATGATGGGCCCTGACTCCATAAAATGACTCGAAGTCATAGAATCCGTGATAGTATCCATACACGAGAAATCAAGTTTCTGAACTTGGAAGACCCTCCGGAAAGGCGTGAAGCCTATCGGTCGTGTTTGGATCTATAAAGAAATAACACATGGATGTTTAACATCTATGAAATAGTCGACATGTCGGAAAGAAGTTTGCGACAATGTTCAAGGAATTGACTATGACAAGATTTGATCTTTCATAGCGATATATAGTCTTGACGGATTAATGTAGCAACCACTACATATAATTTGGTATATGGTAGTTGAATAAATAAAACAATGTTCTTCTAATAGAACGGTTACCTAGGACGTGTACATGACACGGTCCAAAGGGTTTTGTTAATTCAAAGGGTGCTAAAAGGGAATGCAAACTTCAATAGTTGAAGTAAGCATAGCGGAGTTGGAATCTTCACCATGATGAAACTGTTAAAAGAGTTTAAATTCATCGGAGATGATGAAGATGCTTGCATTTGCAAGAAATTAAGTGGGAGCGCTGAGACATATTTCTAATACATTATGTAGAGGACATATTGTTGATTGGAAATGATGTATCTTGTATTGACACAAGTTAAGAATTTCATTAAAATAAGATTTCGATGAAAGACTTGGGCAAACCAGGAATATTTGACATCAATATCTATATGGATAGATTAAGGCGCTAATATGGTTGTGCCAGACATACATATATGAGATATTGAAAGAGTTCAATATGGAAACAACAAGAAAGGTTCTTGCTGCATGGAAAGAATTGTATCAAGATTCAAGTGTTTCGACACTTGGTGAGTAAAATCACATGAAGTTTTTGATCGATTATACCATGATATGTATATATCCAGAATGTCCTATGCTCTAAATGTTATGAGCATATACCAGAATGATTCATAAGATGATCATTGGACAATAGTAAAGATATTCTTATGAGCTTTGGAAGAACTAAGAATATATCATGTATAAGTGACAAATAGTTAAAAGTAGTTCATTGTAAAGTGTTACATTGATACTAGTTTTGTCACAAGATACAAATTAAATTTATCTCAATTTAGACTATGGGTGGCACAATGTAATGGAAAGGATGTTCCATGATGGATTTGGATGAGTTCCAAAGTTGAGACATTGTGACGGATACTACAACAAAAGGCTAAGTATGTAACTGCTATAGTAGCAGCAAAGGAGGGCATTTGTGTTAAGTAGTTTGTTATCAAACTAGGTGTGGTTCAAAGTGGGCTAATACTATGAAGATATATTGTGTGACAATAATATCAACATATTTTGAGCCGAACGAACTAAAGGTCTCACCAAAGGACCAAATTTATACAATGCCATCTCATTTGAGAATGAGTGATGCGTAGAGACGCAAAGACATGCAAATACACACGGACCTGAAACTGTCAGATCTGGAGATTATGTTAACCACTAGCAATCGCATATATGCAACACCAGAAAGCCATAGGTGTTCAATACGCAAAGTTTTTCAGACTAGATTATTGACTCTAGTGCAAGTGGGAGACTGAAGGGAATATGCCCAAGAGGCAATAATAAAGTGGTTTATTATATTATTCCATGTTTATGATAAATGTTTATTTTGCATGCTATAATTGTATTGATCGGAAACGTCAATACATGTGTGTTTAATAAACAAAAAGGGTTCCTAGTTATGCCTCTCTTATAGACTAGCTTGTTGATTAACAAGATGATCAAGGTTTCCTGATCATAGAGATTGGATGTTGTTAATAACAAGGTCACACCAATGGTGGAATGGTGTGATGAACATTCATCCGAAGTATAGCATTATGATCAAGTCATTATGTTTATATTGCTATAACATCATACGAAGTAACCTTTATCCTTAGACCATGAGATCATGTTAATTGCTAACACCGGAAGAGTATCTTGATAACATCAAACGTCACACCGTAACAGGGTGACTATAAAGATGGGTTCAGTGCTACGAAGGTGTTATGTTGAGGCTCATGGATCAAGAGTGGAATTTGTCAATCCCAATGACGGATAGATATACTCTGGGCCCTCTCGGTGATATCACATTGAAATAGCTTGGAAGCAAGTGATGTGATCACTAGAATGTTATATCACGGGAACGAGAAAAGAGTGCATGTCGGAAACAAGATCAAACTAGGTATTGAGATACCGATGATCGAATCTCGGACATGTAATATATCGCGAGACAAAGGGATTTAGTTACTAGCGTTAAAGGTTCTCACGATCACAGAAGTCATCGTTGAATGTGTAGGAGTTAGTATGGATCTCCAGGTCCGGCTTCTGATTATTGATCTGAGAGGGGTCTCGATCATGTCTGCATTATTCGCGAACCATAGGGTGACACACTTAAGGGATACCGACACCATTTGGAGCAAATATGTTTCAGATAAAGATTGAAGAAAGCACTAGAATTATTTCAATAGACACCGAAACTGTTTCGGGTGAAATTGCTGAAATTGGTTCTGCATGTAATATTGAAATGTTGCAAGGGGTTTTATGTGAATGTTTGTTAATTAAAGTAATTAACAAAATTCTAAATAAAAATAATAAAAGAGTTTTATTAAATGAGAGGGCATTAAATTTGGAGAAATTTAATGCATTTAAAGTGGAGACTTTAAAAGAGAATGTGAAGGGGCATTTTAATGTGGAGGGGTTACCACCACATGAATGGAGGAGGTGAAGGGGTCACCTCCCCCATGCGCCGGCCATGAAGGAGGGGTACCCTCCCCTCCTCCTATAAAAGGCACCCCTCTCCTCACTTCTCACACACACCTCCTTGTGAAGGATCTCTCTCCCCCTCTAGTATTATTTCCCCATGGTCTCGGATTAGAGAGATACATGTTCCCGGTGGCTTTATCTGGAAAGGAGTTGCTGCTTCCGCTGCTTTGCTGGAGCGAGGGACGGAGGTTGTTGGGGTACCGGATGTGTGTGCGATCACGGATGCACCACTGCTTTGCGGTGCTGGACTTGGTGCTGCTGGAGCTGGATCTAATGGATGTGCTGGAGCCGGACCTGTTGGACTTCCTCACGATCTTGAGATTGGCAAGTGTACGACTACATCAACCATGAGTTCCTACTCGTTAACAAAACTCGTTGTCTTCGAGGGTAAGTTCTCTATGGATGTATGTCCACCCGTTGCTCTATATCTAGTAGATAGATCTTGGCGTATAGTTCTCATCGTAGGAAATTTTTTGTTTTCTATGCTGCGGACCCAACAATAAGAACATCTTGTTTCTGGACACTGTGGAAGAACATAGGTGTCTTGTTAGATCAGAATTCAATTTTAGAAACATTGTAAAAATCAACCTCCACAAACTGCTCTCTGCACAGTGCAAGTACTGGAGGAAAAGGTGCTCAATAAGATGGATTAGAGTGGGGGAAGAGAATACCAAGTTCTTTCATGCAATGGCTAGTCAGAGATTTAGAAGAAATAGCATTGCAGGCCTCAAGATTGACAGTGGGGATGTTGTAACTGATCATCAGCAGATGGCTGGTATTATTTTAAATAAATTTAAAGAGAGAATGGGGAAATCTAAGGGCTTCCTTTTAAGCCTGTCTCTGAGTTCCCTTATTCAGCCAGTGGAGGGACTTAGTGTTTTAACTAGACCTTTTGAAAAGGAGGAGATGGATTCCATTATCAAGTTTATGCCTGCTGATAAGGCTCCTAGACCTACTGGTTTTAATGGTCTATTTTTGAAAATGCTGGCATATTATTTCTGGTGACTTGAGTATTTATTTCAATGTCAATCTTCCAAGAGGCCTATTATCAGCCTCAAATTGGACTTTGAGAAGGCTTTTGATTCCATTGAACATGATGCTCTTCTACTTATTCTCAAACACAAAGGTTTTTCTGACGATTGGATTAGATGGGTTAAAGATTTCCTCACCTCTAGGGTCTCTTCAGTTCTGTTGAATGGGGTTCCTGGTAAACAGTTCCCTTGTAGGAGAGGTGTAAGACAAGGTGATCCTCTCTCCCCTTTACTGTATGTTCTTGGGGGTGACCTTCTACAGTCAGCAGTTAATGATCTATACAGAAGAGGGTTTCTTTAGCTCCCTGTCCCCAATGGAGATATTGACTTTACAATTATCCAATATGTTGATGACACTCTTCTTATTCTCCCTGCTAATCTCCCACAACTTCTTGCTCTGAAGGATGTTCTTAAGGCTTTTTCTGAAACTACTGGTTTGGAGATCAATTATCATAAATCTTCTATAATGGGTATTAATGTTGATGATTCTTTGTTGTCTGAACTTTCTTTGGGGTTTGGGTGCCAGGTTGGAACCTTGCCTTTTACCTACCTTGGCCTGTCTATGGGTACTACCCGGCCAACCATTCAAGATTTATCTCCTGTGGTTCATAGACTTGAAAGAAGATTGACTGCCACCTCTAGTTTTCTTTCTCAGGGGGCAAGATTGCAACTGATTGTTTCAGCCCTGTCTTCTATGCCACTGCACATGATGAGTACCATCCACATACCCCCTAGAATTAATAATCAGCTAAACAGGATTATCAGACAATGTTTATGGAGAGACAATATTGACACACCCAAACAATCTCTTGCATCCTGGGAGATGATCTGCAAACCAAAGATGAAGGGTGGTCTTGGTATTATAGACTTTCAGAATAAGAATGATGCCCTGCTGCTCAAATTCCTTCATAAGTTCTATAATAAAGACTTCTCTATCCCTTGGGTCAAGCTGATATGGGAAACATATTATGATGAGGATGTACCTCATGCCACTGAACCTTGTGGTTCATATTGGTGGAAGGATGTTTTCAAGCTTATTGACAAATATCAAGGTGTTGCTCAGCCAATAATCAAACGTGGGGACACTATGCTCTTTTGGTCTGATAATTGGGAACTTGGTAATTCCAGGGTACATTTGAAGCACAAATTTTCAAGGCTTTTTTCCTATGCAAAAGACCAGTTTATCTCGGCCAGAGACATGGTCAACATGACAGACAGAACTGTGGAGTTTCATCTGCCTCTATCTGAAGGCGCTTACCAAGATTTGTTAAATCTGAATGGGTGGCTTCCACAGCTTGACTTGCAGGATGATCTGTAGGATAAATGGTCCGGTACTTGGGGGGATTACACAGCTAATAAGTTTTACATGTCCCTTTATGACAATATACTAGTTTGCCCTACTTATCAGTGGATTTGGAGGAGTAAGTGTATCATGAAAATCAAAATGTTTGCTTGGCTGCTTTTAAGTGACAGACTTAATACAAAAGATATGATTCAGAGAAGACACTAGAATGTCACTGACACATTCACTTGTGTCCTATGTCCTGGAGCACATCATGAGGACAGAGATCACTTGTTTTTCAACTGTAATTTCAGCCACAGAATTTGGAACTACCTTCAAATAAGCTGGTCCTCTGGTTCATACCTGAGTCAAATTGCGAAAGAAGCCAAAAAATAGTTCAACTAACCTTTCTTTGCTGAGGTGGTGTTTCTTGCATGCTGGAATATCTAGAAAGTGAGGAATGCACGAATTTTTTAACAGACTCAACCTAGATTTGCTGCAGGGAAAGGGGGTTTCGTACATGATATATCCCTACAGGTGTACAGAATGAAACCTGCACACAAAGCTAGATTACAGAAATGGATCGCTGCCCTAGTGTAAATAGGTTCTCCCCCTATGTCTATATTTATATACCCCTCTTGTCTTCTCCTCCACCCCCCCCCCCCCCACATCTAATCAATAGGTAGGTAGGTAGGTAGTTCCTCTCCTCTCCTTTCTACCCCACCTCTCTTCTCTAGATGTTTTTGGTACTTTTGGTTAGTTTTTAATAAAGGTAAGTTGTGGGGTTTTTACCCTACAGTAAGGCATCAAAAAAAAGTTGAACCTTGCCTTGAAAGCTCAAGTGGTGGAAGTTGATGAAGACGATAACTCTAGTGAGTGGTCTCAAGAGGACATCAAATATGCTTTCAATGAGCACTTGGCTCTAGCATCAAGGGCGTTTTGGAACAAACTGGGCATGAAGTCAAGGTCAAGGGACAACCCAAGATTCAACTCAACCATGAAGGCTCCAAAGGAAAGATCTTGCTACAATTGCAATGACAAGAGTCACTTTGTAGCTCAATGCCCCTTCGAGAATAGATAAGACAATGGAGGTCGCCTCATTCGCAAGAGCAAGCCAAGGCCTCCTCACCCCTTGAACAAGAACTTCCACAACAAGAACCTTCCTAACAAGGAAAGGGCGATGGTGGTCCATGAAGAGTACTTCTCGGGCGATGATGATGATGTTGAAAGTGAAGGTCAAGGTGGAGAGATCGTGGGGGTTGCCGCTATTGCTACTTCATCTACCCCACGAGTGTCTCTCTTTGACTCTCCAAATGAGAACATCACCAACCGCAACCAAAAGTGTCTCATGGCTAAGGCCACCGAGGTAACTCCCTCTTCCAAGTCCTTCCCAAATGAACTTCCCTTGCATGATCTAGAAGGTTTAGAGGTTAAGAAAGAGATGGTAAGCATGTGTGAATCCATGAAGCATCTAGATGATGATACTAGAATGTGCTTTGAAACACTTGTAAAACAACTTGACCATGCTAGGGAAATGCTAGATGATAAAGAAGTAGTTATTGACATGCTAGGTAAAAATGAGAGAGGGGCCGCTGATGAGATTGCCTCTCTATCTCAATCCCTTGAAGATGAACATAACATGAGAATAAATCTTGAGGAAAGTGTCGCTAAACTTGTTGATGACCATAATGCCTTCATAACGCAACTTGTTAAAGAACGAGATCATGCTATTGCTTCATTGAATGTCCTTAAAAATGAAAAGGTTGAGTTTGGTGTTGGTCATGAATGCCTTAAGGATTTTGAGAAACTCAAGGAGGAACATCATGCCTTGGAGAGTAAATTCTCAAGTCTCTTTGAGGCCCATGAGCGACTTCAAACTCAATCAAACAATGAACATTCAATGTCTTCTGCTACGTCTATTGTACATTTGCCTTGTTCTTCTAACCCTTGTTGCAAGCATGAGAATCTTGTTGAGGAGAACAAGATGTTGAAAGATCAACTTGCAAAGGGGCAAGTTGCCATCAAAAGGAAGAACAAGAGGAGGAACAAGAAAACGAAGAAGAGCAAGAGCCTTGCTCAAGTATCCTCTCTTGATTCTACCTTTGTGCAAAGTGATAACTTTGCCGGGAAGAACAATCCTTCTTACATTCTTTGCAAATATTTTGATGGTCATGTTTATGCTAAGTACATTGGCACATCTTATACTCATGATTATCATTGGAACATTTGGGTACCTAATACCCTTGTGACTAATAAAAGGGGACCCATTGCAAAATGGGTACCTAAAACCAAAGCTTGATTTTCTTGTAGGACTTTGCTTCCAGCGGTGCAAAATGGGTGCTTGATAGTGGAGCTACAAGCCATATGACCAGAAGCAAGTCTATCATGTCGGAGATTAGGCCAAATTTTTCCAATACTATGGTATCCTATGGTGATAAAACAAGCTCTCAGGTATTGGGTTTTGGTAATGTGGTAGTAACCCCGGATGTATCCTTGGTTAATGTCATGCTTGTCAAACCCCTTGGTTACAGTCTTCTTTCCGTTCGTGCTCTTGCTATCATGGTTCTTTCATCTTTATTTAATGAGCACTCGGTGGTCCTCATTTGGAGCAAGTCTCTCATGGTGGCTTTTGTTGGATACGTAGAGCATGACTTATATGTAGTGGATTTCTCCAGAAAGCCATCTACACATGCTATATGTCTCTATGCGAAAGCCAACGTGGGCTAGTTGTGGCATCGCCACCTAGGCCATGTAAACATGAAGGCTTTGCAAAGTCTCTACACGGGGGGCCACGTCCTTGGACTAAAAGACATTTCCTTTGCCAGAGATCGTGTATGCAGGGCTTGTATAGAAGGGAAGATGCATGAGAAGCCTCACAAGATCCTTAACCAAATCACCACCGAACGGTGCTTGGAGCTTCTCCACATGGATCTCTTTGGGCCTCCCTCTCATGATAGCCTTGGTGGTAAGAAGTATTGTTTGGTAATTGTTGACGACTTTTCAAGATACACTTGGGTATACTTCTTCAAGTTCAAGAGTGAGACTCAACAAACCGTCATCGACTTTGCCATCAAGTGCAACGGAAACTCAATACCACCATCCTCACCATTAGAAGTGACAATGGCACCAAGTTCAAGAACTACACATTGGATGAGTTTCTTAGTGATGAGGGGATCAAACATCAATACTCTACTCCATACACCCCTCAACAAAATGGTCTTGCCGAAAGGAATAACCGTACTTTGATGGATGCGACCCGGACCATGTTGGCGGAATTCAAGTCACCATATAGCTTTTGGGCCGAAGCCATCTCAACCGCTTGCCATGCAACCAATCGCCTATACCTACGCAAGAAGAAGAACAAGACTCCATATGAACTTTTCACCGGTCGCAAGCCAAATGTCAAGTACTTCCGGGTGTTTGGTTGTAGATGCTTCCTTCTCAAGAAAGGTGTCCGCTTATCAAAGTTTGAGTCTAGGGCTCAAGAAGGGATCTTTGTTGGGTACTCAAATCAATCCCATGCCTATAGAGTCTACAACAAAGCAACAGGAAGTGTTCCTGATCCAAGTGATGAAATTCCTCCCCAAGCCATAAGAAGAATGGGTGTGGGTTTCTTCCACCCCATTGAGGATCCCCTTATGGCCGAAGGAGAAGGACCAAGCTCCACCCAAGCAGAGCCTTCACTCTCACAAGACCATCTTGCACCTCAAGGTCAAGTTATTGCTTCTCAAGGTTCTCCAAGCTCTTCTCAAGATCTTCATGTCCATGACTCTCCAAGATCATGTCTACCTCATGTCAATCAAGCTCCACCCCACCAAGGTAGTGAAGCTCCTCATGTCAATGACGCTCAAGGTCAAGTTGAAGAAGTCAAGATGATAATGACCAAGGCAAAGCTAATGTCTCTCTGCAAAATGATGATGTCTCTCCCTCGATTGATGTTGATGAAGATAGTGATCAAGTTCGTGCATATAGTCAAGGCGGGGACTCGAACCGTGGTGATGACCAAGTGGTTGCTCAAGAATCTCGTCTTGAGACCCAAGCTCTCCGTCAAGCATACCGTCTCGCCAAGCTCATCAAAGATGTCTATATCCTTGATAATGTTTATGGAGATTTCAATAGGGGCTCCACTACTAGGAGACAACTAACCTCTTTTAGTTCTCATCATGCGTTTATTTCTCATGTTGAGCCCCAAAAGGTCTTTGAAGCTCTTGAAGATGATGATTGGCTTGACGCTATGAACGAAGAACTCCACAATTAAAGAGAAACAAGGTGTGGACACTTGTGAAGAGCCGAAAGATTGTCAAAATGTGATTGGGACCAAGTGGATCTTCAAGAACAAGAGGGATGCAAATGGTATAGTCGTCCGCAACAAAGCAAGGTTAGTTGCCCAAGGATACTCTCAAGTTGAGGGCATATACTATGGTGAAACTTATGCTCCCTTTGCTCATCTAGAATCCATTCGCATGCTTCTTGCTTATGCTACCCGTCATAACTTTAAATTGCAACAAATGGATGTTAAGAGTGATTTTCTTAATGGTCCCTTAAAATAATTGGTGTATGTCAAGCAACCTCCAGGCTTTGAGGACCCCCTCTTCCCGGACCATGTCTACAAACTCGATAAGGTCTCAAACAAGCCCCACGTGCAAGGTATGAGTGCCTTAGAGAGCTTTTGTTAGACCGTGGTTTTGAATTAGGCCTCATTTATCCCACTCTTTTTACTAAGAAAGTTGGAGGAAACTTGTTCATTTGCCAAATCTATGTTGATGACATTATCTTTGGGTCTACTAACAAAGCTTTTAATGAGGATTTTGCTAAGCTCATGACCGACCGCTTTGAGATGTCTATGATGGGGGAGTTGGAATTCTTTCTTGGCTTTGAAGTCAAACAATTGAGGAAAGGGACTTTCATCAACCAAGCTAAATATGTCCAAGATATGCTCAAGAAGTTCAACCTTGATCAAGTAAATGGAGTCAAAACTCCCATGCCCACAAAGGTTAATCTTGATCTCGATCCCAAGGGTAAGGATGTGGATCAAAAGCTTTATCGCTCGATGATTGGTTTTTTGCTCTATTTTTGTGCATCTCACCTTATATTATGTTGAGTGTGGGTATGTGTGCAAGATTCCAAGCCGCACCAAAGGAAAGCCACATGGTGACGGTAAAGAGAATCTTTCGATATTTGGTTCATACCCCTAACTTTGGGCTATGGTACCCCAAGGGAGCCTGCTTTGACATCATTGGATACACGGACTCGGATTGGGTTGGAGACAAAGTGGAAAGTAAGTCAACCTCTGGTGTGTGTCAATTTCTTGGAAGATCTTTGGTGTGTTGGTCCTCGAAGAAGCAAAACTGCGTGTCTTTGTCCACCACCAAAGCTGAGTACATCTCTGCCGCCAGTTGTTGTGCTTGATTGCTATGGATGAAGCAAACATTGAAAGATCTTGGACTCTCTTTCAACAAGGTGCCACTTCTGTGTGATAATGAGAGTGCCATTGCTATTGCTCACAACCTGGTTCAACACAACAAGACCAAGCACATTGAGATTCGTCATCATTTCATTCGGGATCATGTTGCAAGAGGAGACATTTCTTTGGAGTATGTTCCTACCAAGGCCAATCTTGCGGATCTTTTCACGAAGCCACTTGATGAAGCAAGGTTCCGAGAGTTGAGGCATGAACTAAATATCATTGATTCAAGCAACGTGGCTTGAGTATCTTCCGCACCTACCCGGGTCTCAAAGAATATCTTGTTTGGAGGTACGCATGGTTTTAGGGGGAGTGTGGTTCCTCATATGAACCAACACTCTTCCTATTATGCACAAATTAATGTATTCATTCTCTATGGTCTCTCAAGGAGGCAAAATGAGCTTAAATGATGAGTTTTGGTAATTAACCCAAGATACATCTTCGCGGTGTCAAGCAAAATATACTCATATTGATGGCCTAGGCCGCCGACATTGTTTTTGTTTGGCTCGTATTCTATTATGGGTGTTTTTTGTCTTTGCTGGATCTTATTTTGTCATTTCTTCACAGTTTGTGCCTCTTATCTCAAGCCTTTTCTCCACCCCCTTGACCCTCTTTTTCTTGCACAAGGTCACCTCCTTGCTAGTCAAAATCTGGAGAGCATTTCCTAGGTATCACCGGTAATTCCAGCCGCAGCCGGTACTATGGGTTAGGGCTTAATTTTCAGAAATTAAACTCTGACCGATAAAACCGCTCTATCCTAAAAATCCGGTGTCGTTGGTAGTTCCGGTCTCTAGCCGGTACTACCGGTCGAGCGAGGTCCCGTTAAGTGACGGACTAGGGGGCCTCGGGGTCATCTTCCCCACTTGCTCCCCTGACCCTATCTTAGCAACTCTCATCTCCCAAGGAGCTCTCCGCGGTGCCGCCGCCAGACACACCGATTACGGTCGTCCGTCTTCAGATCGGCTCCGTGGGATTCTTCCCCACCTCGATCTCCCGCCATGGACCCTGGTATTTGCTCCTCTCATACTCCATTCATGGAGATCTGGCCACTTATTGTGTTTGAGTAGGACATGCCATGTGTAGGGCACTTCTTTGGCTAGAACTGCTTTGGGAGATCTTGGTAGGGCTAGGATTCGGCTATAGACCAAATTGCCCTAGTACATTGTCTAGATTTCAAATTTTGGTGCATCAAGTTTCGTAGATCTGTGATTTCTAGTCAAACTGCCCTGCTCGTGTCCTAACCGGTACTATCGGTGAGGCTCGATCGTTACTACCGATGGGGTCCTCTCACTAGTACTACCGCTGGGGGCACGACCGGTACTTCTGGTGCGCCCCGCGCCACCGGTAGTTCTGGCTGTCAGGCAGAATTTCCGATGCACCTTTTGTCTGACTTCTGCCTGTGTACTCTGTCAATCTAGTCTAGTTGTTTTCCTTTTTCATTTGACCTTGTGCACTTATCCTCTATTCCCTCCCTTCTATTTGCTTTCTTCTCAGGGCAAGGTGGTTCTCGTGGCAGATCCAAGCGGTCTTGTGCTCCTTCTCGTGAACCGAATGAGATTGATGAGGATGATCTTGAGGTCTTGCGCCCTCCCAGTCAGACTTCTCGTCAGAGGGCTGCTGCTGAGCGTCGTGCTACTGCTGCTGAAGGTAAAAGACCTATTCTGGCCAGTCAAAAGAAGACCACCTCTGGACCTGATTCGAGCAAGAAGAAGACCTCCTGGCCTCAGCTTGCATATGAGGAGTTTCGCAAGATTGATCCCTACAGTGTTCCTCATGACCGCCTGGCTCAGGATCCTTTCTTCCACACTATGCGTCAAGCAAAGATCTATTCTGAGGTTTATGCTACCAAGAAGAAGAATATTGTTGCCCCCTAGAAGCACATCAATATTGTGAAGATGGAGAGCAACCCCGAGTACTTTGGTGAAGCTCTCAATATGTGCATGCGGTTTGGACTCATCAAGCTTATGTAACACCGTGAGAACTATGATGAGAGGGCCATTGCTCGGTTCTACTCCACCCTCTACTTTGAAACTGACCCTGTTGATCGAACCATGAAATGGATGACTCGCAACAAGTATCTGTCTGCTAAATGGTCTGAGTTTGCTACCCTTCTTGGCTACCCTATTCAGGAAGGCCGTCGTGCCAATGGGTGGTGGGTGCATAGGGGGAAGGCCTCCGAGCCGGAAGTTCTTGAGCCCTTATACATTGAGGGCTGGGGCATCAATGGAAATGTTGCCCATCTTCTTCCCACCTATGACATCATGCACAAGGTCTATCAGAACACTATTGCTCCCAAGGCAGGTAACTTCGATCAGCTTCATGCTTTCCAGATTGATCTCATGTATCAGACTTACTGCCACAGAGACTCTCATGAGCGCCTTGATGTTATAGATTATATGTTTGAAGAAATCTAGCCCGCTATGATTGAGAAGAGGTCTTGTCCATATGCTCCATACATCCAGACTCTCATCAATGACCAGTGGAGGGAGGCAACAGGTTCACTCTTCCCTCAGGAAGCTCTCTCCATTCATGAGGAAAAGACTCTCTGTGTGATGACACACAAGTTACCTCACTCTCAGGCTGAAAAGGAAGTTGTTGCTGCTAGGGATGCTAGTGATGGGGACCGTGATGAGGCTTCTCCTCCACCCCAACTTGTGAGATAGCCCCCTTGGGCCAAGAAGCTGCTGAAAAAGGTTAAGAAGACTTCCTGCTTCATTCAGGACAGCGAGTATCAGTCCTATGTTGCTCAGAGGCACAGTGTTCGAAGGGAGAAGGCCATCATGAGGAAGCTTGATATTGACGTGTCTCCTGAGTCCAGCTCCGTCACCGCGCCCAAGGATCAGTGGGTCAACACGCATTGCAGGTGGACTGATAGTGATGACGATCCTGAGATCACCAGTCAGTTTCCGCCCGCTTGGAAGAATGCCTCTTGGGACCCCAAGCCTCCTCCTTCGTTCGTTGGTGGGTGGGGCGCGTAGTTTGTCTACTTTGTCCCTTTTGGCGTCTTGATGCCAAAGGGGGAGAAAGTGCTCTGTTAGGACTACGGGATTTGCATGGGTTGTGTTACGAGCTTTCTCTTGCTTTGATCCTTTTATGCTCGTACACATTTTCTTTCAGTTATGTATGCTTGTGGACCTTCGTTATTGTCTTTGGATCTCATGTATGGTTGCTACTTTGTTGGTGAGACTATGTGTTAAGGTATCCTTGTGATATTCGTTTAAGTGTTTGTGGTGGACTATTTTCATTTATCCAATCTTTGTCTCACCACAATGGTATTGGTGCAAGGTATGAGTCCTCTTCCTTTCTCTTTTACTTCCTTGCACCCTTGTTGGTCTATCATGTAAGGGGGAGCTCTCTCCCATGTATGCTCCAGGGGAAGTCTCTCTCCTCTCTTACTCTCTTCAGTTATTACTGCTTGTTATCCTCTATGCAAATCTTGTGGGGTTGTCATCAAGCACCAAAAAGGGGGAGATTGAAAGGATATTATTTTCTCCTTATGTTTTTGGTGCTGATGACAACTTCTCTTGTGGTTTAACTATGTGTCCAAGTTGCAGGGCTTATCTACGTACGTGGTTGTTGATGGACTTTTATCTAGGAAGAACTTAAAGACAGTGGCACTTATTTACACTTTCTCTTGTTTTATGTTTTAGGCTACCGTACTATCAATAGGGGGTCCACCTTGGAAGGTTGTGGTAAATCACCATTTGATGCACAGACCCTATATGCACTTCCACAGCCATCCCAGTTTTCATGTGAGAGAGTGTTCCCTGCAGCTTTGGAGGGTTTTCTGCCCTGAGCGGTAGTACCGGTCAGGCGGCGGTAGTACCGCCCAAGGAGTTTCTCAGGGCTGTTCGAGTGGAACTTCCGGCTGAAGTTCCGGTCCTAATTCTGACGAGCCATATTTTGGTTCAGTAAGACTTCTGTCTAGTTTTGCGTATTTGTCGGAATTAGAACCGGAATTTGGCTTGGTTGTACCGGCCTGACCAGCGCCTGGCTCCCTGAGCGGTAGTATCGCCACGCCTTACCGGTAGTAGTGGCCACGTTATGTCACCAGTAGTTCCGGACCTAGTTCCGATGCTAGGTTGTGCGGGTCAGATAACCTTCTGCATCGCACTACCTATTTGCTGATAGTAGGGTCGGAACTTGGACTGGTACTTCTGGCCAGCTCTACGGGCGTGCTGACTGGTCAATCTGACCATTGCGTGGCCTCCGCTGGGCCATTGGTGGCTCGCTCAACGGTACTACCGGTCCGCCACCAGTAGTACCGATGGTGTCGGGACTGGGCAGAATCTTCCCATTTGGAGGTGGCCTATTTAATGCCCCTTCTTCCTCCTCTCATCTTATCTCTTCGTTTTCTCTCTCCTCCATTAATACAAGAGCTTCACTTGCCTATATCTCTCTCCCTACCCACTCAAATCTCTTGATCTTTTGAGGATTGGGAGAGGTGACCTAGATCTACACTTCCACCAAAGGAATCATGATTTCCCCCACTCATCCTTTGTGGATTTTGTTACTCTTAGGTTCTTGGAACCCTAGATGGTGTAGGGCATCCTCGGAGCTGGGGCATTTTTTGTGAAGCTCTGTGGTGTCGTTGAGGGTCTCCAATTGAGTTGTGGAGCCTCCCCTCAACCTCGTTGTAAAGGTTTCGGTTGGCGCCTTCAAGGTCACTGGTTAGTGGATTGTGAGGCCACCTTTGTGGTGGTGCTCACCGGAGAAGAAGGTGAGGCCTTTGTGGCGCTCGTGTGACCTTGTGTGGCCTCGACACCTCTCCAACATAGACGTAGATTCCTTAGAAGTGAACTACGGGAATTACACTCTGTGTCCCCTCGTCGGTTCTTTCGTTCCACTCCTTTACTTCTTGCAATTACCGTCTTGTTTATTTGTTGTGTTGCTTGCCATTTAGGATATTCATCTAGTTGCATCTCTAGTGAATTTTACTTTGTGCTAAGCCATAAAATTGCAAGAAAAGATTAAAAATTGGTAGTCTCCTATTCCCACCCCCTCTAGTCGACCAAAGTTGGGCCTTTCAGCATGTCACCTCAAAAATTATTCTTTCTTTTTATCACTTACCTACTCGAGGACGAGCAGGAGTTAAGCTTGGGGATGTTGATACGTTGCAAACATATCTATAATTTTTGATGTTCCATGCTTGTTTTATATCTACTTTCTTATGTTTTGTCCACACTTTGGAGTATTTTTATACACTTTCTGGGACTAACCTATTAACAAGATGCCACAATGTCAGTTGCCTATTTTCTGCTGTTTTTGGTTCCAGAAAAGCCAGAAAATGAATATTCTCGGAATTGGATGGGACAAAAGCCAAAGTCAATATTTCACCGAGGGCAACACGGAGCCAGAAAACGAGACAGAGAGAGGCCAGGGGCTGGCCCCACCACCTGGCCACGCGGCCAGGCTAGCCCGCGCTTGGGGGTGGTGTGGGCCTCCTGGTACTCCACCGACCTCACCCTTTCGCCTATAAGAAGCCTCCGATACAGAAACCCTAAGGACCCGATCAAAATTCTACGAAAGAGTCTGTAGCCGCCGCCATCTCCATCCCTAGACCGGGAGGGATCTGAAGCTCTTCCCAGCACCCTGCCGGAGGGGAGAGATCACCCTGGAGGCCTTCTTCATCACCATGACTGCCTCCGGTGTGATATGTGAGTAGTTCATCCCTGGACTACGGGTCCATGTAGTAGATAGATGGTTGGTTCTTCTCCTTTGTGCTACCATGTTTAGATCTTGTGAGCTCCGTTCATGATCAAGATCATCTATTTGTAATCCTACATGTTGTATTTGCGAGGATCCGATGGATATTGAGATGCTATTTCAGATTGATTATTGATTCGATCATGTCTTTGTTATTTGTGATCTTGCATTCTTTTTGTTGTTAGTAGCTATCTTGACCGAGTAGATGCTAGCAACTCCAAGAGGGAGTATTTATGCTCGATAGTGGGTTCATGCCTCTAGTAATCTGGGGAATGGTACTAGATGTGTTGTTGCTACTAGGGAGAAAACAGCAATCCTTTGTCCATGGGACAATCGTATTGTTTACTTTATACACTTTGCTTAATTCAATTATCTATTGCTTGCAACTTAATACTGGAGGGGGTTCGGATGATAACCTGAAGGTGGATTATTAGTCATAGATGCAGTTGGATTATGGTCTATGTATAATGTTGTAATGCCCAATCAAATCTCATAGGAGTCAAGATGATTAGTATTTTCATGTATGCTTTCTCGATGTTTGTCAATTGCCCCGCTGTAATTTGTTCACCCAACATGTGATCTATCTTAAGGAGAATCACCTCTAGTGAACTATGGACTATCAATCTACAAGATATTTACTATTTTCTGTTTACTTTCTTCAAGCAATTACTATCTTCCACACAATACGTTTAATCCTTTGTTTTCAGCAAAACCGGTGATATTGACAACCTCACTGTAAGTTGGGGGCAAAGTTCCGTGGTTGTGTTGTGCACGATTCCAAGTTGGAAACAACACCTTCGAGGTGTTTCCTTGCTCCTACTAGTTCGATAACCTTGGTTTCATAACTGAGGAAAAACTTGCTGCTATGCTCATCATACCGTCCTCTTGGGGTTCCCAACGAGCTCGAATATATTTTGAGCCATCAACAATTCAAACACCCTTTACTTGAGATCAAATACAACTTATAAGTATTCTTTGGTAGAGAGTAACGAGGGGCATAAAGACCTTTACCAATAGCTCTTTATGGGTTCGATAACTTTACTTCGATACTAGCTAAATTTATCTATGCACTTGCAGTCATCAAGCCACGTGGTGGCATTATCTCGGGTTCTGACCCGAAGGAGAGGTTGTCGTATAGATCGGCTAGATCCCCTAGATCCGCGGAGTTTTCAGAATTTTCCTCACCATTTATCGGCTGGGGTGTGGCTTCTTTAGATGAGCCGTCAGAAGATGCAGGTATCGCCGTAGGCGCTGCTGTTACGACCGACATGCCCAAATAGATCGGGGCCGATAGGCAAAGATTTTCGGGTTCCTCCACCTGGAAGTGGAAACTCCTGATTATGATATTGGATCCGCCATTGAAGTCGATGGGAACCTAAATAGGGGTGGGCGGCTATGGATTCGCTGCTGTCGAGTTTTTTCTTGGTGAAGAGGGGGCCGCCGAATCCATGACTGCAATGTTAAAATTTCCCACAGACGGCGCCGATTGACGAGGGGTAACCTCGGCAATGCCCATGGTTATGGACTTAGGGTTTCGTAAAAAAGAGAATGCTGGGGATTTCGCCGGCTGATCAGACAAACAAGGGAGTCGAAATAGTCTGATTGCTGAGGAAACTATGATTACAGATTGCTCAAGGCTTCCATGCCTCTCCGTTGGCTCATCCCAGCCTTTATATAATAGGTTGGGTCCCAAATCCATATACGGATACAAGTTACAATTACAATATTAATACAATGTCGGTTTCTACTGCTTCCTTGATTGCCAAGACACGCTTTCTATCCATTGGATGCTTCTTGTACCTTCCTTTATTCTTTGTGGGCTTCACAGACCACATGCCTTTATACAACCAGGGTAACTAACCATAAGGACCCGATTAGTCATACTCATATTATTACCTTTGCTGCAATTTAATATCTCAAAAACACAAAAACATTTTCTTTCTTGCAAACACAAAGAAAACACAAAAAGACCTCTGTTGCATTTACTTTACTTTCATACTTTATTACTGTTTTTACTTTACTTATTTTTATTTTTATTTCATATTACTAATACGAAACCTTGTGCTAGACAACCACACGGTGGAGTTGGGGACACAAGGCAAAAACTTTGCTTTGTAGGTTGCTTGAGAAGAGAAAAAAAGATACACTTTACTAATTCCCCGAGAGTTCGATATAAACCCTCAAGTCACCCTTGTGGAGAAAATATGCTTGCTACAACACTCTGCACTTGAAATCCCAACGAGTTGATATACACGAAGTTGTTGCCATCAATATGTCGTAAACTATAAGCACCGTAGCAACTCAAAAAATGAGATTGCTCCAATTACAGTCATCGGAGTCCACACTTAACCATACATCACCAAATACATCATCATGGATCATCAAAACACTATAACTAAAATATAAATAACAATCCAATTATCATTAAAATAGTCAATTTTAAGCAAATTTATAGCCCAAGTACCATCAATATACCAATTCAATTAACAAACAATATATGAGTTAATTGCATTGTTCTAAGTATCATTAGGGCATCTTATGCTCCTAAAATAAATATACATTCTATTCAAAATTTCTAAACATCAATACTTTACCATTGCTTCATCTACCGGTATGTCGTCGCCTAGTGCGGCTCCTTTTTCCCTTTAAAGGCGAGACCACCACCATGCACCCCTCCTCGCGGGAGGATAGATGATCACCATGCCATCTTCCCACACAAAATCATGAGGTGCCGTCCACATCAGAGGGTCAGAAATATTGATGTCCTCGACTACAACCTCATTGCTCTAGGTATCATACAAGAAAAGGGAGAAGAAGTTGATCTTGCGATCACTACAACATATCAGGCAGGCCCTGGCGGTTATAGACGCTGAGTCACATTCCTAATCGCCTGGCTCGTGCTAGCCTATTGAAAACAGGCGACATGGATGTCTGCGTCGGGGAAAGTGCACAGGAGGAACTTTTTTTGCTCGGCACATGGTTATTCGTCGAGCTAGAATTTTCAAGGCACCACATAGGATGCACATTGGTATGTTACAAATGATGGAGGAATTTTAGTGTCGTGTCACCTATTGTCTGTCTCGTGCTTTATACACAATCATGATACATAAAATTAATTACAGTAACTAATTAAATTAGGTTGCTAATTCCACTTAAATAGAAGAATTCCATGACGTTGAAATATGATTTTGTTCCCATTACATGATTTGAGCCCCTCTCTATTCATTACATTAAATTGGAGTCCCGTTCAACTCTAAAAGAAAAGAATACTAAAACTAATCTAATCAAATTCAAGGAAAAAATAGCATGCTATTTAATTTAGCGTGGCTTTGCTTCAGACGATATGTAAGTTATAGAATGCTAATAATGCAATATTTTACAAAATAGTGTTTTGTAAAAAATAAAAAATATAACAGGTATATCACGAATATCAAGGATTTCAGCCCTAATGAATTGCCCAGAGTAATACTTGTACATGCATAATCAATTCCGGCGCTGTCCAAGTTGGAGGAGAACCGGCAGAGCTGAATATAGGTGCAGCATCGGGTGCTGCAGCAGGAGGCGGCGGCTTGACGCGATCACTTAAGATTAACAATCAAAATATTCATCTATTTTTGTTTACTCGACACATTTTTATGACACATTTTCATATGCTCTCTTACTCCACACCCACCAACAAAAATAATAATGTACTATACTTGAAATAGCGCTAAAGCTATGATGTTTTAGCGCGATATAGCAAACTATTTAAAGAATAGCGCCATAGCGAGCAAAATCTTAAAGAAATAGCGTCAACTCTCTAAATACGTACGCTAAATAGTGTAAAAGAGCGCTCTATTTTTTTCATGATCTAATTAGGGATATTACAACTGAGCCAAAAAGGAGGCTTGTCATGAACTGGACGTTCTAATCCGTTAGATCATCCTGCCTACCCTTGGTCGTCAGATCTCCTGCATTTCTGCAGTGGGCCAAAAGTCCCTAGGGACAGCTACTCTGGGTGTCAAAATGGCCTCATATGGTTAATTGGGCCCAAAAAGTTGAGCAAAGCCCAACTAACTGGTACATCCTTGTGATCCATCCTCCATACGAGCACTACTAATCGATACAGCCGTCTCACATCTCCTCTCCTTTCCCCATGGCGCGACGCCCGTCCGGTCAAACCCTACATCCCTCATCCTCTACGACCCACGGACGCCAACGGAGCCTCAGGTGTGAGAACCCAACAAGGCGCGGGAGAAGCCAGGAGACCCGTGCAGTTGAGGTGCGCTCGCCCATCTGCGTCACACGTGTCTTTGTGGCTGCAGGTATGGAGACGAGGGGCATGTAGAACTTTTGGTTTGCAGTTCTGGGAGGAGCTGGGCGTGATTTGATTCCGTCATTTTCATACTGTTAGGATTTTCATCCGGTTTTGCTTCATACTGTATTGTCGAATCTTCTTACGGGTTAACTTCAGCTGACGGCATAAGATTGTGTGACTAAATCAGTCATCACATGAACAATCACTGGCACATTCTGCCCTTCTATCTCCTGATATTGATGTAAGTAGATGACAAATTGAATTGTATATACTGTGATTTTTTTTGATTGAGGTGACCGTAGATTTTGTATTGAATCTTTATATAAAGCCGCATGTGTCTTTTCTAGCGTGTCACATAATCATTACTGACAATTTGAAGGCTATGATACGTATCTAGCTGGTTTCTTTCACATGTAGTAACACCTTGTGTCATTTTTTAAGAATTTCTAAACTTTATATCCCTAAGTGTCCAACAATATCTCAAATTTGAATGGTTTGTTATCTACTCATTCAGCTTTTCCGTGCTCTGAGTAATAATTTGCATTCATGTTGTGGTTGTTTACCCCCTTTGTTTAGGTACAAATGTCCCATTCCATTACTTTAGCTCTTGGAGACGATTACAGCAGTGCTCATGTATAGACCATGGGGATTGGACAGAAGAGCTCAAGTTTTCGTCGAGAACTACTTCTACCCATAGGGCAACTGCCCAGAAGAATTTGTTTGGAGAGCTACCTCTACCACAGCCGCTTTCTTAGTCTTTTGCTTTTAGATTGGACGTCAGCTGATCTTTTTATTCCCTCTCAAACTCTCCTTGAGATAAACTTTGTACAACTATGAATTCTAAATCTCTGCTGATTGAATGATGCATTTGATTCTAAATTATCTCTCTGTTTTCAATCAGCATAGATTTAGAATCGTCACTGTACAAAGCTTTCAATCAATAATCTATGCTTGATCAAATGCATCATTAATAGGTTTTTCTTTTGGTACCACTATGTCATAGATAATTTAGGTTTTAGAATCTTATGGTTTATTCTGTACACACTTGAGTAGATAGGCAGTTTTATGGAGACCAGCGCATTTCATAATGATATGCTGCTCCAAGAATACCTCTAGAAATTGATATTCCCAATCTTGCAGAGTAAGAAATCTTTGTAAGACAAGGTGTTAGCCTCTCAAGAGGATTTAGTGTGGTAATTTTGTCCGTTCTTCTCTATTTTTTAACTTATCTTTTCACTGTAACATAGAAAAAATGTAAATAATAATAACGCTTCAGTTCTAACTTCAAATAAATATGCCCCACCACCTACAGCCATATACAGAGCTATCAACGATTCAAATATTCCAAACTTTATCAAATGCATTATGTATCTACTATCCCATTTTTTCTTAAACATTGTCAGAGCACAGTACAACACGCCTTCTTATATCTTATATGTACTTCAAGCCACCAGGAGACGATAAAACCCCATTATGCTAAACTACCACATTAGTTCTATGAACCACTTAAAATTCACCCTTCGACTATTTTGATTTAAAATTTAAATTTTCATGCTAAGCTATATTTTAAATTTCTACCAATTCATCAGAAAAATAGACAGGCGCGGCAACGCGTGCCATCGTGATCTAGTCTAAGAATAAGTGGGAACATGTTTCTCTACTTGTCCCAAAGATACATGGAGATATCTACCTAGACCTATTCTTAAGCGTCTCTCTAGTCTGATAGCATGCTACTGTGGCGGCCGTGAGGACATGCCCATCCTCCGAGTGCGCTACTGTGATGGACCCAACCACACGCTCACCATCCTCTGAGCAGGGTACTGTGACGGCTCGAACGACGCGTCGGCCATCCTCCGAGCGTGGTAGTATGATGGCTTGAGCGATGCGCCGGCCATCCACCATGCAAGGTTTGGAGAGAGCTGTAACGACACGACCGCTATACTCCACGTGTCTTGCGCTGACTACGTTGTCGTGGATCTGAAAGAGATAACAAATCGATTAAAAAAAGAACATGGTCGATGTGCATATAAGATGAACAAAGTGAGGTTACCTTACGCAAGGAAAAGCAGGTGGAGGGCTCCGACACGAAGGATACGTCATATTGGTAGAAAATACCCATCCAACACGTCTTCAGCTTCCGAGGCATGACCAAAGTTGGGAGGCCTTATAGCACCGGCGATGGGAGTTGGTGAGATCTAGGATATTTTTGAAAACGACTATATATATTCAGCTCTAGGATAGGACCTGCCGAGTGGGAGTCACTAAATGAGGGAGTGCGGCACCGTACGGAGAGACGAGTGGAGAGTGGGGATTCTGATTTACATACTTAATATATTTGCAAATATAAGTTCATTCTCTAAAACTTCTTAGGAGAACCAATTCCAAAAACTAGTATTGTATATTCACGTAAACTATAACCATCGTAGCAAACTCGAAAGATTGCTCCAGTTACATCATCGGAGTCCATACTTAACCATACATCACCAAATAAATCATCACAAATATCCAATTGTTTTGGAGAGTCGGTCTTTTCTACGTTAGATTGAATGTGTATTCAATAGACGCGCTCGCGCCACCGCCGCCATGCTGCCGTGCCGGGGAAGCTCCGGGTACCGCGGTGTACGCGCGCGTCCGACAGGCACCTATTACGCCAAGATCCGGATCGGCGACGAGCTCATCGCCCTCGGTACCTTCGACACCACGCACGAGGCCGCCCGCGCCTACGACACTTTAGGGTTTAAGGCGTGGCGGCTCGGCCGCCCGCGCGCATCGATGAATTTCCACGACATATGGTTGCGCGAGCAGGCGAAGGCGCTCGCGCCGCCACCTCGCCTCGTGATGGAGGAGGAGCGCCGCCTGCTCATCGTCGAGCGCGACGAGCGCCTGCGGCAGGTGTGGCACCGGCGTTTCCTCGAAGACGTCGCAACGCAGCACAAGCACGACGCTGAGCAGGCCGCGGCCAAGGCGGCGGCGAGGGCGGCGAAGCACCAAGACCGCCACGACCGCCGGGTGGACAAGGCGCGGAGGCGCGCCTTCATTGAAGCGCAGATGGTCGGGCCGACGACCATCTCCGACGACGATCCCCATTGGGACGACTACTGGTTGTCGACGCCGGTTTCCGACATGACACCGATCTCGTCCGGCGATGACTGTATCTCGGTCTCCGCGTCGGACTAGATTCTAGTACTAGTTCCTAGTAATTTCTCGTAGTAGTAGATTCTAGTAGTAGCAGTAATTTCTAGTATTTTTCTTGCACTATGCATGTTCTACGTAATATATTTTCACTTTAATTTCTAGATCTATTTTCTTTCACATTTGTTGCAAAATCTTGTTTGCGCGTGCTCCAATTTAGCGCGCCTGTTGGAAGGGTTTGTGTTGTAAATTTAGCGTACACGTTTAGCGCCTCTACTGGAGGAGATTCACGCGCGGCACGCTATACCCAGATCGCGCACGCTACATACGTGTTTTAGCGCGCCGAAATATATGCTGGAGTTGCTCTTAGTTTCAAGTAAAGCATCTACTCTCTCTGTTCAGAAATAACTTACTTGTGTTTGAGTAGATTCAAATGTATCCAGACACATTTTAGTATATAGAAACATTCGAATTTAGACAAACCCAAATCAGTTATTTCTAGACAGAGGAAGTATATATTTCGGTCATATCTATATTTATAAAAAAAGGCAACAACATTTATGCCACCAAGTTAGAATAATTCGATTCACGATTAAATAAATTCTCACTATACAACTTTGCCAGCCTCCAATCAAGGTTATGCCAACGTTTTATGGCTCTTGCTGAAAGTTTTTGGCGCAATGTGGAAGAGAGGTTTTTATTAAAGCTATTGCCCAGACTATTCCGACATATGTGATGGGAGTTTTCAAGCTACCTTTTCAGTCTGTGATGATATTATGAAACTGATCCATGACTATTGGTGGGGAGTTGAGAATGGAAAACGAAAGATGCATTGGATTAATTGGGACACTATGACAATGCCTAAGTCAAAAGGTGGTATAGGTTTTAGGGATTAGCGTCTCTTCAATCAAGCCTTATTAGCTCGCCAAGCTTGGAGGTTGCTTACTTGTCCAGATAGCATGTGTGCACGTGTGCTAAAGGCTCATTACTATCCCAATGGCAATCTTTTGGATACATTGTTTACTGGTAATCTGTCGTCGACTTGGACTGCTATTTCTTATGGCCTAGAACTTCTGAAGAAAGGCATTGTATGGCGGGTTGGTAATGGTGATTCTATTAGAGTTTGGAGAGACAATTGGTTACCTTGCTTCTGGTACGGCAAGACCTTGACAACTAAGGGTAATTGTCGTATCCGACGAGTATCTGAACTTTTAGATGAGCATGGTAGGTGGAAAGTGCAGGTGCTACGTGATACTTTCCTGCCAATAGATGTTGAATTCATATTGAAGATAACGTCATTTGTGATGCATGAGGACATTGTTGCTTGGCAACCAGAACGATTAGGTTGCTTCTCAGTCCGGTCGGCATATAAACTGGCTTACAGCGAATTACCTACTCGACGGTCGCATGGTTCTGCTAGCTCCTGGTGTGAGGATGACGACCCATGTTGGACTAGAATCTGGAAATCATCTGTTCCCAAACTTTGCATGGCGGGCTGCTTCTGAGGCATTAGCTACCGACGGGAATAAATTAAGGAGAAATTTCAAGGTTAATGGCATTTGCAAAATCTGTCAACACGAGGTAGAGGATGTAATGCATGTATTGCCCAGATGCCCACATGCACGTCAGTTGTGGGTGGAGATGGAAGTTGTTTGGCCTCTGCCAACAAATGATGAGCTCTATACATCACTACCATATGGTTTCAGGTCCTTATTATTGAATGCTTCTGAGCAGATCTTTGATAATCTACTCTTTGTTGCTTGGAGGATCTGGTTTGGCAGGAATGAAGTTACGCATGATAAGCCTCCACCGTCGGTGGAAGGATCCAAACATTTTCTGATGAGCTATCGGAAAATACTACAGGATATCCAGGTTCTTCTTGTTGATCTCATTCTAAAAGGAAGATAACCTATTGTACCCCTTGGATCCCCTGTGATAACGAGAAATGAAAGAAAACCTCCTGATAAACCTTGGGTCTTGCCACCACAAGACCGGGTAAAACTCACAATTGATGGTTCTTTCAAGAACGGTGTGGCAGGAACGGGTATGTTGCTACGTGATGACTCTGGTGTCATCATTTTTTTCTGAATGTCTTTTCTTGGACTCTTGTGATGAAGCTTTGGACGCGGAGCTGCGATCTTGCCTAGAGGGCCTGGAGTTATCAATTCGCCATAGCCTTCTGCCTATTATCATTGATACTGACTGCGCTCAGCTAGTCAATGTTGTTATGGAGGGCTCACAAGATAGATCCCAATTTGTTCACTTAATTTCAAATATTAAGGTTTTAGCTGGTAATGGTAGAGTGTGCAACTTTGTAAAAGTAGATCGAGGGCAGGTTAGGGTTAGCCACTGTTTTGCCAATTGGGCAAGAACAGAGCGTAGAACTATGGCATGGTTTGGATCGGCTCCTGATATTGTTTTTCGGGGGCGCGAACTAGAACAACTTGTAATCCCCTCTGGTTAATATGATCTGGTTTTACCCCCAAAAAAAACTATGGTTTCATATTTATTATATCTTTGTGTGAACTCGGACAAAGTTTTAAATAATTTGACTTCTCAAGAAGTATACTATTTTCGTGGACGGTGGGAGCACGCAGGTACAGTCGAATCTGACCACAGCTTGTCACGCGCATCAAATCGAGAGACTGGGATGACGTTGGGCCATACACCTTACCTTAGTTCGTCCAGATTGTTTCAGAATCCTTGCGGAGACGTGGAGTTTTCTCGTAGAAACCAAAGTTAAGTGGGCCATATTATATAGCGCAGCAAACGATATGGGCCCTGACGGTAGCAACATCCATACGCACCTTCCAGTGGATTTCCTATAAAAACCAATCCACATTCTAGTGGTACGGCTTGAATTAGTAGGCTTCATAGCTGCCCCGCCAATTGGGCCTGACTTGTGCCTGTATGACATCACTTAACGTGGAATTGGCCTACTAGGCTCCTCCTGTACTCTCAAATTTGGTTCGTCGTTTGCTCCTGTATATATCAGCATGCGATATTCTTTTTGCAAGGTATAAGGACAGTGATATTTCGTTTCAGTGAACTGGATTTAGTCACCAGCGTCACTTTCTAATCACATTTTCTCGGTGACTGAACGAACTCACGCACCGCCAGAGCAGATCAAGTGGCGAACAGCTAAGCACTGGCTAATCCGTTACTGTCCCGGTTCACCAGCAAGTAACGTATTACGCCAGCAACGCGACGATCGACCGTGACACCGTGACTTCCTCTCCTCCGATCAAAGCGCCCTTACCGCCACCGCGAGTTTTTTTTTTCCTCGAGGAGCAACGCTTCCAGTTAGAGCACCTTCACTCGTTCATCGTTCCCAGACAGAAATCCGGATCTAATTTACGCTGGCCGGATGTAACTTTCGGCCTGGGAACGAGCTCTTTCCCACTCGCGTTTTCAGGCCGAGTTCCCACGTTTGGCCAAAATTTGATCAAACACGGCGAATTTTGGACGAATATAGGCGATTTTAACGAAGCAATGGTGAGTTCGTACAATAGTTAGCCAAATTCGGACATATACCCGAATTTTGGCCAAATTAGGATAAACTATAACTAAAACAGAAAAAACAGGGCCGCCGATGCAAATGCCGATGACGATGCCCCGCGCGTGTGTCCACGGCGGCGACGTCCTCGACGTGTCGGCCTCGTGCTTGGGAGGCCGAAAGACCTCGCCGCTGTTGCGCGGCGACTGCGCAGGAGCAGACTGTTGGGTTCGCAGCATAGAAAACAAAAACAAAATCTACGATGTGAACTATACGCCAAGATCTATCTACTAGATACAAGCAACGGGTGAATATACATCCATAGAGAACTTACCCTCGAAGACAACAAAGCTTTGTTAACGGGATGGAACTCATGGATGATTTAGTCGTACACTTGCCGATCTCAAGATCGTGATGAAGTCCTTCAGGTCCAGCAGTTCCAGCACCATCAGGTTCAGCACCATCAAGTCTAGCACCGCAAAGTAACGGTGTATCCGTGATCGCACACACGTTCGGTCCACCGAACAACCTCCGCCTCCTCGCTCCAGCGATGCAGCAGAAGCAGCAACTCCTTTCCAGATAAAGCCATCGAGAACATGTATCTCGCTAATCCGAGACCATAGGGAATAACTAGAGAGAGAAGAGAACCTTCACGAGGAGGTGGTGCAAGAGGAGAGGAGGAAGGAGGTGCTCCTTATATAGGGAAGGGGGCAGCCCAAGGGGGCATGGCACCGGCCATGGTGGGTGCCCCCACCTCTCCCTCGCTCATGTGGGTGGAGCTCCCACTCACATAAACACACACACCTCCACTGATGTCCACTCACATGCATTAAATTTTCACCAAATTTAATGCAAGCTTCCACTCGAAATGATTCGAGCACTTTCTTAATCTTTATCTGAAACATATTTACTCCTAAATGGTGTCGGTATCCCTTAAGTGTGTCACCATACGGTTCACGACTAATGCAGACATGATCGAGACTCCTCTCCGATCAATAATCAGCAGCGGGACTTGGAGATCCGTACTGACTCCCACATATTCAACGATGACTCTTGTGATCGTGTGAACCTTTAACGTCGTAACTAAATCCCTTTGTCTCGCGATATATTACATGTCTGAGATTCGATCATCGGCATCCAAATACCTAGTTTCATCTCGTTACCGACATGCACTCTTTTCTCGTTCCTGTGATATAACATTCTAGTGATCACATCACTTGCTTGCAAGCTATTTCAATGTGATATCACCGAGAGGGCCCAGAGTATATCTATCCGTCATCGGGATGGACAAATCCCACTCTTGATCATGAGCCTCAACATAACACCTTCGTAGCACTGAACCCACCTTTATAGTCACCCTGTTACGGTGTGACGCTTGATGTTATCAAGATACTCTTCCGGTGTTAGCAATGAACATGATCTCATGGTCTAAGGACTAAGATTACTTTGTATGATGTTATGGCAATATAAACATAATGACTCTGATCGTAATGTTATACTTCGAATGAATGTTCATCACATCATTCCACCAATGTTGTGACCTCGTTATTAACAACATCCAATGTCCATGATCAGGAAACCTTGATCATCTTGTTAATCAACGAGCTAGTTTATATGAGAGGCATTACTAGGAACTTTGTATTTTGTTTATTAAACACACATGTATTAACGTTTCCAATTAATACAATTATAGCATGCAAAATAAACATTTATCATAAACATGGAATAATATAATAAACCACTTTATTATTGCCTCTTGGGCATATTCCCTTCAGTCTCCCACTTGCACTAGAGTCAATAATCTAGTCTGAAAAACTTTGCGTATTGAACACCTATGGCTTTCTGGTGTTGCATATATGCGATTGCTAGTGGTTAACATAATCTCCAGATCTGACAGTTTCAGGTCCGTGTGTATTTGCATGTCTTTGCGTCTCTACGCATCACTCATTCTCAAATGAGATGGCATTGTATAAATTTGGTCCTTTGGTGAGACCTTTAGTTCGTTCGGGTTAAAATATGTTGATATTATTGTCATACAATATATCTTCATAGTATTAGCCCACTTTGAACCACACCTAGTTTGATAACAAAATACTTAACACAAATGCCCTCCTTTGCTGCTACTATAGCAGTCATATACTTAGCGTTTTGTTGTAGTATATGTCACAATTTCTCAACTTTGGAACTCATCCAAATCCATCATGGAACATCCTTTCCATTACATTGTGCTACCCATAGTTTAAATTGAGATAAATTTAATTTGTATCTTGTGACAAAACTAGTATCAATGTAACACTTTACAATGAACTACCTTTAACTATGTGTCACTTACACATGATATATTCTTAGTTCTTCCAAAGCTCATAAGAATATCTTCACTATCGTCCAATGATCATCTTATGAATTATTCTGGTATGTGCTCATAACATTTAGAGCATAGGACATATCTAGATATATACATATCACGGTATAATCGATCAAAATATTCATGTGATTTTACTCACCAAGAGTTGAAACACTTGAATCTTGATACAATCATTTTCATGCAGCAAGAACCTTTCTTGTTGTTTCTATATTGAACCCTTTCAATATCTCATATATGTATGTCTGGCATAACCATATCAGCGCCTCAATCTATCCATATAACCATTGATGCCAAATATTCCGGTTTTGCCCAAGTCTTTCATCAAAATTCTATTTTAATGAAATTCTTTAACTTATGTCAATAAAAGATACATCATTTCCAATCAACAATATGTACTCTGCATAATGTATTGGAAATTTGTCTCAGCGCTCCCACTTAATTTCTTGCAAATGCAAGCATCTTTATCATCTCCGATGAAATTAAACTCCTTTAACATTTTCATCATGGTGAAGATTCCAACTCCGCTGTGCTCACTTCAACTATTGAAGTTTGCATGCCCTTTTAGCACCCTTTGAATTAACAAAACCCTTCGGACCGTGTCATGTACACGTCCTAGGTAACCATTCTATTAGAAGAACCTTGTTTTGTTTATTCAACTACCATATACCAAATTATATGTAGTGGTTGCTACATTAATCCGCCAAGACTAAATATCGCTATGAAAGATCAAATCTTGTCATAGTCAACTCCTTGAACATTGCCGTAAACTTCTTTCCGACATTTCGACTATTTCATAGATGTTAAACATCCATGTCTATTTGTTTATAGATCCAAACACAGTTGATAGGCTTCACGCCTTTCCGGAGGGTCTTTCAAGTTCAGAAACTTGATTTCTCGTGTATGGATACTATCATGGATTCTATGACTTCTAGTCAATTTATGGAGTTAGGGCCCATCATCGCTTCTTTGCATGTAGTCGGTTCATCAAAAACAATAATGACTTCTATTTCAAATCTTACTATTTGATTCATACCGACCCACATGGTTCAATAGGAACTCTAATCTCCAAGGTCACACGCTTTGTAATCATGGGAGACATGAGCATTGTGGCCGCCACCGGGACACTTTCCGGTGTTGCGCTACTTAGCACATATAGCTAAGGTTCAACAACCTTATCAAAGTTCTATCGTCCTCCCACTTAACTTTTCACGAAAAAATCCTTCTCAAGGAACTTGACGTTCCAAGAGACAAACTCTTTTGTCCTCGGTGTTATGGAGGAATTCCCAACAAATTATTTGGGATAACCTACAAAGACGTGCTTATCCGACTTTGGTTGTAAACATTTTACTTTTGCATAGCATACCAAAATTTTAAAAAAGACAATTCGGGTTTTATCCCAAACCATAACTCATATGGTGTCATTTCAACGGATCACGATGGTGCTCTTTTTAGTGTAAAAGCGGTAGTCTCTAAAGCTTTAATCCTTAAAACATAATGGCGGTTTTATAAATGACACATTTGATCTTACCATGTCAAACAAGGTTTGATTTGATCTCTCGAACATACCATACTCCTGTGGTTTATCGGGAAATGCAAATTCATGGAACAATTCCTGAAATCTTAGGTGTTTTGCTAAACCTGCAACTCAAATATATTTCTTTATGATCAAATCATAAACTCTTTTATTTTCTTGTTACAATGATTTTTCACTTCATCTTGAAAGTCTTTGAACAATTTTCAAATGTTTCATACTTCTTCCTTATTAAGTAAATATATAAATATATTCACTCAAATTTCTGGAGAAAGCATATGAAGCAAAAAATATCCATCGCATATGGCTACACATAATGGACTATGTGCATCAACATGCATAATATCCAATAAGTTAGTCATCCGTTCCTCTTTAGCCTATGGACGGAGTTTCAATTATCTCGAGGAAAGTTTCACAAACGTCAATTGATCAAAATCAAAAGACTCCAAAAATCCATCAACATGGAGTTTCTCCATGTTTATTTTCCAATATAATTCAAACAGCGATGCCACTTCATAAGTAATCTTCCAATCATTTGGCTTACGACATTTTAGCAATAATGTTTATGGATGTGATTTCTCCAACTAGATTTGTAAAAGTTCATCCATCTTTTATGGAATACGGTAATTATTTGAACAACCATTGTTCTCGTAATACCGGAACAAAATAACAATTATTAAAACAAATCTTGAAGGTTAGGTTTGACGACAACGAAAAATACAATAACGCTTTATTTGTTTTCGATGAACATCATCACTTATTCTCTTGCCAGTTACTTAGGTCGTTGCAGTTCATGAATTGTGTTGTTTTGTATGACAGTTCACACCAACCAATTCGGTATCCAATACCTAAGAGCCACATTGTTTAACAAGCAAGGAATACATCCATAACATGTATATCTTCTATATACCTAAGTTGGACATCTCCAACCTTTTCTTTTCTTTCAAATATTTTATAGGTTCTCTTTCAACAATTCCTTTTATTTTAAAAGAATCTATCAACATCAATAGTGGTGTCATTCATATGACACATAGTACAAAGTGTATATAGTCAAATACTAATACTTTTGGACTTGCACTTTGAAGTGGATCACCATCATCAAGTGTTTGGTGTTCTTTCAAAAATCCATTCTTTGGTAATCTATTAGTGTAGTAAACATTTTACTTACATCTTCTATTCATCCTTATCATGACAACTTTCATGATCAAGCTACTATAGCCTATAAGGAAGAATTGCGAGTATAATGTTAGTTCCCAAAACCCTTTGGGAGATCCGGATGCCTAGCATCTCTATCCTTCACAAATTCTCATACAATACGAGAACATGTATTTTGCTAAATTATACTCTATCATAATGCAACCAAAAAAATTGTTTCAGATATCACAATATCTTCCACACATGATGGTTTCTGAAATAATTTTTCAGCTCCTAGATAATCTTGATATTAAAACAACTTTTGAATATCAATAATCATGGAGGCAAACATGATACTTTAGATACTAACATTGGAATTCTTACTCTTGATTTAATACTACTTATTAAACTTCATGGAGTAAATAGAGTTTGCTGAAAGTTTGCAATAGGACTTCTAAACTTTAAATTGACATTCAAAACAATACGATACCAGTTCGTAAAGTAAATATCCAGAATTTTATAGTTCTATCATCTCAATTAAAACTAAGCATAAGGTAGTGAACAGATGCTAATGACTACAACAAATTATGCCAATTCACTTTGATTTAGTTTATGACAAATTGAGTTTGACTAATCCAAATTAGAAATGAACTCCCACTCAAAAACGACATCCCTCATGCCTTTTTGGTGATTACATGAACCAAATCCACTACACCAAGTCCGATCATCACGTGAGTCGGCGTAGCTTCAAAGGCGAGCATCAATATGGGCATCACATCAACTATATGACTCATGCTTAACCTTTTGGTTCGTGTTCCGAGGCCATGTCTATACATGCTAGGCTTGCCAAGTAAGAACCTTAGTATTTGC
This sequence comes from Avena eriantha, assembly GCA_910589775.1. Lineage (NCBI taxonomy): Eukaryota > Viridiplantae > Streptophyta > Magnoliopsida > Poales > Poaceae > Avena > Avena eriantha. The sequence continues at coordinate 180,196,370 of OU342742.1, read as the reverse complement.
GTGTGTAGAACTGTCTTACATCCGTTGTATGAAAGCGCGGAGTCAAGTACACCCGATCATCACGTGATGTCTTGAAACACGATCCATAGAACGGTGCGTACTCAAGGAAGAACACATTTTTATCTTGATATCTGAATGGGGGATCATCTTACAATGCTACTAAAAGCGCCAAACTAGCAATATAAGATGCAAACATCTAATGTGTAAAGTGAGATGATATGGTCCATGCATTTGATCTCTATCATTTGCATCGTGGTATGATCTCTATCATTCCTTTATGTGTAAGGCCAAGGTCTATGGAACTTACACGTTAAGTGTGTTGTAAGAGTATCTACCATACATCTACTTACAACATTACCATATCATGACACTAGCCCAACAACAATCTAAACTAGACGCCTCTAATTTATCCATTGCAAGTTTTACATGGCTTAGGGTTTTCGGAGATATCACCGGTCTTACCTACGAACATGGAACCACAACGAGGATAACCAAGTTATTAGCAACTCGTTGTAAATCAGATATTGACCATAGTAGGAGAGACAGACACCCGCCAACCACTTATGCAAAACTAGTTGCATGTCAGTCGTGGAACAGGTCTCACGTACGATGACATGTAAGGTTGGTCCGGGCCGCTTCATCCCACTATGCCACCAATATCCAAAATACATGAAAGATGCAATAACATGATCATCATCGCCCACATATAAACATATGTGTACTACCCGTGCAAAGCACCTACGCATAGATCAGGCTCTGATACCACTGTTGGGTTCGCAGCATAGAAAACAAAAAATTTCCTATGATGGGAACTATACGCCAAGATCTATCTAATAGATACAAGCAACGGGTGGATATACATCCATTGAGAACTTACCCTCGAAGACAAAAAAGCTTTGTTAACGAGATGGAACTCGTGGATGATGTAGTCGTACACTTGCCGATCTCAAGATCGTGATGAAGTCCTTAAGGTCCAGCAGTTCCAGCACCATCAGGTCCAGCACCATCAAGTCCAGCACCGCAAAGTAGCGGTGCATCCGTGATCGCACACACGTTCGTTCCACCAAACAACCTTCGCCTCCTCGCTCCAGCGATGCAGCAAAAGCAGCAACTCCTTTCTAGATAAAGCCACTGGGAACATGTATCTCGCTAATCCAAGAGCATGGGGAATAACTAGAGGGAGAAGAGAACCTTCACGAGGAGGTCGTGCAAGAGGAGAGGAGGAGGAGGTGCTCCTTATATAGGGGAGGTGGCAGCCCAAGGGGGCATGGTGCCGGCCATGGTGGGTGCCCCCACCTCTCCCTCATTCATGTGGGTGGAGCTCCCACTCACATAAACACACACCTCCACTCATGTCTACTCACATGCATTAAATTTCCACCAAATTTAATGCAAGCTCTCATTAAATAAAACACTTTTATTTATTTTATTCAGAATTTTGTTAATTACTTTAATTAACAAACATTCACATAAAACTCCCTGCAACATTTCAATATCACATGCATAACCAGTTCCAGCAATTTCACCTGAAATAATTCCGGTTTCCATGAAATGATTCCAGTGCTTTCTTAATCTTTATCTGAAACATATTTACTCCTAAATGGTGTCGGTATCACTTAAGTGTGTCACCCTACGGTTCGCAAATAATGCAGACATGATCGAGACTCCTCTCCGATCAATAATCAGCAGCGGGACATGGAGATCCGTACTGACTCCCACATATTCAACAATGTCTCTTGTGATTGTGTGAACCTTTAACATCGTAACTAAATCCCTTTGTCTCGCAATATATTACATGTCCGAGATTCGATCATCGGCATCCAAATACCTAGTTTGATCTCGTTACCGACATGCACTCTTTTCTCGTTCCCGTGATATACCATTCTAGTGATCACATCACTTACTTGCAAGCTATTTCAATGTGACATCACCGAGAGGGCCCAGAGTATATCTATCTGTTATCGGGATGGACAAATCCCACTCTTGATCATGAGCCTCAACATAACACCTTCGTAGCACCGAACCCACCTTTATAGTCACCCTGTTACGGTGTGACGTTTGATGTTATCAAGATGCTCTTCCGGTGTTAGCAATTAACATGATCTCATGGTCTAAGGACTAAGATTACTTCGTATGATGTTATAGCAATATAAACATAATGACTCTGATCGTAATGCTATACTTCAGATGAATGTTCATCACATCATTCCACCAATGTTGTGACCTCGTTATTAATAACATCCAATGTTCATGATTAGAAAACCTTGATCATCTTGTTAATCAACGAGCTAGTTTATATGAGAGGCATTACTAGGAACTTTGTATTTTGTTTATTAAACACACATGTATTAACATTTCCAATTAATACAATTATAGCATGCAAAATAAACATTTATCATAAACATGGAATAAGATAATAACCACTTTATTATTGCATCTCGGGCATATTCCCTTCAGTCTCCCACTTGCACTAGAGTCAATAATCTAGTTTGAAAAACTTTGCGTATTGAACACCTATGGATTTCTGGTGTTGCATATACACGATTGCTAGTGGTTAACATAATCTCTGGATCTGACAGTTTCAGGTTCGTGTGTATTTGTATGTCTTTGCGTCTCTACGCATCACTCATTCTCAAATGAGATGGCATTGTATAAATTTGTTCCTTTGGTGAGACCTGATGACCCACAAGTATAGGGGGTGTATCGCAGTATTTTCGAGGGAAGTTAAACCCAATTTATTGATTCGACACAAGGGGAGCCAAAGAATATTTATCAGCCTTAACAACTGAGTTGTCAATTCAGCTGCACCTGGAAACAATCTTGCTCACAGCAGTTTATCAGTAGCAATAGTTTTGTAGTAGAAATAGCAAAGTAACAACAGTAGCAAAGCAAAGACAGTAGTAACAAAAGTAGTAAACAGTGGGATTCGAGTGCGGTAGGCATAGGGATGGATGGACGGGCGTTGCATGGACAAGACAATTCACATAGCAATCAGAACATAGGGCAATTGCAGATAAATAAGATAAAGCATCCAAGTACTAGACAATCCTAAGCATATGTTCCATATATAGTCCACGTGCTCGCAATGAGAACTTGCACAACATCTTTTGTCCTGCCAGCCTATTTGCAGCGGGGCCTCTGGGAAACTACTGGCAATTAAGGTGCTCCTTTTAATAGAGCACCAGAGCAAAGCATTAACACTCAGTGAACACATGTGATCCTCACATCAAAGCCTTTCCCTTCCGGTTATTCCGATTTCTGTCACTTCGGGGCCATAGGTTCCGGACAACAACGTGTGTATACAACTTGTAGATAAGACCAGAAACAATACTATCATAATGAATCAATAACATGTTCAGATCTGAAATCATGGCACTCGGGCTGTGACAAGCATTAAGCACAACAAGTCGCAACAAAGTCATAAAGCACTAATAAAAGATACTAGGTACCATGCGCTAACAATCTGATGTCATTACATGAACGATCTTATCCAATCCCTACCATCCTCATAGCCACAGCGGGGGATTACTCACTCATAGATGGAGGAAACATGGATGGTCGATGGAGATGATGGTGAAGATCGATGGAGATGGCTCCGGGGGCACTTCCCCGTCCCGGCAGGGTGCCGAAACAGAGACTTTCTGTCCCCCGAATCTCCCCTTCGGTGGTGGCGGCGCAGCGGAACTTTTCGTGGAAAAACGTCGAACCCCTAGAGTTTTTAGGTCAGAAGGCTTCTTATAGGAGAAGAGGGATACCGAGGGGGTGCCTGGGGCCACCACACCATGCCCTGGCGTGGCCAGGCCCAGCCCGCGCCTGCGGGGGTGTGGCCAGCCCCTGGCCCTCTTCCGTCTCGTATTCTGGCTCCTGGAGTCTTCTGGAAAAATAGGCACTTTGGCTTTTGTCCCGTCCAATTCCGAGAATATTCATTTTCTGACTTTCGTGGAACCAAAAACAGCAGAACTAGGCAGCTGGCACTATGGCTCTTGTTAATACGTTAGTCCAAGAAATCATATGAAAAGTACTTCAAAGTGTGGACAAAACACAAGAAAGTGGGTAAAACCAAGCATGGAGCATCGAAAATTATAGATACATTTGCAATGTATCAACATCCCCAAGCTTAACTCCTGCTCGTCCTCGAGTAGGTAAGTGATAAAAAGAAAGAATAATTTTTAAGGTGACATGCACCATCAAAGACTTGACCAAAGTATTTGTAAACATTCAAAGCTGGGATCAAAGTACTTCAATCATAACAAGAAAGACAAAGTTCTAGCAATAAGACAAATAAACTATGATGCAACATGAAAAGGCACAAACAAAAGGTTCATGAATAACAATGCTTTGCAAGACGTTTGTTGTTTCACATAAAGAAAACATAGCAAAGTGGCATTCAGATTGTCTCTCAAAGATTAGCAAACATAAATGCATAGCACACTGATGGCTCAATGCACAGTGCCCAGAAAGTGTTGATGGCTCGTGGTTGATGTAGAGCTCGTTGGGAACCCCAAGAGGAAGGTATGATGACCACAGCAGCAAGTTTCCCTCAGTTATGAAACCAAGGTTTAATCGAACCAGTAAGAGCAAGGAAACACCCCAAAGGTGTTACTAGCTGAGCTTTGGCAGGGCGCACTACCGGTGCTAGTAGCAACGTGGAGACCTGCACAACACAACCACAAAACTTTGTCCCCAACTTGCGATGAGGTTGTCAATCTCACCGTGTTTTGCGGAAAACAAAGGATTAAACATATCGAATGGAAAGAAGTAAAAGTTTGCAGAAAGTAAACACAAAGCAGTAAACAGTTGTAGATTGTATGTAAAGAAAAAGGACCGGGATCCATAGTTCACTAGAGGTGGCTCTCCTTAGATAGATAACATGCTGGGTGAACAAATTACAGCGGGGCAATTGACAAACACCGAGAAAGCAATACATGCATATACTAATCATCTTGACTCCTCTCAGACTTGATTGGGCATTACAACATAATACATAGACCGCCATCCAACTGCATCTATGACTAATAATCCACCTTTAGGTTATCATCCGAACCCCCTCCAGTATTAAGTTGCAAGCAACAGATTATTGCTTTACGAACTGCGTGTAAAGTAAACAATACGATTGTTGTATGAACAAAGGATTGTTGTTTTCTCCCTAGTAGCAATAGCACATCTAGTACCTTAGAGATTTCTATCACTTCCCTAGATTACCAGAGGCATGACCCCACTATCGAGCATAAATACTAACTCTTGGAGTTGCTAGCATCTACTTGGCCAAGATAGCTACTAACAACGGAAAGCATGCAAGATCTCAAATAACAAAGACATGATAGAATCAATAATCAATCTGAAATAGCATCTCAATACCTAGCGGATCCCCGCAAACACAACATGTATGAATTACAAATAGATGATCTTGATCATGAACGGAGCTCATAAGATCTAAACATGAAAGCACAAAGGAGGAGAAACCAGCCATCTAGCTACTACATGGATCCGTAGTCCAAGGATGAACTACTCACACATCACACCGGAGGCTTGCATGGTGATGAAGAAGGCCTCCAGGGTGAATTCCCCTCTCTGACAGGGTGCCGGGAAGAGCTTCAGATCCTTCCCGATCTAGGGATGGAGATGACAGCGGCTACAGAATCTTTCGTGGATTTTTGATCGGGTACCTAGGGTTTTCGTCCCGAGGGCAACTTATAGGCGGAAGGAGAGGCCGAGGGGGTGCCGGGAGCCACCACACCACCCCCTGGCGCGGGCCAGGCCTGGCCGCGCGGCCAGGTTGTGTGGCCGCCCCCTGGCCCTTCTCCGTCTCGTATTCTGGCACTTGATCACTTCCGGAAAAATAGGCACTTTGGCTTTTGTCCCGTCCAATTCCGAGAATATTCATTTTTTGACTTTCCTGGAACCAAAAACAGCAGAAAATAGGCAGCTGGCACTGTGGCTCTTGTTAATAGGCTAGTCCAAGAAATCATATGAAAAATACTCCAAAGTTGGAACAAAACACAAGAAAGTGGATAAAACCAAGCATGGAACATCAAAAATTATAGATACATTTGCAATGTATCAACATCCCCAAGCTTAACTCATGCTCGTCCTCGAGTAGGTAAGTGATAAAAAGAAAGAATAATTTTTGAGGTGACATGCACCATCAAAGACTTGATCAAAGTATTTGCAAAACGTTCAAAGCTGGGATCATAGTACTTCAATCATAACATGAAAGACAAATTTCTAGCAATAGGCAAAGAAACTATGATGCAACATAAAAAGGCACAAACAAAAGATTCATGAATAACAATGCTTTGCAAGACGTTTGTTTGTTTCACAGAAAGAAAACATAGCATAATAGTATTCAGCTTGTCCCTCATAGGGTAGCAAATATAAATGCATAGGACACCTTCAAAGTTCATAAGAGTGACTAGATACAATAGTTTAAAACAAGCAATATCAAGTTATGCATCAATCAACTAGTCTTGGGACAATGCACATAGAACTAAGAATGGCCACTATGCTCTCAAAGTAGGTGCATAAAGATAGAAGGTGGAGACTCAATATAATGGTGGAAGAAAGGCCTTTTGTAAAAGGAAGTAGGGATTCAAGTCTCATAAAGAGCTTCCAAAAATTATGGTACTTGTAGCTTTCAGCTCTCATTGCCTCTATCATACGCATCTTTAAGGTGATTAAGGTTAAAGTGATACAACTAAGAGGATATGCTTGGCAAGTTATAAACCGAAATCTCATGCCCCTTACTTACGAAGACCGATCCTCAAGCTACTCAACTTCAGTCACGAGTAAGCTCTTGTCATTGTAAGTATATGTGTATCATTAAGAACCGCCAACGGGGTACCCCTTGCACATGATACAGGAGCTTTCCCATAATCAAAATGACAAGGCAAGCAGACAATGAGCATCTCAGCAATCTTTTTATTTGCTATTTGCATAGGTTTTTATTGAGGATGCTTCATAGAGTGCTCATTATGGTGATGCTGCAAGTTTCCACCATGATTAGGCATGGCTTAGGCTAGCGGCCCAGGCGTTTCTCTAACACACATACAAACTCCATGATCTTACAAGTTCCACTTTTATTTCTCACCACCGGGATCTGTAAGCAAAAGAACATGATATCAACGGGGTACAAAGTACAAGTGCAATGTTGAAAGTGTTCCCCATGAAACATGGTTCTGCTAATTTCAACTTATAATGCGCGAGCATATACGCAACAAAGAAGGACCCAATGGTTCAAGTTTATTAGGGGCAAAAAGTAAAGTGTGCCATCAAGTTCGTGAGAGCTTTAATCACTAGTTTTCTCATAACAAGTGAAAGGTAAACAAAAGCATGAATATACTCGGAATAGCATAAGCTAGTAGGTAGGTATGGTGGATTCTTTGCAATAACTTGGTTTAGGGAGTTGGATGCATGAGTGGAACTCATACTTTGTTGTGGAGGCTAGCAAAAGACTGGGAGCGACAAACTAAGAGAGCAATAATGGCCATAATCATGTAGAGCGACAAAACATCATTGATCAAAGCATAAAGTGATACTACAAGTTAAAAACTAAAGGATCATACAGGCTATGGTGACTTTGGATAGTCATAACATGGTGTGAGCATGCGCCAAGTCGACCCAAATAAAGCATCAAAGGAGAATACCACTATATTATGCTTTAATATGCTAAAACAACGCATGATTCATCCAAGGCACATTAACCAATCTCAATTGTTTATAACAAGCCATGCTACAGCAAAGAATACTAAGCATAAAGCCAAAACAATATCAAGCATGGCATGACAAATCATAGGCCACAGTCAAAAACGAGCTCTTTTTACCACATAAGTATAAACTTTCCTACTCTTTTCTAAACCAAACCAAACTATTTGCAAACCAAATGTATGAAAGAGGGGGTCCAACCAATTTATTCAGAAAACTAAGCAAACTAAAAACCAAAACGAAAATGAAAAAGAAGACGCTCCAAGAAAAACACAACTGTGCACGAAACAATAAAAATGAAGCGTTTGGAAGAAACCTGGGATTTTTATGGATGAAGAAGGGGATGCCTTGGGCATCCCCAAGCTTTGACGCTTGTACTTCTTGGATATTTCTCGGGGTGACACGCGTGGCATCCCTAAGCTTGAGCTTTAGTCCATCCTTCATCTCATTACTCATTCCTTCCATACACTTGAAAATTTTCCTTCATACAAAACTTCACACAGTCTCATTAGCAACATTAGTGCACTTAAGATAAATAAGTCTTAAGGTTCAGTTCTAACACCAAATAAACTTCCATTAGAACACTAGATACTGTAGAAATTCCCTCAAAAAGCTCAATTCCCCAAAAGAAGTCAAGAAGGAACCAACAAGAAGCAAATGCAGAAAATGGCAGAAATCTGTCAAAACAGACCAGCAGGTAAATACGAATTTTTTCGAAGACCTTCTGTTGCTCAAATGAAAACGTGTTGAACTCATAAAAGTTAGATAACAACCTGGGGCAGAAGCACAGAAAATTACAGCTCAATCCAACATACAAAGCTCTCTCGGGAATTTTTACGGTGAAGCACAAAAATTTGTTTTGGGACAGCAACTTTCCCAATCATTACTTCTCTCATTAGAGGTTACTCTTGGCACAAAAGGAAAATAAAAAGGATAAGGAGAGGTTATTACAGAGGTAATAACTTCCAAGACTCATCTAAAACTTTTGGGTTATCTCCCAATAAGTACTTTTCTTTAACGCCTTTAAGTTAGGCATAAGAAGCAAAGAAAGAATCAAGTGTTCTCAAATGAAGAAGCATTAAAACCAAATTTTGTTTTCATAGGAGAAGCAAAAGAAATCTTTTCTCTCTTTTCAGGAAAGTGTTCTATACCTTTCTTGAGTGGGAGTTTATATTTAATGGTGTCTTCTTACATATCAATGATGGCACCAACAGTTCTAAGAAAAGGTCTTCCCAAAGTAATAGGACAAGAAGCATTGTATTCAACATCCAAAACATAGAAATCAACGGGGACATAGGAATCGTTAACCATAATAAGAACATCATTAAGACTCCCCATGAGTTTCTTTTTAGCATTAGCATCAAGTGGGACATTCAAATAACAATCTTCAAGAGGAGGCAAATCAAGCATATCATAAATCCTTCTAGGCATAATCACTACTATCAAGATCACACAAAGCTTTGAAATCAAAGTCATTCGCTTTCATATTAATGATGGGTTCCCAACCATATTCTTGTTTTATAGGAATAGAAGCTTTATGTTTCATCCTTTCTTCTTTAATCTTTATGAGAGCATCAGTAATGTGTTTTGTAAAAGCCATGTTCATAGCACTAGCATTGGGACTTTTAGCAAGCTTTTGTAGGAACTTAATAACTTTAGAGATATTGCAACCATCAAGATCAAAATCAACTTTATCATCTAAAGTAGTAGAACTATTACTAGCCTCAACACTAGTGGTCGTGATAGTAGAAACACTAATGTTTCGAGCAATTTCATCTTCTCTTTCCCACTTAGCATGTAATTCAGCTAATAGTCTAACATTTTCATCAATTCTTACTTGTATGGCATTAGTAGCTGCAAAGGGATTATCATTAGTTTCAGGTTTAGCAGCCATTTTATTAATCAATGAAGATTGAGCTTCAGACAAATATGATATATTTCTTTCAGCATTAGAGAGTTTCTATTGTAAACTAGGAATTTCCCTATTTAAACTCTCAATTTGATGGCTAATGTTCTTCAAAATGATAGATTGTTCCTCCATAGTTTTAGTAAATATTTTATTTTGCTCATATTGCATTTGCATGAAGTTTTTAGTGGCTCTTTCAACTTCTAAAATTCTTCCTTCACTGGGTAATTTAGGTTTACCATTATAGCCATAAGTATTACTAGGAGGGTAGGGCCTATAATTGTTGTTACCAAAATTGTTCTTATAAGCATTATTACCATAAGCATTGTTGCCAAAATTGTTATTTCTTATGAAGTTCACATCAACTTGCTCTTATTGAGCAACCAAAGAGGTTAGAGGAACATTATTTGGATCAATATGGGCTTTCCCATTAACAAGCATAGACATAATAATATCAATCTTATCACTCAAGGAGGAGGTTTCCTCAATAGAATTTACCTTCTTACCTTGTGGAGCCCTTTCAGTATGCCATTCCGAATAATTAACCATCATATTGTCCAAAAGTTTTGTTGCAGCACCCAAAGTGATGGTCATAAAGGTACCTCCAGCAGCTGAATCCAAAAGGTTCCTTGAAGAATAGTTCAATCCTACATAAAAAGTTTGGATGATCATCCAAGCAGTTAGTCCATGAGTGGGACAATTCTTTACCAAAGATTTCATTCTTTCCCAAGCTTGAGCAACATGCTCTTTATCAAGTTGTTTAAACTTCATTATTTCACTTCTCATGGATATAATCTTAGCAGGAGGATAGTATTTTCCAATAAAAGCATCTTTGCATTTAGTCCAAGAATCAATACTATTCCTAGTTAAGGAATTCAACCATTCTTTAGCTTTTCCTCTCAAAGAGAAAGGAAACAATTTCAGCTTAATAATATAACCATATATATCCCTATGCTTTTGCATCTCACAAAGTTCAACAAAGTTATTTAGATGGGAAGCAACATCTTCATTACCAATACCAGAAAATTGTTCTCTCATAACAAGATTGAGCAAAGCAGGTTTTATCTCAAAGAAAGTATTTTCAGCCACAGGTGGAGCAATAGGTGTGCTCATAAAATCATTGTTGTTGGTGCTAGTGAAGTCACACAACTTAGTGTTTTCAAGAGTAGTCATTTTTTGGGGTTTTCAAATAAGAAAGAAAACAAGTAAAACTAATTTTTTTGTGTTTTTCAAGAACAAAACAAGCAAACAAAGCAAAAAAGAAAACTAAGCAAAACAAAAAAACAAAGTAAAGAGATTGGTTATGAGGGACTCCCCTTGTGAAGATGTCCTTGACTCCCCGGCAACGGCGCCAGAAAAATTCTTGATGGCTCAATGCACGGCGCCCAGAAAAGTGTTGATGGCTTGTGGTTGATGTAGAGCTCGTTGGGAACCCCAAGAGGAAGGTATGATGAGCACAGCAGCAAGTTTCCCTCAGTTATGAAACTAAAGTTTAATCGAACCAGTAGGAGCAAGGAAACACCCCAAAGGTGTTACTAGCTAAGCTTTGGCAGCGCGCACTACCGGTGCTAGTAGCAACGTGGAGACCTGCACAACACAACCACAGAACTTTGTCCCCAACTTGCGATGAGGTTGTCAATCTCACCGTGTTTTGCGGAAAACAAAGGATTAAACGTATCGAATGGAAAGAAGTAAAAGTTTGCAGAAAGTAAACACAAAGCAGTAAACAGTTGTAAATTGTATGTAAAGAAAAAGGACCAGGATCCATAGTTCACTAGAGGTGGCTCTCCTTAGATAGATAACATGCTGGGTGAACAAATTACAACAGGGCAATTGACAAACACCGAGAAAGCAATACATGCATATACTAATCATCTTGACTCCTCTCAGACTTGATTGGGAATTACAACAAAATACATAGACCGCCATCCAACTGCATCTATGACTAATAATCCACCTTTAGGTTATCATCCGAACCCCCTCCAGTATTAAGTTGCAAGCAACAGATTATTGCTTTACGAACTGCGTGTAAAGTAAACAATACGATTGTTGTATGAACAAAGGATTGTTGTTTTCTCCCTAGTAGCAACAGCACATCTAGTACCTTAGAGATTTCTGTCACTTCCCCAGATTACCAGAGGCATGACCCCACTATCGAGCATAAATACTAACTCTTGGAGTTGCTAGCATCTACTTGGCCAAGATAGCTACTAACAACGGAAAGCATGCAAGATCTCAAATAACAAAGACATGATAGAATCAATAATCAATCTGAAATAGCATCTCAATACCTAGCGGATCCCCGCAAACACAACATGTATGAATTACAAATAGACGATCTTGATCATGAATGGAGCTCATAAGATCTAAACATGAAAGCACAAAGGAGGAGAAACCAGCCATTTAGCTACTACATGGATCCGTAGTCCAAGGATGAACTACTCACACATCACACCGGAGGCTTGCATGGTGATGAAGAAGGCCTCCAGGGTGAATTCCCCTCTCTGACAGGGTGCCGGGAAGAGCTTCAGATCCTTCCCGATCTAGGGATAGAGATGACAGCGGCTACAGAATCTTTCGTGGATTTTTGATCGGGTACCTAGGGTTTTCGTCCCGAGGGCAACTTATAGGCGGAAGGAGAGGCCGAGGGGGTGCCGGGAGCCACCACACCACCCCCTGGCACGGGCCAGGCTTGGCCGCGCGGCCAGGTGGTGTGGCTGTGTAACACCCTCAAATCGGCCCTATGCAAGTTTTAGCCCTTTCCGCCAAACTCGCATAGAAACGATTCAAGGACGCCCACCAGGCACTTTCGTGCGGGTGGATAACGAAGTAATATCATTACACAACAGTCCTCGATGAGACCCACAGAACAGATATATATATACAACAGTGACTCAACGAGTCAAGATTACAGATATAATATACAAAGATCCAAATCACCTTGAAACGTCAGAGCGTCCGGCTACGGACAAGATGCAAATGGGGCTAAGAGCCCTGAAGAATAACCAATGGCGTTTGTAACCCTGCCCAGGCTAAGCCGGAAGGGTAACCCTGCTAACAACGACAATCTCAAACCTGCTAAAACAAAAGGGGTGCCGACAAAGGGCAAAGGAAAAAGAGGAGCGTCAGTACTGAGGCCAGTACACGGCGAGGCTAGAATTCGGCGGCTCTCGCCTACATAGGTATGGTGGGCTCAAGCGGCAGCGCAGCGGCACTAAACAACCTATAGAGACTCGATACAACCGGCGGTTATCAGAGAGGGATAAGAAAGACCTATTCGGATCCAACCGGAAGCTAACACCAAACAAACCCATCCTGGTATTTCCCCCTCGAGACCAAACGAGGAAGTCGGACCAAGGAACTCACACAGTTGGCAATTTTACTCATTCCGTGATAGTTGCAGCAATTACTAATTAGATATAGCTAGCATGAGTCATCCTGAAGCATAAGTAGTGGACAGTTTTAATTAACATTCCGTTGTAGTTGGAACAGTTACTAGTCAGATATAATTGTCCTGAGGAATCCCAAAACCCAACAGTTATTGTCACTTTTATCACATTCCATTGGAGTTGCAATACTTACTAGACAGATATAACAAAACAATCCAGGTCCACCAGTGGTTGGCATTTTTAATATCCATTCCGTTATAGTGAAGCTGATTACTAGTCAGATATATTTAGTCAAATTTATAGCACTACTTTAGTTATGCTTGTCTATGATCGAGATACTGTGCTCCAAGTCGTCTATAACCGCGGACACGGCTTTCAGAAAGTTTTACCCTGCAGGGGTGCACAAATAGCAACACACACTCGATCAACCTCGGAAAAACCAACTCAAAACCCAACGAGGCATTCACGACAAAGCGATCACAGGATTCAGAAATATTTCAGGGGGCCACCCCACTAAGCTACCCGCAACGAAGTTGGACGGCTCCGGCACGGACCTAGGGTTTGTGTGGACGGCTGTAAACGACTGGGAACCTGAAAGTGTGACTGGGCTTGTCGATACAGCGAAAACGTGTCACAGTCCTAAAAAGTACAGGTGCTCCACGCACAATCGTAAATAAAGCAGTAAAGCATGGCATAAGTACAGCATAGTAATAAAGCCCCAAACTACTTTGTGGCCCCAAGAAATAGAAATGAATCAAGCTCTGGCTCAGGGGGGTCCATAAGGCCTCCCGGATGTGGATAGTGCGAATAGTCAAGGAACAAGTATCAAGTACTCGGGGCCCTACGGGACACAAGTGAGCGTGGAAGAACCAAATAACATCTATTGCCCACCGATGCCTCTGCATTAGTTTTATCCAGCATTTAATAGTTGTATTTAAAGTAGTGATCATCTCCACCAATAAACATCTCCACCATTCCAACAACTGTGGTACTCGACAACACGAGATCGCACCTGAGCAAGCAACTACGACTCGCAAGGCCAGCTATCTACCAAACAACAGGTATTAGGAGGTGTCCATGGCAATATAGAGGCTGCACGGGATATAACTGGTGCACGGAAACTAAAGCATCGCGACACAGATAGCAATAGATCAACAGGAGGGAAATAAAGACTATAAATGCAAAATAGGTAGAAGCGGGAGAGATGCTCGCCTGGAAAACACTGCCGAAGGATCATATCCGGAGAACTTGTCGGTACTCACATCCACTCATCGACCTAATCCGCGAAGAAGCAAACACTAGAAGAAACACCGGATGCAATATTTAATACTATGGCAGAAGATCCGGCATGATTATGATATGCATGCGAGATGAACAATTTAATATGCAACAGTCGATAATGTCATATTATAAAATAATGGAGGTCTCGGATAGGGAATCACATTTAGGGTTCGGCGAACTTGGGCTCTGAGGGGTTCGGGGTTTGACGGGGGCGGAAACGGCTTGACGAGATCGGTCTCGGACAACGGAAGTAGATCTTGGCGTTCCGAGACGAAGGACTTGGTTTGGCGTCGGGGCGCATCGGATTCGCCCTGGTCGGTGTCGATCTTGTCGTCGCGAAGGTCTTATTGGGTCCGCGTATCGGGTCGATCTTGGCGTTCGGGGTGAAGAACTTGGCGTCCTCGAGGAAGTACTTGGCGTATCCGTGTCGACGACCTTGGCATCCGGGGAAGAAGTACTTGTCGCATCTGTGGTCTTCGGGGTTGCTTCAATCGGATCCATGACGAAGTACTTGTCGACCCTTGTAGAAGTCCTTGTCGACGTGGGGATCATGGAGATTGCTAGGGTTCACAAGCACGATGGCGAAGACCTTGATGGACTGGACTGACTCCACAGTAAACTTGCAAGATAGCCTTGGTGGCAATGGTTCTTTAGCGTCTCGAGTTCCTCTTCAAGCACCACGACGGATGCATCTGAGAGTAATACTCCACATGGTCGGCTATAGGCCAAAACATCACACCATCATCACCACACCAACAATGCACTCTACAATATCGCAGCACTTCAAATACAAAACACCATGGCCTCTCTTATCATATCAACAGATACCTTGCCTCCACTGAAATCCAGAAACAGGGAGTGTGGCCGAGGGACAAGGGCGACGTGCTGGCGCGAGGAAAACATCCTGGTGTGGAACAGAGAGCCGGAGGGCGGCCATGGCGCGGCATCTCGCGGAGGAGAGGAGGCAGCGAGGCGAGGTTGCTGGGGTAGAGGCGGCCGACGGTGGAGGGCGATGGCGGTCTCCAGCGGGCGGCGGCGCGCGGGTCCGGCCAGAGGAGGGAGAGCCGAGGAGGGGAGGTGTCCGGCGGCGAGCACGGGGACGACGCCGGGACGGAGCAGGACCTGGCGGCGGTCGACGACGCTGGAGAACGACAACGGGGGAAGCGCGAGGAAAGAGGTCGAGGGGGCCGGCGAGGTCACGGAGGCAGGCGGGGCGGCAGCGCTGCCACGCGGGGAGAGGCGCGGGCTAGCTCGCGTGCGGCTGGCGCGGAGAGGGCGGGGCATCAAGGTAGGACCGCATGGGGATCGGGTCGAGCGGGGGTTGGTGGGAGGCGAGCGGGGGGGAGGCACGGTTGGTGGGGTGAACGGACCAGGGGAGCGGGGCATGGATCCAAAGGCAGTGGTGGTCGGCACGGGTGGGACCCGCATGTGTTGTGGTAGGGAGAGGTGTACCGCAGGCGGGGGATGGGCTGTTGGTGGCGATTGAGTCTTTGCGTGCGTGTACGCTGCAGGGGCAGGCGACGTGGCGCTGCGGGGTGGGGCCCAAGAGAGCAGGAGTGGGGCTGGATCAACACGGGCGGGTGTGGAGGTGGGGCCGGGGATGGAGGTGCGTGCAGGTGGGGTGTTGTTTGCTCGCGTCGCGCGCGTCTGGTTGGCTTGGCTCGCGAGCACAACGCGCTGTGTGCGTTGCGTGTGTGTGTATGGGTCGAACCTAGGACGTGGCGGCGGCAGGGTGGAGTGGTGAGGCTGGGTAGGTTAGTTTGGTGGTGGTTAGATTTAGGGTTTGGTTAGATGGTTAGACAGATAAGGCTTATTTTGGAGGTGGCCGGCTGGGCTTTTGGGCCTGGCTGGCTCCCTCCTTAAAATAATTTAAATATTTTATTGATTAAAAATGAGGCTTTTGCAAACCGTTGGTAGACAAAACAAAATAATCCGGAGACCCGGGTTTTTATTTGAATAAAGACGGGAATATTTAGAAAACAAAACTAGGCGTTTCGAAAATAGTTTAGACTAAAACCATGCATGATGATGACGATGCTCAAATGCAATGTGGCATGATGACATGAGCATGCGGTCATGATGATGCAATGCACAAAAACAACGCGATTTTCTAGTAGTGATTTTGCGGGACGCCACAGGCTGGCCCCTGGCCCTTCTCCATCTCGTATTGTGGCACTTGATCACTTCCGGAAAAATAGGCACTTTGGCTTTTGTCCAGTCCAATTCCGAGAATATTCATTTTCTGACTTTCCTAGAACCAAAAACAGCAGAAAACAGGCAGCCGGCATTGTGGCTCTTGTTAATAGGTTAGTCCAAGAAATCATATGAAAAGTACTCCAAAGTTGGAACAAAACACAAGAAAGTGGATAAAACCAAGCATGAAACATCAAAAATTATAGATACATTTGCAATGTATCACACACAGTCAAAGTTTACAAGAGTGACTAGATACACATAGTTTAAAACAAGCAATATCAAGGTATGCATAAATCAATAAGTCTTGGGACAATGCACATAGAACTAAGAATGGCCACTATGCTCTCAAGAAAGTGCTCATAGAATGTGTGGAGACTCAACAAGGAAAAGAAAAGGTTTTGAATAGTTTGAAAGGCTTCCAAATGCTGAAAGTATGGTACTCATTAGCTTTGAGCTCTCGTTGCCCCTATCATAAGCATCTTTAAATGGTTAAGGTTAAAGTGACACAACTAAGAGGATATGCTTGACAAGTTATAAACCGAAATCTCATGCCCCTTACTTATGAAGACCGATCCTCATGCTACTCAACTTCAGTCACAAGTAAGCTGTTATCATTGTAAGTATATACGTATCATAGAGAACCGCCAACGGGGTACCCCTTGCACATGACACGGGAGCTATCCCATAATCAAAATACAAGGCAAGCAGACAATGAGCATCTCGGCGATCTTTTTATTTACTATGTGCATAGATTTTTATTGAGGATGCTTCATAGAATGCTCATTATGGTTATGCTGCAAGTTTCCACCATGATTAGGCATGGCTTAGGCTAGCGGCCCAGACGTTTCTCTAACATACATATAAACTCCATGATCTTACAAGTTCCACTTTTATTTCACACCGCCGGGATCCATCAGCAAAAGAACATGATATCAACGAGGTACAAAGTACATATGAAGTGTTGAAAGCGGTCCCCAACATGGTTCTGCTAACTTCAACTTATAAAGCGCAAGCATATATGCAACAAAGAAGGACACAATGGTTCAGGTTTATTAAGTGCAAGAAAATAAAGTGTGCCATTAAGTTCGTGAGAGCTTTACTAACTAACTTTCTCATAACGAGCAAACATTTCATTCGGAATAAAACAAGGCATATTGAATATGCACGAAAGTAGCAAATGATGCTAATAGATAGGTATGGTGGACACTTTGGCAATATTTGGTTTTAGGGAGTTGGAAACATGAGTAAAACATACTCAGTGTAAGTGAAGGCTAGGAGTAGTAAGGGAGCGACAAACGAGAGAGCAATAATGGCCATAATCATGCAGAGCGACAAAACATCATTGATCAAAGCATAAAGTGATACTACAAGTTGAAAACTAAAGGATCATAAAGGCTTATGGTGACTTGAGATAGTCATAACATGGTGTGACCATGCGCCAAGTCAACCCAAATAAAGCATCAAAGGAGAATACCACTATACTATGCTTTAATATGCTAAAACAAAGCATGATTCATCCAAGGCACATTAAGCAATCTCAATTGTTTATAACAAGTCATGCTACAGAAAACAATACTAAGCATAAAGCCAAAACAATATCAATCATGGCATGACAAAGCATAGGCCACAGTCAAAAACAAGCTCTCATTACCACTTAAGCATGAGCTTTCCTACTCTTTTCCAAACCAAACCATTTGAAAGCCAACGCATGAAAGAGGAGGCCCAACCAATTTATTCAGAAAACTAAGCAAACCACGCAAACTAAAAATCAAAACGAAAACGAAAAAGAAGACGCTCCAAGAACAACACAACTGTGCATGAAACAATAAAAATAAAGTGTTTGGAAGAAACCTGGGATTTTTATTGATGAAGAAGGGGATGCCTTGGGCATCCCCAAGTTTTGACGCTTGTACTTCTTGGATATTTCTTGGGGTGACACGCGTGGCATCCCCAAGCTTGAGATTTAGTCCATCCTTCATCTCATTATTCATTCCTTCCATACACCTGAAATTTTTTCCTTCATACAAAACTTCACACAATCTTTATTAGCAACATTAGTGCTCTCAAGATAAATAAGTCTTAAGGTTCAGTTCTAACTCCAAATAAACTTCCATTAGAACACTAGCTACGGTAATACTTCCCTCAAAAAGTTCAGTTCCCCAAAAGAACTCAAAAAGGAACCAACAAGAAGCAAATGCAGAAAATGGCAGAAATCTGTCAAAACAGACCAGTAGGTAAAGACGAATTTTTTCTAAGACCTTCTGTTGCTCAAATCAAAAAGTGTTGAACTAACGAAAGTTAGATAACAACCTGGGGCAGAAGCACACAAATTCACGCCTCTAAAAGGCGTTCAGATATTTTACACGAGTTTTTACGGTGAATCACAGAAATCTATTTCAGGACAACAATTTTCTCAATCATTACTTCTCTCTCAATAGAGGTTACTCTTGGCACAAAAATCAAATAAAAAGGATAAGGAGCGGTTATTACTGAAGTAATAACCTCCAAGACTCATCTAAAACTTTTGGGTTATCTCCCAATAAGTACTTTTCTTTAACGCCTTTAAGTTAGGCATAAGCAAAAACTTAAATGGATAGAATAGAAGTAAGCGGAGATAGTCATAGTGAAAACATTGTTTTGTTCAATGAAATCCTTTTGTTAACAAGGTTGATCAGGTCTTGCTACCAAAACAATTTCATATGAGACAAAACTTTATATTCCACTAATGATTATGTTACCTCAACCTTGATAGCAATGGTCCCAATCATAATAGTTTCAAAATTTTCTCTTGGTATGGGACAAAATATTTCTCCACTTGAATGCCCTCAACATGTTCAATTGATTTCAAACCATAAGTCCTTTCAATCTTCTTGGGGAAATAGACAATGTGTTCCTTGTCATTAACATTGAAGGTCACCTTCCCTTGATTACAATTAATAACAGCTCCTGCAGTATTAAGAAATGGTCTCCCAAGAATAATAGACATATTATCATCTTCAGGCATAAAAGTTTTAGAGGATGCTCTCATAAGAAATATGAAGTGAAGTAAAAGAGAGCATCAAGAAGCAAATCCAAAACACATTTAAGTCTAACCCACTTCCTATGCATAGGAATTGTGTAAGCAAATAAATTTGTAAAGAACAAAGTGACAAGCATAGGAAGATAAAACAAGAGTAACTTCAAAACTTCCAGCACATAGAGAGGTGTTTCAATACCATGAAAACTTCTACAACCATATTTTCCTCTCTCATAATAATTTTCAGTAGCCTCATGAAGAAACTCAACAATATAACTATCACATAAAGCATGCTCTTCATGATCTACAAGCACTAGAGCTTTATTATAAACATTTTCAAGAGAAACCTCAGGAACATAACATTCATTCTCCTTTAGTAAGCAAGGGGGACAATCAAATAATGTAAGGGATAAAGAGTTACTCTCATTAGAAGGTAGGCATGGGTAGCTAATCCATACTTCCTCCTTTTGGTCATCACTCTCCTCCTCTTTTTTATCTAATGAGATTTCAGGTTCATCAATTTCTTCTTCCATAGGATCCTACAAGGCATTAGTCTCTTCCATTTGTGGAGAGCATCTATTAAAATATTCAAGAATATTGCCATTTTCATCCTTGTAAATATCAAAGCAAAATTTAAGTATACCATAAACCTCATACTTATAAGGTGAATCATCAATATTTTCAAGCAAACTAGCAAGTTCAAAAGCACCCTTCCAAGCAATAAATTCTTCAATTTGTTCCGCATCATAAAAGTCAGAAATTCCTTTAGCATAGGAAGATATGGTATCATTATCATTATACTCACATTGAAAAGGGAGGTGTTTATACCTCTTTCCGCAGCGAGATTCATCACAGCAACAAGTAACATTATAAGTAGAGCACACGTTCCTAGCAATGGTATACAATCTATCAATTTGTTCCCATAAGTGTTTCTCTTTTTGTGACAAGCGGTGTTCCTTATAATAATATTTTTGATCTTCCGTGAACTCACCTTGCCAATAAGCTTCAGTTTCAAAGAAACCAACCATTGCCAACAAGCATGGTAAAGCAAGACAATAACAGACCAACGAAAATAACAACTAGAGTAGGAACTATTTTTTTTGTATTTTTGATAAAGAAACAAGCAAACAAGGAGAAAGATAAACTTAGCTTGAACAATAGTGATTCCAAGTGAACTTGATAAATAAAGCTATGCTCCCCGGCAACGGCGCTAGGAAATAGTCTTGATGACCCACAAGTATAGGGGGTGTATCGCAGTATTTTCGAGGGAAGTTAAACCCAATTTATTGATTCGACACAAGGAGAGCCAAAGAATATTTATCAACCTTAACAACTCAGTTGTCAATTCAGCTGCACCTGGAAACAATCTTGCTCACAGCAGTTTATCAGTAGCAACAGTTTTGTAGTAGGAATAGCAAAGTAACAGCAGTAACAAAGCAAAGACAGTAGTAATAAAAGCAGTAAATAGTGGGATTTGAGTGCGGTAGGCATAGGGATGGATGGACGGGCGTTGCATGGACAAGACAATTCACATAGCAATCAGAACATAGGGCAATTGCAGATAAATAAGATAAAGCATCCAAGTACTAGACAATCCTAGGCATGTGTTCTATATATAGTCATACGTGCTCGCAATGAGAACTTGCACAACATCTTTTGTCCTGCCAGCCCATTTGCAGCGGGGCCTCTAGGGAACTACTGGCAATTAAGGTGCTCCTTTTAATAGAGCACCGAAGCAAAGCATTAACACTCCGTGAACACATGTGATCCTCACATCAAAGTCTTTCCCTTCCGGTTATCCCGATTTCTGTCACTTCGGGGCCATAGGTTCTGGACAACAACGTGTGTATACAACTTGTAGATAAGACCAGAAACAATACTATCATAATGAATCAAGAACATGTTCACATCTGAAATCATGGCACTCGGGCCCTAGTGACAAGCATTAAGCACAACAAGTCACAACAAAGTCATAAAGCACTAATAAAAGATACTAGGCACCATGCCCTAACAATCTAATGCCATTACATGAACGATCTCATCCAATCCCTACCATCCCCATAGCCTACAGCGGGGGATTACTCACTCATAGATGGAGGAAACATGGATGGTCGATGGAGATGATGGTGAAGATCGATGGAGATGGCTCCGGGGGCACTTCCCCATCCCGGCAGGGTGCCAGAATAGAGACTTTCTGTCCCTCGAATCTCCCCTTCGGTGGTGGCGGCATAGCGGAACTTTTCGTGGAAAAACATCGAACCCCCGGAGTTTTTAGGTCAGAAGGCTTCTTATAGGCGAAGAGGGAGACCGAGGGGGTGCCTAGGGCCACCACACCATGCCCTGGCACGGCCAGGCCCAGCCCGCGCCTGGGGGTGTGTGGCCAGCCCCTGGCCCTCTTCCGTCTCGTATTTTGGCTCCTGGAGTCTTCTAGAAAAATAGGCACTTTGGCTTTTGTCCCGTCCAATTCCGAGAACATTCATTTTTTGACTTTCCTGGAACCAAAAACAGCAGAAAACAGGCAGCTGGCACTGTGGCTCTTGTTAATAGGCTAGTCCAAGAAATCATATGAAAAGTACTTCAAAGTATGGACAAAACACAAGAAAGTGGGTAAAACCAAGCATGGAGCATCAAAAATTATAGATACATTTGCAATGTATCAAGACCTTTAGTTCGTTCGGGTTAAAATATGTTGATATTATTGTCTTACAATATATCTTCATAGTATTAGCCCATTTTGAACCACACCTAGTTCGATAACAAACTACTTAACACAAATGCCCTCCTTTGCTGCTACTATAACAATCATATACTTAGCCTTTTGTCGTAGTATCCGTCATAATGTCTCAAATTTGGAACTCATCCAAATCCATCATGGAACATCCTTTTCATTACATTGTGCTACCCATAGTCTAAATTGAGATAAATTTAATTTGTATCTTGTGACAAAACTAGTATCAATGTAACACTTTACAATGAACTACCTTTAACTATTTGTCACTTACAAAACTAGTATTTGTGACTTACACATTCGAAGAAGTTCTCCCAGAACGCCAGGTTGCAGGCGTCCTCGGCGAGCTCCGGATCCGGCATCGCCGCGATGGCATCCTGGATCTTGTCCACCAGTTCGTGGTCCTCCGGTACCGGTATGCCGCAGACGCTAAGCCTCCACCTAGGGGTGCAACGGATGTTCGGCGGCGCCATGTACCCGGTGTCTTGGAGCATCCGCGCCTCCCACGCCTGGAGCGTCCACCGGCCGAAGCCGTTCGCCACCACTAGGTCGCCTGGGTACCTATGCGCCATCTTTCTCTTCGATGTTTGTTTCTTTTGCCGAAGTTCGGGGTGGTGAAGGGTGGAGGGGGCAGTGTGCTGCGAACCGGTGGTGCGGCCGTGTTTTATAGGCCGAGCGAGGGCGGCAAAGGCGGGAGGGGTGTAGCGGCGAGGGCGAGAAAAGGGGAAGCGGCGGGAAGGTAATGCCCGCCGGTCCATCGCAGGAGCCAAGGCGACGGTGGCGCGCCATTACGGCGACGCGTGGCCGACAAGACCGGTGGTTATTGCCCAACGGTCCTTCACGACGTCCCAATGCGGGAGGATGAGGACGACTCGGCTTCTGTCGCTGACTAAGTGGGCCCACTCGGCGAACGACTCTTTTCCCGCTGAATTCGCTTCGTCCGGCGTTCCCATCGCCCCGGGAACAACCTAGGAAGTTGGACGTATTTTGGGCCAAATCCGGACGAAACCGGGGTCCTGGGAACGCGACTGAGCCAAATTTCGGCGTCCGGACCAAAAATATGCCCTGGGAACGACGTGCTGGAAAGCCGAGTGGAGATTCTCTTATCTCCCTGGCGGCCGGCGTATATGTACGCCCATGCACGGCTACACCTTGGACGCTTACACGACGCGTTTGGTAGCCTGTACATAAAGCATGGCCCGGGCCGGCGATGCTGTGACTGGCCATGTATTGCATCCTGTTTGGTAGCCTGCATATATTTCTTTTGCATTTACAAAATATAGAATTGTGGTTGTTTGGTTGCTGGATAATGTATGAACACAAGCATATATATGGAAGCAATGTGTTTGATTGCCCGCACCGTTGCTGATATGGTCAACTCTTTTGGAAAGAGGTGATGATACCACCGAAGAGAAACACATTAACAGTGAGCACAAACACAAATGTAGATCGATGATAGTTCACGACATGGCACGAAAAAAATCTGGAGTTCACGACCACACGCACAAATCACATAAAACTTCTTGACTGTAATCGTAGATGACCACCTTGTAAATCTTTGAGAAGATGTTTTTGAAGGTCAACACGTAACCGATCTTTAGGTCATGGGCTACTGCAAAAGGTGCCTAACATTAATCGAATCAAGCTTTACCATTAACATATGTGACCGTGATGTCCCATTGGTAGCTAGTCATCATCTTTAGACCATGTCCAGGACGGTGTCCAAATATGGCCCGAATGCCTCTAGGATAGGCAGCAATCCCAGGCAGGTGATATCATCACCTTGCAGAACTGGGTACGGGTCACTGCCTCATCCCAGCTGCCAACATTGGGAGGCATTCCAGTTTTTGTCCCTCTTGTTCAAGCCATTGTTAGGCTCTTTTCCTCGGCTACCAATCTTCACAACCTACAATGACATATATTAGTACTCTCGAAAAGCAAAGCAATGAACACAAACGCGTTACACAAGGCCATCAGTTGTGGAACACATAGAGAGTTCAAAAAGGGTACTTATCATGCACAAATTTCTTCTTTGGACAAAAATAATAGGTACTAAAACCCATCTATAGAAAGTTGCTGCATGTGAAACTCTCCTAATCATTGGCAGATCGTAAAGGTGGAAACATTGCCTCATATAGCACCTTTTTGCAGTTTTAGGTTCTTACTGCATGTGGCACTTGACATACTACATTTTTAGAGATGGAGTTAGCGAACCTAGTCGAGTGCTCAAACAATGAATACGCCACTTGGTTCGATAACTCCATCCCGAAAGTGCACTTGGCCAGTCTAATCATCGGCAAATGTGTATAGTGCAAGTTCGTACAAGTGAAAATGTTGCCTCATATAGCGCCTAGTTTGCAGTTTTCAAAATTACTGCATGTGGCAGACGGACACCAGTTTCAGAGACATGGTGGGTGAACCTGGCCGAATGCACAAAACATTAAATACACATCCTGGTTCAATTACCTCATTTTGAAAGTGTGCTTAGCCAGTGTAATAATCAGGAAATGGTTATCCACGAACCACTGCCAGATCTACCTTACAAAAAACACAAATCAATGGTGCATATTACCGAAGAAAGGACGAACAAATCACATGAACACGTCCTAGTGCAACAGTAAACCCACAAATCCAAAAAAAACTAAACCAGGGAATATCCAGGTAGATCTACAATGCATGCCATCTAGAACCCTAACCATGATCTTCCACGTGCAGATCTATCGTCTAGATGGCTCGGGAAAAAAGGGGGGAGAGCTTACCTCCATGGTTAGGATTCGTCGTCGAAGTCTCGTACCTAGCCCGCCGGTGTCGATGGTGAGCGCCATACTCGTCACCGGAGTCTGCCACTAAGCCCTTCAACACCGGCGTATGGTGTGCGACCGATTTGTCGCCGGGAACGGAACCATTGAGTGGGGTGAGAGTCACCGCAGCGCAGAGTGGAGAGTGAGTGAGAAGAGTGGACGGTGAGGGGATTTACGGTGGTTGGCCTCGAAGCGACGCGACGTCTCCATCCCGTGCACTGCTTCGGATTTTTTTCGCTCGCTTGCCCGAGCCAAACCCTAGAAAAAGGCTGAATCGAGTGTTGTCACTTGGCCTGGATCTGGCCTGCTTTAAGATGCACGCGAGCCACAACGTGAGGGTGATAAAGGCATTCAATTTCGTCGCCTGCATTTCTCAAAAAAAAAAAAAAATCGTCGCCTGCCAGTCTACTCCGATTGCATGCAGGGTACCAAACGCGTCTAATCATGTCGCCATACGTTACCAATGACATATACCACCACCATCATGTCCCGACAAGGGGTAATAGAAAAGAAGTGTATAATTTAACACGTTGGATGGGTCGGAACTGGAATCCAAGAGAGGGAGTCACCACGTTGGCCAGGCAGGCCAGGTGCACCCACGCCGAGATCTGGCAGCACCGGCTGCCGCGGGGGATAAAGAAATGGCCTGCGCGCCTGGCATCCGAGCTGGGCGTATGCAGCTTACAGTGACCCAGAGATCAGATGTCGATCCGTTCATGCATGCATATTCCCACGGCTGCCGCGCCAGCCTGGACGCGCGCCCACATTATTTTTTGGGTCTCTGGTTCCAGCGCACCCCAACATGCCCACGCATCACTCGCAGATCGATCGATTATCTTTACGAGTCACCGGCAGATCGATCGCCGGGGAGATATTTAGGGAGTAGCAGCGAAATGCCCTAGTTTTCTTCGTCAACTTGCTAGCTAGCGAGAGCAGCAGATTACCGGTGGAAAGGAAAGTACGTCTGCTGACCTGTCATGGCGTGCCTAGTTTCCTGAGATGTCTGTCTGGAGTAGTAGTAGCTAGGATTCGATCGATTGGACGGACGGAGATCGACGACATGGCCTGCGTCGGACTTGCCCACGTACCAGCGTGTGCATACGCCTTAATCCCATCGAAGTAAATTACGATGCATCTACTAGCGCAAAGTACACTAGTAGTACCATCTGGATCCGTGAAATGCATCTTCTCTCAGGGTCAACGCCCTGTACCCTGTAGTACTACAAGGAAAATGCAACCTTTTTTTTTTTGGGTCTGTCTGACCGCGACGTCTTCCAGAGTTTGAAGCCGAGACTACAGGTACGGTCACAGCCTAATAGACTTAGACTCAGACAGGTCGGAGTCAAACTCAGTCGATCGAGCGTACGGAACACGTCGATCCATCCATCCATGATGAAGAAGCTGCCGACGTTCAACAGTGACCACTCGCCACCTCGTCTGACCCGTACGCGCCACGTGGAACCGACCGGTCTGACTGGGACCCTGTAGCCTGGGCTTTCTCGCGTGGACCTAGGGCGGATCGATGATCCACCTGCCCTGCCAGCTGACCCATGACTCCGTGACTAGGACTGCCCTTCAACCCTGTATGCCCAGAAATAGGAAAATAAAGTGAAGCTTCTACTATAGCCTCTTGTCAGTGGACATCGATCGCCTCTCCACGCATGATCACCGGTCAATGTACTGTGCCATTATCGGAGCCGATGCTTCTGCGCACCATTGTCGATTTATTTACTTTCCCCAAAGATGATTCCACCATTATTTACACACTCAAGGTATTATATCCATAGCTCCATCCATCATGAGACCATCATAGCAGCATGCCAGCATCCACAACGGAAGGTCACAATAATTCGCCCCCACACCCCACAATTTTTTTTTACTAATTTTGGATGCCGTGGATTTGACTAATTTTACCATTTAGCATATACGAGTAGATCTAAATGTAGACAAATTTGCGACATCTTTTTCAGGACAAAGAGGGTACTGACCATTGCATTTGCTGAAAATAAAGCGGGATGTATTTCCCTTTGTACGTGGTACTAGTAGAGTGTACTACACAGCTACGTACGCAGATACACTGCATAGTAGTTTCATACAGCACGCGCGTACCAACGCGAGCGAGCGGAGACAAAACCGAAAGGAAAAAAGCAGCAAAATCCGAGCTGTTTCCATCCATGCGCAGCTGTCTGTTGTGTTCCCTTCCGCCAGGCCAGAGCGACGACCTTCCGTTCCGCCATCAGGCCCGCTAATCTCCCTCACTATACACCCTGCTTAACTTAATAATTAACTTAACCCCGAGAGACAGCCGGCCGTATGTATATATATATACTCGCCGCGCACAGCGACAAGCGCCCGCACAGACGGAGGACAGGGACCAAGGGCAGAAAAGGGAAGGAGGTAAAAACAAGGGCCCAGCCCAGAGAGAAGAGAGAGAGGGACAGCGAGAGGTGTAGGGGACTAGCGGGGTGGTGTTGGTGTGGGTTGGAGTTGGAGGAGGGGGACGGACTATGGAGAGCGAGATGTCGGACGCGCCGGCGGCGGCGGCCCCCGCGGTCGCCGAGCCGCTCCCCGCGGTGGCGGAGGAGGCGGAGGGGGAAGGGGAGGCGTCCACCCTCACCATGGAGCGCGTCGCCGCCGCCAAGAAGTTCATCGAGAACCACTACCGCTCCCACATGAAGAACATCCAGGAGCGCAAGGAGAGGTAACCGATCCGATCCCGCCCTCCGCTTTCCCGCTCGAATTCCAGCTGCCGCTGCTCTCCACACGCTAGATCTCGCGCGCCAGAGCTCGATCGAGGGGGTTTGAGCTCGGTTCGAGCTCGGGGTTGTAGAGGAGCTTAGGGGCTCGTAGCTGCTAGATTTGGGTTGGAATTTCGGGGTGAGTGCTTGCGACGAAGCTCGGATGTCCGTAGCTGTACTAGCCATCGCTCTGAGGACTTCCGGTGTAGCATGACGTCAGGTGCTGCTTTAGATTCTCGAATTATTTTCTCTAGATAATATGAGATTCTGGAACTAGTAAAGCTCGTCACGCAGTTTGTGATTGGAGCGCCCTGAGTTGGATAAGTTGGAATGGACACCATGTGCTTCCGTTAGGCGTTTGGACTTCTCAGATTCTGCTCAATGCACCAAGCAGAAATGGTTCCATTCGCTAGATGTTGTTGGGCAGTTATATTGTTTTGTTCTGCTTTCGGCGCGAAAAGCCGTTAAGTTGACCTCGTGGTACTAGCTATTTCCCTTGCTTAGTTGGATAGCGGATTTGGAATGGTATTGCCGTGATGGTTCTCGCAGGATAAATGTCCAAAAGTGATGCGTGGATTCCTCTATCGTGTATGTTTCGAGGTTGTAAAGTGGTTTGGATGTTTGTCGCATGTGGCATTTTGTTCTTACGTGTATAATCGGAAATTATAGTTTGTCGGATCGCAAGACGACAAATGCTTTGCCTGTAATTAGGGCGTGTCATGTCATGGTATTGAACTGCCAACGTGCTATTTACTGATTCTTACGAATCTTTAGCGAATGGGCAGTGGATACATGGTTGATGACATACTGTATGCACATGCTATATTGATTATTCTATTACTAATTTAGTTTTCTTGGAGTCAGATATGGACGTAATAACCTTTTCAGGTTTAGTATACATTTTCTCAAGGCTGGATCAAACAACCCTGTTTCCCTTTATAATAGATTTGGGTGGAATTTTGGCAAGGAAGCTTGGCGTGTGTAGCGGTAGCTGTAATCGCATGGCCTTGAGGATCTATGGTCTAGTATGGCGTCAGATGTTGCTTTAGATTCTCGAATTATTCTTCTAGAGAATGAGATTCTGGAACTAGTGAAGCTTAGTACGCAATTTGGGGTTGGAGTTGCCTGATCTGGCTCTAATGGATAAGTTGGGTTGAGTAGCATTTGATTCCGTTAGGCGTTGTTCTGTTCTGCTTTTGGCGCGAAAAGCCATTAAGTCGACCTCATGGTACTAGCTGCTGCCTTGCTTTGTTGGATAGCGGATTTGGAATGTTATTGTTGTGATGGTTCTCGGTGGATAAATGTCCAAAAATGATTTGTGGATTCCACTATAGTGTATGTTTTGAGGTTGTAAAGTGATGTGGATATTTGTCGCATGTGGTATTTTGTTCTTACGTGTATCACTAGAGCTTATAGTTTGTCAGATTGCAAGCGGACAAATGGTTGCCTGTAACTAGGGCATGTTATGTCATGGTATTGAATTGTCAACGTAGTATTACAGATTACTAGACTCTGTAGCGAATGGGCGGTGGGCACGTGTTGATGCCGTACTGTATGCATGTGATGTATTGATTGTGCTATTACTAATTTTGCTTGCTTGGAATCACATATGCATGTAATAACCTTTTCAGTTTTAGTATTCGTTTTCTCGAGGCTGGATCAAAGAACCCTGTTTCCCAATTACCAGTAGTTATGTTTTTCTTTTTGCGCGCCAAACTGTTGAGTTAAGCTCATAGTACTGGCTACAGCCATGCTTAGTTTGGTAACAGGATTTAGAGTGTTTCTAGAGTTTCTCTTGGATGACAACTGTACAAAATTGACATGAGGAAACACAGTGGGATTTTTCTGCTTCAGCATACATTTTTTTACCATGGTTAAAGAACATCCTTTTCTTTTTATGTTAGAGGGAAAACAGCGAGGAAACACAATGCAGAACATTTGGTGGAAGTAGATGATGTTCTATACTTCCTTTCTTTGCGCAATACATACACTAAGTCCACGCTATATTTCATTTGTGTATTCATGTATGGTCTCGTACTCCCGTCATGTGGTAAATCTCTTAGTAAGTCACCGATTGGATGTATAATCACCAGCTAGTTCTTGCATTAACTGAATCTGCAGATTGCATTTGTTGAGCCATCAATATATTTCATGTTTAAAGTTTACATACTTTAGACCACCGCGTAAGTTTCAGCTGTGGAAGCATTCTACTGATGTGTGATTTGTGTCATATTTATATTCCACCTCACCCATCTCTTGGTTTTACAATTTCATTTAAATCAGATATACAATCCAATGTATTGCAGGCGTTTTAGATTGGAGCGGCAGCTAGCTACATCTGAAGTTCCCAGGGAGCAGCAAATCAATTTAATTAAAGACCTGGAGAGAAAGGAAACCGAGTACATGAGACTTAAAAGGCACAAAATCTGTGTGGATGATTTTGAGCTGCTCACTATTATTGGGAGGGGCGCTTTTGGAGAGGTTTGCTTTTGTGCATTTTGTTTCTGCTTTTTTGCATGTACTTCCATTTGTGGCATGACTACTAAATGACATCTGCATTTTTGCCAAGGAACATGTCATGATCCTAGGCCCATGGACCATGGTACCATACATGTTGTTATTGGTGGTATATTTACTTAGTACTCCCTCCGTTCCTAAATATAATTTTTTTTGGCAAGCCAAATTGACTTGCCAAACGTCTTATATTTAGGAACATAGGAAGTAGTAGTTTCATATGTCGAGAAAGATTTCGACTCTAGAGGAAGTAACAATTTGTTGCAAGATAAACTCTGTTGTTGTTGCTTTGGACCCCTTACTGACCTTTTTGCTGTTTATAATTTATATAATAGGTTCGACTGTGTCGGGAGAAGACCTCTGGCAACATATATGCAATGAAGAAGCTGAAGAAGTCTGATATGGTTATCAGGGGTCAAGTAAGATAACTCTCATTTCTGGCTGTTTCATATTTTCTTCTTCGTAGTTTGTTCTAATGAAGAGAAAATCTGTATGTTTAATGTCCTTAGCTAAGGTTTAAGTATTAATATTTAGCATGGTGCTTTATATCCTGTTGACTTTTTATTCCAACAAACTCTTGGTGTCTATGAGTGTGTGTGACACTTTTGCAACTGTTGTTTTATTTTTTTCTCAGAATATGCAGTGCAGTGCAGATTTTCTCTGTTTCATATATTGGCATTTCACTGCTGCTTTTGTCACATGAGTACAGATAGCCTAAATTAAACAATGCCATTAGTTGGTCTAATCATTCTAAGTAACTCATGCATATTCTTTCCTCCACAGTTTAATCATTAGTTGGTTTGTACTTTTAGCTGTTGCCAAGTGCATTTGTTATAATTGATCATAAGTTAAGGAATCAGAGCTAATCTATTTCACTGCAAGAAGTGTGCCCCGCGCCTAGGTCAAAATGGGCTAGGTCTGAACTGTAAATATGTATTTCCCATTTGCCTTCTAATATATACATAGTAGGAGCCTCTTCTGCTGTAATTTGGCCAAAAATGTATTTCTTAATGTGTAGGGGCTTTTGCATAAGCTGTCCTTCTTTCCATAATTGGAAGAAAGCCCACAAATGTTCCACTGATTTTGTCATGTCTTGTTACTTTATCCTGGTCATGTGATGATATCTTCAAAATAGTTGTATTTTTACTGTTAAAATCACATAGTAAATGGTGTATCGTAATTTTTAAATTCTTATTCACTGAATAATTGGCTTCACAGGGCTTCTGCAAAGTAAATAACTAGGTTGTGATAAAGATGATTCTTACCAGTATTTCTGTTTACTATTGAAGTTTTCACATCTTTTTCAGCTGAAAGTGCATTTTTATTTGCTATCTTTGTTGGATTCACAAGTTCTGTTATATCTCTGTTAGGTGGAGCATGTTAGAGCTGAAAGAAACTTGTTGGCTGAAGTTGCTAGCCACTGCATTGTGAAGCTTTACTATTCTTTCCAAGATACAGAGTATCTTTACCTTATTATGGAGTACCTCCCTGGTGGTGATATCATGACCCTTCTCATGAGAGAAGATACCTTAACTGAACATGTGGCTCGATTCTACATTGCGGAGACCATCCTTGCTATTGAATCCATTCATAGGCACAACTACATCCACAGGTTACAAATCTTTGATTTTAGAGGCATGCAGGTTATTCTATTTCTACCATCTTTTTGATATTTATATATTTTGTTTGCTATAATATGCAGAGATATCAAGCCAGATAATCTGCTTCTAGACAAGAACGGTCACATGAAACTGTCAGATTTTGGGCTGTGCAAGCCAATTGATTGTTCAAAGCTCTCAACCTTGAGCGAAGATGAACCCATGGGCGATGACAACGTTAAGGAGTCAATGGATGTCGACAGTTCTCTCTCTGAAACTACAAACGGTAGAAGGTGGAGAAGTCAACATGAACAACTTCAGCACTGGCAGATGAACAGACGAAAACTGGTATGTCTCATTTACAATTACAAATCTACCATCTCATAACTCCTGTACAATTCTGTTGCTTTCACGGTATTGCTTTCACGCCCTTGTTTGAAAAAAATAATGTCATATGCGTGTCAATCTTTCATGGCAGCCTTTTCTCAATTCAAATGTAAATTGATATGCAGGCGTTCTCAACTGTTGGGACCCCAGACTATATTGCTCCAGAAGTTCTGCTAAAGAAGGGATATGGAATGGAGTGCGATTGGTACGCATGTTCAGGCACTTTTTTTTTGTGTGTATTTAGTTAAAAATTGATGGCTCATTGTATTTGTTTTAATCTATATAGGTGGTCTTTGGGTGCAATAATGTATGAGATGCTTGTTGGGTATCCACCATTTTATTCTGATGATCCAATAACCACATGCAGAAAGGTTTGTTTCACTCAGTACATTTAACTGCAAGTGTCCAATTCATTGGTGGGGCTCACCTTTTTATTTGTAACAGATATTAGTTCATTGAGTGACCTATTTGGATTAGCTTCAGTTTAGGCTTACCTCCAAAACAGCTACTACTGAATAACTGATTTGTTCTTAGAATCTTAGTATAATGTCAAGCTCAAGTTGCAAGAACCTGAGGAAAGCCGGGGGCAGCTATATGGCTTATAGACTTTGATCTAACCAAAGTTTACCTTATCTTTAACATTATTATTAAAAAAAAAACTTGCTCGTGACACAACTCCCACTTTCTGATTATGTTTTACTGTTTTAGTAAGTTTTAAGGATGATCTTTCTGCTGTGATGATGTGTATATCTAGATTGCCTTATGAGTGTAATCAAGTATGGTGGACTTGCATGTGTTCTCTCCATTCTAGGGATATGAAATGTGATTAACAAGTTATTCATGTATGGCCACCTTAAACCATTTTATTCTCACACTGCCAAATGTTTGCCACGTTCTAGATTGTGCACTGGAGAAACCATGTGAAATTTCCAGAGGATTCAAGGTTGTCTCTGGAAGCAAGAGATCTCATTTGCCGATTATTATGTGATGTTGACCATAGGATTGGCGGTGCAGGGGCAGATCAAATAAAGGTAGATCCCCTGACACACAAAAGAAATAATTAGTTCAGTATGGTTCTTGTTTTGCTTAGTCCTTATATATTTAATATTTTCTTTTCTTTATTATTAGGCTCATCCTTGGTTCCATGGAGTTGCATGGGATAAACTTTATGAAATGGAAGCAGCATTTAAGCCTCAAGTCAATGATGAATTGGATACACAGAATTTCATGAAGTTTGATGAGGTATATGAATTCTCTTTTCCCTTGCTGGCAGTCGTCTCCTGCCTGTGAAATTCTTCAAAATTCAAACCTTGCCAATCCCTAGCCAACATAAGTATTGCCTTTAGAATTACAGGATAGAAGACATTTATTTATAGTCCACCAACATTATTTGGTTTAATTTTCTGCTCTTTGTATGATAACTTGCAAGTTTAAGGGACATTGGCAACGTGTATATATCTGGCAATAAGCACTAGTAAACTGCTATTAGAAATTTTCTTGATAAGTTTGGGTGAATAACTTCATGCTCAATGTGCATTCTGCATTGCACTGCAGCTATTTCTTTCCATGTATGTTCACTCTGTGAATTAGATTCCTACAACTTAATTCTTGGTTCATCGCTGCAGATGGATAATCCTCCAGCAAGAACAGGTTCTGGGCCATCAAGAAAGGTAAGTACATCGAGGCTCATAAACTGGTGCAAAAGCATTACTAAATTGTAATGTTTGCATAGGATTTTGCATGCTAATTTACTATGCACAGTGATGTATTGTTTTTGTTAGTTTACATTTCCAACAAATTGTAATTATCTCACAGCCTTCCACTGTCTGATAGAACTAGCTACCATGAGAAGAATTATGTTCTCTAGATAGGATCAACCTTCTTGTTGTTTCTGTGTAATTGAATTACAGAGCATAATACTATTTCAGTAAAAGAAGGTAAAAACATGTGTTTCCCCATACGAATGTCGCGATAAAGGTCACTTATGAGTGGTGTAGCTACAGCCTACCGGTATTTAGAAGTGTTTGGAATAATTGTTCAAACTGCTTGCCCTTATTGTTGATTAATTGTTTATCTTATGGACGTACACCTATATCCCTCGCACTCCTGGAGTTCTTATGTATATCTTTGTGGTGCTATTTTATAGGCGAAGCTGAATTCAAAAGATCTGAGCTTTGTGGGGTATACATACAAAAACTTTGATGCAGTGAAAGGATTAAAACATGCAGGTTTGTGCCTTCTTGTGACATCATTTAGTATGTTGTGAAATCTGCTTGGAGTTTAAGTATAGGTTTCCTTTGTAGTGTTACATGACATTTAATCATAGCATAGTCATGTTAGGAAGCTTCATCATTTCTTGAAAATGGCCAGTATAGAAAAATATATGAACATATATGCAATATCCAATAAGTATATGCAAAATAGTGGGCTGCCCATGGCCTATAGGGCATCTTCCACCCTACATCTGATCTAACGCTGTTACGGACTGAGCCGTCCCTAGTTTTTTCTTTCGCTCACACCAAGAGCCAAATACACCCGCACGCACCCTCTCTTCTTCCTTTCCCCCACCTTGCTTTGCCCTGCCTGGCTCCAACTCCCTCAAGACGGTGAGGCTCGAAATCAGCAGGACTGGTTCCTGGGCTGCCAGAGCCACCACAATGCGGCGGCTGGGCTGGGTCTGTTGGTGCTGGTGGTCGACGGAGTGGGGCGTCAATGTCCAGTGAGGCTTCATGCTGTCCATCCATTGGTCTACTTCTTTAATGTAATCCGAGCTGCCGTTTCTCTTGCCACTGCATCAATGTTGCTTCCCAGCCTTCCCGGGTGCATCAACATGGAAGGCTAAGTAACTTCATAATCGTTGTTTATTTGTCGATCTGTTTTCCGGTGGATCTAGAGCTGGTTATCAGTAATAATAACTAGATCGAGTAGTATTTTGGATGAGATCTCGATCTCTGGGTGTGTTGTTGCTGGTGGTCGACGGAGCGGGGGCGTCGATGTCCACTAAGGCTTCATGCTGTCCATCCATTGGTCTACTTCTTTAATGTAATCCGAGCCGCCGTTTCTCTTGCCACTAGATCAATGCCGCTCCCTAGCCTTCCTGGGTGCAGCAACATGGAGGACTAAGTAACTTCATAATCGTAGTTTATTTGTCGATCTGTTTTCCGGTGGATCTGGAGCTGGTTATCAGTAATAATAACTATATCGATTAGTATTTTGGAAGAGATCTCTCTCTGTGGCCCGGTTGGTTATGCCATCGACGAGGCAACAGTTGCTTTTTCCATCGACACTGCCAACGGACTTCAACGGCAGCACGAATCACGGAACCACATCAAACAAGTCTAAGGGTGTGACTAGCTATATCCCCGTAGGTAGAAAATCCGCGTTGTATATAATCAAAACTATTTCACGATAGATCTAGTGATGTTGATTTGGTAGTGTAGATGTTAGTGTTTTTTGGTAAACTTGGTCGAACTTAGCACTGTTTGACTTAGAACAAGATGAAGTGGCCTTACATGGGTGGAGGGAGTAGGTTTTATTTTGTAGGGTGATGAATGACACCTTTCCATAGCAAAACCATGTTGTTAGGAAGCTCGTCACTTAATAAACATGGCCTGTATCCACAGTGACATGCATACATACAGATTAAAGTCTTTATTGTTTCTGAAACTACAAATGCATGCAGATATGCAAAGGAGCTCATCGCTAACAAGGCCCTCCATTGGTGCTATATTTGGTAATTGATTCTGCCAAAGTCTTGTATTCCATTGTGATACTGCCCTTCCTATGCCCCATCTTATTCGTGAATTTCTGGTCTCAGGTTCAAATGGCATGGACACATCTAGAGAACCAAATGGAAAGGACACACACATGCATACAATTTCTTCTGGGGATGCGATGAGTCCATAACCGGTCATGGTTCTGTTTGTTCCTGAGTTTTCTGAGCTAAATTAGCATGCAAACGACTGAATGATGTGGCTTCATCCGGACAACCTGCTTGTTTTTAGCCAGGTTTCTGCCCTGTTAAATCGTTGGCGAGCATTTTGTAGAAATCCAACAAAGCTTCTAGCTGTAAAATAGTATGCTAAGGACTTGACAAATAGCCCATCTACTGGGAAGGCTCGTTGAGTTTGGTGTAGCGTGTTCCGACCAAGTGGAGATGGGCATGTTTGGGAGTATTTGCACCTTGGGGCTGGCTGCCCAGGTTGGCAGAGCAAATTGCTGCCTTCTCTTGTGGCAGTTCCTGGTCCGCTAACATTTGATCGTGGAAACAAAATAAGGTGGTAATTGTGGCAGGCTAAGCTATTATTGTTGGTGGTGTTTGATACATGTGTACCAGATGATTTCCATTCATACGCTTGGTCATTGGTCTGTGGTCTCCGGTTGCAGAATGCCTAATTTTGTTTACTGTACTGTTCAGCTCTTATGTCGCATGATATATTGAAACCCTGAACTATATTTTAGTGGATATGACCCTTTCTTTCTTCGTGCTAGAACTGGATGAGATTGGGCTGATTTCTTCATATCTTCCATATCTTATGTTGTATGAATGCTATTGTTCTGGGGGATGCTGTTTTGTCTCACGGGGTAGATGCTCTCATTTGGTAGACACCATTTTAAAAATGGTTAAAACATTTTTGAAAAAATTATTTCTGTTGTGAATGAACATCTTTGTGTCTTATACATGTAATCTCATAGCTAAAGTTGAATTTGGACAGTTCTGTGCATGGTGTGGGTGTTATCTCCTCTCTGAACTCACCGGCGATGAGAGGAACTTTTTAGTTATTATTGTCCTCCGGGCAAGCAGTTTTGTTCAGTTATTGTTATCCTCCAGGCTAGGGTTCAGGTGGCCGTCCTCTTAGAGTATCTCCACAAAGTAACCTCCTCTTAGAGCATCTCCGCAAAGTAACCGTTGTTTTGTGGTTTTGGACTGAAAAATGCATCAAACAAAGAACATATCTTGCAAAAAGGCTTACCCCGAGTATTTTTTGTGGGAAACCTCAAAACGGCCTTTAAACGTGTCTTCTGCAAAAGGTACGAAACTGCAAAGTAACTGTTGTTTTGTGGTTCTAGGCCAAAAGTGTATCTAACATGTTCTGGGCCAAAAATGTAAACATAAAACATATCCATTTTGGGGGGAAACATAGGAAACGACATTAAAACCCATATATATGTGATTCACGACGGCAAGATAAAAGTTATCTGTGTAGTGCACTCGAGCTTTGTGGGAGGGGCATTTCAGCCTTCTCTTTCCCCTCCCATGCTATCGCCGCATTCTTGCCCTTGCGCCCTCCCTATGCCACCCAGCCATGGCCATGGGGCTCAATGTACTGCCGCATGTCCGTTCCAAGGTCTCATGGCCACGAACATCATCCCCGTGCTGTTAGCTTTGCGACAAATAAATAATGAAGAACAAAAACAAAATCACAGCAATGGGACACAGATTTAACATGAAAAAACCTCTCCAACAAAGAGAGGAAAAAATCACGGGCGCAGCCAACGAAACTTCACTATAACAGGGAGTGTTTACACAATGCCGAGAATTTTCCCAGATGTAACTTATCCTAACCGGCGGCTTACAAGAGGTATATATAACGTGGCATCCTAGGTCTTCAACGATCAGTATCGGCGACGGGCCTCACTCCGCTCCATCAGAAGTTAGCCTCCTTAATAGAATTTGGATCATACTTTAAGAAACTCCACCTTGAGACAAATTCCTTCTTGTAGCATCAACAATAATCATCTCCCTAAATAAACAAAGCAAATACTTTCGGCGCCAATAGTCACTTGGGCTAATTAGTTAAACCAACTGAGTTCGAGCAAAGCTCAAACTTAGCAACGAGAACATGCTTTGTCATCATATCAGCAGGATTATCATGAGTGTTTATCTTGCATACCTTTAGTATACCTTGTGCAACAACGTCACTAACATAATGGTACTTGATATCAATGTGCTTTGTTCTCTCATGAAACATCTGATCCTTAGTAAGGTAAATAGCACTTTAACTGTCACAGAACAGGTTAATGCAAGAATCATCCTGACAATGCTCAGTATACAAACCTTTCAACCAAACAGACTCTTTGTAACCTTCAGCAATAGCCATATATTCTGCTTCGGTTGTAGATAGAGCAACAACTGGCTACAGTGTTGCCGTCCAATTCACAGCACATCCACCTATCGTGAACACATAACCTGTGAGGGATCTCCTCTTATCCAAATCGGCAGCAAAATCTGAATCCACATAGCCTGCGAGTCCCTCGCAAGTCTTGCCAAACTTCAAACAAGCATTGGATGTACCACGGAGGTACCTGAAAATCCACTGAACAACTTTTCAATATTCTTTACCAGGATTGGTCATGTAACGACTCACCAAACTCATAGCATATGATAAATCAGGACGAGAACAAACCATGCCATACATCAAGGAACCAACAACACTAGAATAAGGAACTCGTGACATGTACTCAATATCTTCATTAGAACTAGGACACTGCAATGCTGATAATTTAAAGTGAGGAGCAATAGGAGTACTAACATACTTTGCATCATGCATCAGCCCAAACCTCCGGCGACGGGCCTCGCTCTGCTCCGTCAGAAGTTAGCCTCCATAATAGAATTTGGATCATACTTTAACACGTGCCGCGTTCACGCCTCCTGTCATCAGGTACTCCGTCGTGCTAGCATGCGCCTCTTGCCACCGCCCGCGCTATGGAGTGCTTATGGAAT
This sequence comes from Avena eriantha, assembly GCA_910589775.1. Lineage (NCBI taxonomy): Eukaryota > Viridiplantae > Streptophyta > Magnoliopsida > Poales > Poaceae > Avena > Avena eriantha. Next base: position 180,157,391 of record OU342742.1, on the reverse strand, counting down.
CCTTTGACTGCCCTTGTCTTCAAATTTTTTCCAACAAAACTAGATTGCTTAGTGCCTTTTAGTTTTCCATTGTATAGTTTGAATATTCATTGTGTGGTAGAGGTTGATTCGAGAGTGTTCGAGGACAATTCGTTGGAATTTGGAAGAGGCGTGTGCGAGCTTGAACAAGAAGGTGGGCATCATGCATACAAGAATCCATCTTGAGGAGACCAAGAAGATAGCGACCATCGTTGAAGAACATAATTGATTCATGTTTATGGATCCAAGTGGAATGGACGAGAAGACGAGATAGTGTTGGGAGATTCGAAGGGACGAGGCATATTGATCAAAAGTGACTTGAGGTGGGGGCAATTTAACGTGATGGTGCGGCTAGCACTAGTGGCAGCAGTGCTGATGACAACAACAATGTTGATTGATTTTATCTAGGGACGCACAAGTGGGACAAGTGGAATAAGTGGGATCCCACTTCTACACCTCTATTCTAATCCTCCGACTATTCCCCACCTTGATTTGCCCTGACCGGTTCCAAATCCCTCAAGACGGTGAGGCTCAAAGTGAACAAGACGGGTTCCTGGGCTGTCGGGGCCACCACAGTGCGGCGGTCGGGTTGGGTGTGTTGGTGCTTGTTGGGAATATGCCTTAGAGACAATCATGTATGATGTTATTCCTAATATATTTATAAAGTTATTATATTGTCCTTGTATGAACTACTGGTATGTATAATTGAATATGTGATTCGATTGTGGAACTATATATTCATGTTGTTCATACTGAATGTTCTTAGTCATTGAGGTTGTGCTGGACACACAATTTAGACTAATGTGAAAGTCGGCTGATGGCTCGGTTACACTTGTCATGGGCATGGTGATGTTATTCCAACTTACACGAATTCGGCTAAAGAGTTTAGTGAGTCGGACTGACCCATATCGAGATACAATGAACAAGTCGTCATCATTATGTCTCAATCAATTAATCCTTAGACTTGAGGTTATTGCACAATCCGGGTTATGGATCACCGACTTAGTTTCTATCAAATGTTGTTCCGTTAAAGGGAAGTTATAAAGGCAAAGTCAGGTCGGCTGATAATCAAGCTGCGTGATGTGGATGACCAAGATGAGATTTTGCCCCTCCGACTGAAGAGATATTCTCTTTGCCCTCTGGATGATATGATTCGGAAAGCATGGCCATGCACGGCTCGGTTAAGTATTAACCGAGGTGACTAACTAAGAGTTAGTCGGATAAATCACTTGTCTCAGATCGAGAAGAGAGTTGAGCTATTTGAAGGATGACGGTTATTCGCCTATAGCTTGACAAGATGTATCGTAATACAAAAGGGACTCAGATGCAAGTAGAATTAAAAGATATGTCGTCATGACTCTTTGGTAATTGGGAGTCAGCATGTTCTGCTAGGAGCCGTTGCTGACTAATCGATTACGAGTAAGACTGGAATCGTGTCCGAGTCACCATGAGCCTGTCGGGTCACACACTTAAGAGCGGGAGCAAGTTTGGGTTGGACCTGAACTGGAAATCTATTTGGATTGGACCTAAATCAGACACGGACATAGTCAGTGAGTTGAACCCACAATGACAAATATATGCTTTAGTTAACGGGCCACAAGTGAGTAGGGGCCCACTTTCACTCACTCTATATATTGGGGCATAGATGCTGAAGGGGCACGGTTAGGTCATTCCATGCGTTGGAAACCCTAGCTCCATTTCAGTCCAGCCGTTGTACCGGGCCTAGCTGTCCATCGCTGATGCTCCTCCTCGTATGGGTGGACACCGGTAGAGGTATCGGTGTTGTACGATCAACTCATCGATGATCGTGGATTGGATCGGATCGTGGATTGGATCAGATCATGAGGGCTGCACTGCTTCAACTGACGTGCTTCATTAGTAATCCGCAACCACGCGTCTAGTGGTAATCCTCGTGGCCTTCTATCTTGGCTAAGAACTTTAGTGTACTGTGTAGGAATTTTTTTTATCTCTACGTAGCCCAATAGCAGTATCAAAGCGATAGCTTCTGGTTTTAGGCTCACGTATCTCGCATATGTGACATGCAGTAGGCATTAGATTGGATCTAATTGATGTTTGGTGGTCGATCTATGAGATATATCAGTTTTGTATGAGGTTGATTAGATCAACTGTACTCGGGGAATGGATGATATGGTTTTCGTGATTAAACTACTGAGGTTGTGGAATGACATACCCCTACCAGTCAGCTTTCGGCATTGGGGTAGATTGTGACACATAAATCTAGATACGGTGATCGAAGATCAAGGGAGTATGATCGAATCGGAGTACGAATTGGATTTGGGTAAAATTGTTTTATCCAATGAAGAAATCTATGTTTGGAATGCAGATGAGATCTGCGTTTTATCCGATGAAGAAATCCACGTTCGTGGCCACCGGCTTCGCCCTGTCGTAGCACCTTAGATGTCGTTACGAGTTTCACAACACGGGTAGATATCGTATCTATGCATAACTTGTTTTTGCAGGATGATGTTGTGAATGCTATGTCTTATGTGCATGTGATGTGTGTAATCTATACGTGATCTACGAATCACGGTTTTTGTCAGCCGGCTGGAGCCTAGGGGCTGTCATTTTATTGTATTACGGCCTGCGTGTTAGATTCTCTATGTAATTTACTTTACTAGCTAGTGTAACTTTTTGGAGAACCCGGATGGCATGCAAGTCGATGTACAATTCGGCTTACATGCTTTGTGGAGATGGAGATCGTCATGAAGAGAGCCATACCATTTCACATTATAATTGTTTTATCTTGTGTTATTGTCATGTCTCTAGTTTACCTCTATGAGATAGTCGGTAGAATTTAATCCCTCAAAAAAGGTCTAGTCGGTTTCCCTGTCAGTGCCACACCATCACAAGTTAGACATTTTTGGTAGTGGACTCATAAAATTGAGGTGCTATCAATTCTTTCCGACTAGGTGGATTTGAGTCGGACTCTTACAGTGGAAGCATTCGGTAATTTAGACGGGTCTATCACAGCGGTTGTGGGACTTAGGGAAAAGTCGGACGGGAGATGGGGCATGTGATGCAACCCGACCAACATGGATCGTATGAGATGCGATCGACAAGGAGTTGTCTACCTAGATCACTTGACGACTAGCGGTGATGCTAAAACTCACTAGTCAACTTGCTTATTTAGGATCCTGAATCAGTAAGTAACCATCGGAGGGGTGTTGGTTTTGGTGGGAGCATAAGTATTAAAATGTTTAATATACTTGCTTTTTTTATGGATACATGTCTTAAGTATTTTGCATATTTTCTATTGTGGATCAATGGCACCTAGTAACAATCTCCCTCAAGTGTCTAGTTTTGCGTTGAGAATGATCCTAGAGAAAAATAAGCTTAATGAAATTAATTTCACCAACTAGCATCGTAATCTAAGAATTGTTCTCAAATAAGAAAATAAGGATCATGTCCTAGACAACCCACTTCCAAATGAGCCGAATGAGAATGCGACTATCGCTGCCACCAATGCCTACCATAGGACTCGGGATAAGTCCACATAAATTAGTTGTCTTATGCTTACTCAAATGGAACCAGATTTGCAACAGCAATTCGAGAATGTTGAGGCCTACGATATGACCGAAAGCCTCAAAAGTATGTTCCAGACTCAGGCAAAGACTGAGAGGTATCACGTCTCTCAGGCTTTGTTGGGATGTAAGCTGAAAGACGGTGATCCAATATGTCCGCATGTAATTAAGATGGTTGGTTACGTGCAGTCTCTGGAAAGGCTGGACAGCCCCATTAGCGAAGAGTTCGTTACGGATATAATTCTGAACTCTCTTCCTAGTGCATATGATCGGTTCATATCGAACTACCATATACATAGTATGAATAAAAAGCTCGGTGAATTACATGATATGCTCAAGCAGGCAAAGGCGGATCTCAAGAAAGGCACCAGTCAAGTGTTGATGGTGCAGAATAAGGCTAAGTTTAAGAAAAGTTCTTGGACTCAGAAGAAGAAGACAAAGTTGGGAGGCAAGGCTCAGGACCTAGTCCCAAGCGCTTCCTCGAGGACTAAACCATCTCATTCAGCCGGATCCACCTGCTTCTATTGCAAGGCGGATGACCACTAGAAGAGGAATTGCAACAAGTATTTGGCTGACAAAGCCAAGAGTGGAGGTGGGACTTCCGACTCAGGTAAGTTTGTTTGCAGTGTTTTAGACATTTATTTTGCTGATGCAGCTAATAGTTCTTGGGTATATGATATCGGATCAGTGATTCACATGTACAACTTGTTGCAGGGACTGGTAAGAACTAGGAGCGTGGCGAGAGACGAAGTTGACATTTGAGTCGGCAACAAGGCGAGAGTCGCTGCGTTGGAAGTCGGCATAATGCAACTTTATTTACCTTCCGGATTCTTAATGGAGCTGAATAATTGTTATTAGTCCCAGTGCTTAGTCAAAACATTATGTATGTCTCATGTTTGATGAGACAAGGCTATGAGTCGAATATTTATATCGCAATATTATTGTACGTGCGTCAGTTTTTTGTACCATTTTTATACCCTCTTTTCATCTCCGACGTCGTAGCCACCAAAGGCGCGACAACAAAGGAAAATGACTTTTTCTCTTTTGTGCATTCTGAGATTGTCAGCCGTGCATCTGAGGTACCCGATGCGAGTTCCCGTTGAAGATAAGTTTTCACATCCGAAAATTGTATGCGCTATGCATACCACAAGCGTGGTTGTAAGACAACACTATAAAAGGTAAAGTATAAATAACAAGACAAAAAGTCATACAAACGTAAGAACCTAGAAAGCACAGTATATGTAGTGTAAAGTAGTACACAACTTATTTATATTTCATATATGTATACTCATTACAACACAAGTAACTGTATACAGAACATGTACACATGGCTTCGCGTTAAATTATAGTACATATTTGTGTGTTAAATTTATATTTTGTACTATAAATAGCATAATTTATGTAACAAAATAAATAAAAGGTAAAGCATTGACAACTTGAACAGTCTTCGCGTGCCATGGATACAACAACCGCCATTTCCGAACTGCCACCGACTGCAGCTTGAAATCATAGAAAGAACCTCCTCGACAACGCACAATCGTCATTTGTCTTGGACGGTTCATATGGATCGACCGCGGTATCGTTGCATTCTGTAACCGGTGATGATGGTGGCTATCGTTCGCACCACCAAGCAACTATCATAGTCGATCAGGTTTGCTCATCATTGATGAGTGCCAGAGTGTTCATTTTATTTATTACTTTTACATGTTTCACTCCATACATGTAAAGCATAAATAGCAAAGCGTATATCATCTTCGGATTCTTAGGAACACACTAATAGGCTAGCGTGGTACACCGCTAGCAGGAACTGTCAAAAAAGGCTGTGTAGGAGAAAAACTGCGTAAAAATCAGAAAAATCATAAAACATAGCAAAGAAAATAGATGCGAGAAAACATCAAGTCATGAAAAAACTAAAAAACACTAAAAAGTTCAAAAAATACAAATAAAAGAAAAGAACATAGAAAAGTGGAGGAATAAAATGGTTATAAATAGCCAAAAAAAGCTGGACAATACATAATAAAAAAACAAGAGGCAAAAACGCCAGCGCAATAGAACAAAAAAAGCGAGAGAAAAAAATAGCAGGAAACAACACGTTAGAAAAAACGGTTTAGCAATTAAAAGAATATATTAAGAAGACGATCGAAGCAAGGAACATAGAAAAAATGACAGGAAAAAATGTGATAAAGATAGAAAATGAAAAAAAGGGAAAACACGAAGCAAATGGAAACACCAAAAAAGCGAGAACAATGAGGAAACGAAATAAAAGCTAAAAAGTACAGAAAGAAAAACGAAGATAAGGGCGTGAGCACACATACCGTGCACCAAAATATAGAAACATCGTTGCCGTACTCTGTCGTGTCGAGAGCCGCCGACAGCCCAGGAAATATCACTGGACGGATGAAGAGGCATCGACATGGTGGCGTACGCATGGAACCGAGAACGTTCAACGTATCGGTATCACCTACACACCGGTATAACTAAGCTAGTAAACGTCTGAATAGCTACCCTATCGATCCAGTAAATGTCTGCAAGTTTTACTTCGTGACGCCGCTTCGTCTAAAAGCTATACCTAAATTTTTAACGCCTGAACGGCTCTCCTATCGGTGCAATTTATATCAGCGAGCTCTCGCTTGCAGTGTCGTTCCTCCTAAAAGCAACCATGTTGACACCCAGAACGCATCGGATACAGCTATGCCATCGTTCGGGTGCTCGAGCCTGGATACCTAAAGAATGGTGCGCCGTCGAAGCTAAGCCACGGTGAGGAAAAACAAAAAAGAAAAATGATGCGAGAAGTGACGAAGAGGAGGGGATGTTTTATAGTTGCACGGGCGAGGCATGTGGCAAAGCCGCATCCTGTCTTACATTCTACGCAGGGCAGATGCATTTTCCCATGCAAACGAGATCTACCGTACTATATCGCCGGGAGAACACGCATGAGCCTATAAAGTCTACTCTTCCACGTTGGATCTCCACCACGAGAAACCGCGGACGCCTACATCATAGGCTGCCAGCTTGTATGTCCGCCACGTAGAACAAAATTGGCAAGATTCCACACTGCCACGTCATCGGCGTCCGTGAAAACCCGCGTATGTCTATAGCCTATGGTGCCAGCTCGACCATAGTCCGGCCGCGAAAACCCGCGTATGTCTATAGCCGACATTGCTAGCTCGGCTCTCTGTTATGAAAAACGCATCCGACCAAGGTCTACAATGCCACGTCGACGGCGAAAGCGATGACCAGCCAACGTCTATAGCCTATGGTCGCAGCTCACCTGTAGGCCAACCATGAAAACCTGCATAAATCTACGGCCTACACTACCAAGTCATCTCTGCGCCACTAGAAACCGACTCTAGCCATCCTTTTCGATGCGCCACGTCGGCTCTCAGCGCGCCCTTCCATCTAGTGTGTGCGGAGACATTTTATGCCCGGTAGCGCCTCTCACAGAGCGCGTTACTGCACGCGTACGCTGACGGCGGGTCCGTGGCACGCGTGCGATCCACCGTCTGGCGACGCGGGGTACGATGGCGCATGCGGCACCCAATCTTTCACCCTAGCCCGCAGCGGGACCCGTCTCACGGGATAGCAGGGCTCTGTTGCGACATTGTCGCGTCCTTTTAGGCGTCCATCCCACGACCAAAAAGAATAAGGACGACTTGGATAGCAGTTTGAGCTAAAACAATCTAACAGTATTATTTACTCTGATGTCCATAACTATAGTGGTAATGGTCCGTTTTGCGATATATCGCGGGTTCAGGTTCGATCTGCTGAACTCGTACCCCAAAATTAATGATATGTTTTACATTATTACTCCCTCTGTCTCGGTTTATAGGGCCCAAATTGTTTTGCACCGGGACCAAGACAACTTTCTATTGGCCTCTTAAATCTTTCCCAAATGGTAGCTCTATCCAATCAGCTGCACTTCCGATTTAATAGGGATACCTTGCAAACTGTTTCACGCCATGCGCATGTAACAAGGAGAGAGAGAGAGGAGAGGAAGAGAGTAAATAGAGGGGGTTACTACTAGTAATTAAATGCATGCATGCTTTAGAGGGAAACTAATGTGGGACAAATGTTTTATAGATCAGACCATGTAAACCGAGACATAGTGAGTAGTATGCGGGACCTATTTTGATAGTGCCCATGCTAAACCCCCTGGGTACCACCGCATAACGCTTTTGTGGTACCGAGATATGCAGTGTCTGTTAGATATGCTCTCTTTTTTAGAGAAAAGAGAGCTTTATATTTCCACACATGTAAGAGAGTTTACATCTGAGTGTTACAAACTTCACCCACTAGTACATAGCGATACTGAGGCTACACCCCAACGGTGACGGAACAACGACAACCCATGGTTGAAATAAATTGCGTGTTGCCATAGGCGGCTACCGTGACTGGTCTGTCAATGGATAGACAACAATGGCAATAGTGTTATATAGAACTCATTTTCACTATATTCGATAACGGTTATTTTAATTTGTCCATTGCCTATGAGGTCTCATCGGAAATGGGCCGTAGCACCTAATTCATTTCCACTGTTGGAAGCCCAGAGAGGCCCAGCTAGCGCCTATAAACTCTAAGCACTCTCGTCGGTCTCACTCCCAAGTCCCAACCCTAGCCCCGATCTCACTCTCACTCTCTCCTAGGTATGTTCATGCACTGGCCTCCCCAGCTGAATATTATAAAATTGTCACTTGCCGTGGCTTAGGCCGCGGCCGTGGTGGGGCCGTCCATCGTGTTAGCACCTGCCAGTAAATGGAGCATCAGCGGCAGTTGGTCCCATGGGACCATAGGTAGCAAAATCTCTAGGCCGATGGGGTCCGCGGAAGGCATGTCGCCTATTGCGGCGTGCCAAGCCGCACCGCACGTGGCTAGTGCGCCTCCTCCTCGCCGTCCTCCTCGTCCATGTCCTCCATGGAGCACCAGATCGCGTTAGCCGAGTTGTCTTCTAGGCCAACCTCTAGGCTGCCCTTACCCTCTCTATGCTCGTCGGCGAGGTTCTCGGCGAGGGCCACATTGGCAGAGTGTAGAGATGACGGCGCCGGTGGAGGAAGCTGTTAGCTGCATCGATAGGCCGCCGGTGGCTCCATCGCCGACAAAGTGAGCCGGCCTCGACTAAGGTGTAAACCCTAGCTTAATTTTCTACCTGCATGATTGAATTGTAGCTTAATTTACTAATGTACATGATTGAAGTGTAGCTTGATTTTCTATGTACATGATTGAACTGTAGATTATTTACAGTATTTTGCAATGTTATAGCTCTAAATGTAGCTTGAGACATATTTATTGTCACTATTAAATTGAGACCAATTTACTGTAACTTGCTATGTTCATGGTTGAAGTGTAGCTAATTTACCACCGTGTTGGACATTTCTTTAGAATAATTAGTTGTAGTTTGCTATGTACATGATTGAATTATAATTGGCTATGTATATGATTGAACCGTAGCTAAATTACCAGTGTTTTATTTATTTATTTATAGTAATTATCTGTAATTTGCTATATACATGATTGAATTGTAATTTGCTAGGTACATGATTGAGCTGTATCCGTTTAGTTATTCCTTTAGAGTAATTTGCTGTAATTTTCTATGTACATGATTGAACTATAGCTAAATTGCCAATGTTCTAGTTATATATAGGTATATTTACTGTAATTTGCTATTTTTATGACTAAAGCCAATTTAATAAAATATATATGTTTTACAAGGCGAGGAGGAAGCCTAAAGATCATCCGGCGCCTATGAAGACATAGGAGTGGGGTCCCATCAACGGTGCACCAAAGCCGGTGTCCCAAGATGACCTTTTGTACAACAGGGCGAACAGAAAGACAATGATGCTTTATGGCTGCGGGAGCAGTGTTCCGTCGACGGTGCATCCAGCCTCATCGTCCTTTTTTTTTCCTGTAGCCCTTATGAGAAACAGTTATGACAAACCTCCGTAGATGATGTATAAAACTTAAGTACCAATTGCTAATTATACCCACAACCTATTTAGTATTGCCAACGATCGTCACCTTCGTTGCCATAAAACCATTCACATCATCGACGATTGTCTGGCAACGTAATGATTAAACGTTGTCGATGGGTGTTTTGAAACGTGTCCATATCATGAGGGATATAGTTAGTGAGAAAACAAAATTCAGTGAATCTAGCACTCCTCGCTACGACGTATGCATCAATTGATGCAGAGGCCGGGGTTTTGTCCCCTTTTCGGAAAAAAAACCTTGTTTTTCTCTCTTCTAGAAAGTAAACTGGAGTGTATTTCAAACATCGGAAGAGTGGATTTGGCTTCCTCGTATGTGTCCCAAAGCCTCGAACGAAGGGCAGTGGCAACATCATGGCAATCTGTTTCCAGTGGAACGTTGGGGTGACCCAGGCTGGTCACATTTTTTAAGCCGAGAGGCGAGTCGCGGGACGCCCTAGCTTCGACTTCCACGTACTCTCTCCGTCTAGAAATAAGTGACTTGAATGTGTCTAGATTCACATATATGTATACCTAAGACATGGCTAGATACATGCGAAAATAGATAAATAGAAGTCAGTTATTTTAGACGGAGGGAATAGTTATACAGGTATAGATAACCACAAGCACCACTTGCCCGTGTGGTCCCTCACAACAAAACCAGCACCTCTAGGGTGGTCGGATTTAAGGAATAGCCATATGTATTGAGTTTGATCCATCCAGGAGGAGACGCAGTCCACACTATCGCAGGTTCGAAGCTAAGAGCATCTCTAATAGAACCCGTAAAAACCCGACCCTTAAATCGCGAGTACATGCCGCAGAAAAATTGTTTACAGGGTAAAAAAGTATCGGCGCGGAACAGAGCCCACCACCTAACCTATAAAAAGGAATATTCCGAGAATCATTTTCGTCTTCATCAAGAACAGCTTGCGCCGCTGCCACCGATCAACGATCTACCAAACCACCGCTGCATATTGCAATGTACTGATGCACCACCTATCAGATACAAAAAACGAAGCAACAGAGCAGTACATCCCCGTACAGTCCCTACCATTCACCACCGTGTTCTTATGGGTGCGAGGGATCAGAACCACGACGAGAAAAACGTCAGTGCCACAGTGGTAAAACGCTGGAAAAAGAGCGAAGGGAGAACAAGGGTACAGTTCCTTGAGCACTCGTCAAAATCGAGCGAAGTTAGGCGCAGTTGGATACAGAACCGCGTCGCCGATGCTCCTCCGTCGTCCACTCTCAAGAAGATCCCGTCGATTTGTGGCTCCGTGTCGTCGATGCTCCTCCCGCCGAGCCCTCTCACCACTGCCACCGATATCGGTCGGAGGCGTTGATCCACGCATCTGTGCCGTCGATGCTCCTCCGCCATTTCTCCAACAAACCAGAGCAACCAGCCCCGCAGCTTGATGTGCCTCCCTGCTGGACCGCTCGCTGTCGACGAGGCAAATTTTGCGCTGGGGATCAAGGAGGAGACCGATGCAGGGGAGAGAGGCGAGGGAAATGGGGACGAGGCGAAGCAGTCGAACGCGAGGCGGGCGGCAGTTGTGTGCTTTTGGACATTGGCGTTGGAGGGAATATGCCCGAGAGGCAATAATAAAGTGGTTATTATCTTATTTCATGTTTATAATAAATGTTTATTTTTCATGCTATAATTGTATTGATTGGAAACGTTAATACATGTGTGCTTAATAAACAAATAAAAGGTTCCTAGTTATGCCTCTCTTATAGACTAGCTCATTGATTAACAAGATGATCAAGGTTTCCTGATCATGGACATTGGATGTTGTTAATAACGAGGTCACAATATTGGTGGAATGATGTGATGAACATTCATCCGAAGTATAGCATTATGATCAAAGTCATTATATTTATATTGCTATAACATCATACGAAGTAATCTTAGTCCTTAGACCATGAGATCATGTTAATTGCTAACACCAGAAGAGTATCTTGATAACACCAAACGTCACACCGTAACAGGGTGACTATAAAGGTAGGTTCAGTGCTACAAAGGTGTTATGTTGAGGCTCATGGATCAAGAGTGGAATTTGTCAATCCCTATGACGGATAGATATACTCTGGACCCTCTCGGTGATATCACATTAAGATAGCTTGCAAGCAAGTGATGTGATCACTAGAATGTTATATCACGGGAACAAGAAAAGAGCGCATGTCGGCAACCAGATCAAACTAGGTATGGAGATACCGATGATCGAATCTCGGACATGTAATATATCGCGAGACAAAGAGATTTAGTTACTAGCATTAAAGGTTCTCACGATCACAGAAGTCATCGTTGAATGTGTAGGAGTCAGTATGGATCTCCAGGTCCCGCTTCTGATTATTGATCTGAGAGGGGTCTCAATCATGTCTGCATTATTCGCGAACCGTAGGGTGACACACTTAAGGGATACCGACACCATTTGGAGCAAATATGTTTCAGATAAAGATTTAAGAAAGCGCTGGAATTATTTCAATAGACACCGAAACTGTTTCGGGTGAAATTGCTGAAATTGGTTCTGCATGTAATATTGAAATGTTGCAGGGGGTTTTATGTGAATGTTTGTTAATTAAAGTAATTAACAAAATTCTGAATAAAAATAATAAAAGAGTTTTATTAATGAGAGAGCATTAAATTTGGAGAAGTTTAATGCATTTAAAGTGGGGACTTTAAAAGGGAATGTGAAGAGGCATTTTAATATGGAGAGGTTACCACCACATGAATGGAGGAGGTGAAGGGGCACCCCCCTTGAGGCACCGGCCATGGGGAGGGGCACCCCCCTCCTCCTATAAAAGGCCACCCTCTCCTCACTTCTCACTCACACCTCCTTGTGAAGGATCTCTCTCCCCCTCTAGTATTATTCCTCCATGGTCTCGGATTAGCGAGATACATGTTCCCGGTGGCTTTATCTGGAAAGGAGTTGCTGTTTCCGCTGCTTTGCTGGAGCGAGGGACGGAGGTTGTCGGGGTACCGGAAGTGTGTGCGATCACGGATGCACCGCTGCTTTGCGGTGCTGGACTTGGTGGTGCTGAAGCTAGATCTGATGGACGTGCTAGAGCCGGACCTGCTGGACTTCATCACGATCTTGGGATTGGCAAGTGTACGACTACATCAACCACGAATTCCTACTCGTTAACAAAACTCGTTGTCTTTGAGGGTAAGTTCTCGATGGATGTATGTCCACCCGTTACTCTGTACCTAGTAGATAGATCTTGGCGTATAGTTCTCATTGTAGGAAATTTTTTGTTTTCTATGTTGCAGACCCAACAGTGGTATCAGAGCCTGATCTATGCGTAGGTGCTTTGCACGGGTAGTACACATATGTTTATATGTGGGCGATGATGATCATGTTATTGCTACTTTCATGTATTTTGGATATTGGTGGCATAGTGGGATGAAGCGGACCGGACCAACCTTACATGTCATCGTACATGAGACCGGTTCTACGACTGACATGCAACTAGTTTTGCATAAGTGGTTGGCGGGTGTCTGTCTCTCCTACTATAGTCAATATCTGATTTACAACGAGTTGCTAATAACTTGGTTATCCTTGGCATGGTTCCATGTTCGTAGGTAAGAACGGTTCTATCTCCGAAAGCCCTAAGCCACGTAAAACTTGTAATGGATAAATTAGAGGCGTCTAGTTTAGATTGTTGCTGGGCTAGTGTCTTGATATGTTATTGTTGTAAGTAGATGTATGATAGATACTCTTACAACACATTCAGCGTGTAAGTTCCATAGACCTTGGCCTTACACACAAAGGAATGATAGAGATCATACCACGATGTAAATGATAGAGATCAAATGCATGGACCATATCATCTCACTTTACACATTAGATGTTAGCATCTTATACTGCTAGTTTGGCGCTTTCTGTAGCATTGTAAGATGATCCCTCATTTAGATATCAAGATAAAAATGTGTTCTTACTTAAGTATGCACCGTTTTGTGGATCATGTTTCGAGACATCACGTGATGATCGGGTGTTCTCGACTCTACGCTTTCATACAAACGGGTGTAAGATAGTTTTACACATGCGAGTACTAAGGTTCTTACTTGGCGAGCCTAGCATTTACAGACATGGCCTCGGAACACGGACCGAAAGGTTAAGCATGAGTCATATAGTTGATATGATGCCCATATAGATGCTCGCCTTTAAAGCTACATCAACTCACGTGATGATCGGACTTGGTGTATTGGATTTGGTTCATGTAATCACCAAAAGGGCACGAGGGATGTCGTTTTTGAGTGGGAGTTCATTTCTAATTTGGATTAGTCGAACTCAATTTGTCATAAACTAAATCGAAGTGAATTTGCATAATTTGTTGTAGTCATTGGCGTCTGTTCACTACCTTATACTTAGTTTTAATTAAGATAATAGAACTATAGAATTCTGGATATTTATTTTATGAACTGGTATTGTATTGTTTTGAATATCAATTTAAAGTTTAGAAGTCATATTGCAAACTTTCAGCAAACTCTATTTACTCCATGAAGTTTAATAAGTAGTATTAAATCAAGAGTAAGAATTCCAATGTTAGTATCTAAAGTATCATGTTTGCCTCCATGATTTTTGATATTCAAAAGTTGTTTTAATATCAAGATTATCTAGGAGCTGAAAAAATTGTTTCAGAAACCATCATGTGTGAAAGATATTGTGATATCTGAAACAATGTTTTGGTTGCATTATGATAGAGTATAATTTAGCAAAATACATGTTCTCATATAGTATGAGAATTTCTGAAGGATGGAGATGCTAGGCATCCGGATCTTCCAACAAGGTTTTTGGGAACTAACATTATACTCGTGATTCTTCCTTACAGGCTATAGTAGCTTGATCTTGAAAGTTGTCATGATAAGGATGAATAGAAGATATAAGTAAAATGTTTACTACACTAATAGATTACTAAAGAATGGATTTTTGAAAGAATACCAAAACATTTGATGATGGTGATCCACTTCAAAGTGCAAGTCCAAAGGTATTAGTATTTGACTATACACACTTTGTACTATGTGTCATGTGAATGACACCACTATTGATGTTGATAGATTCTTTTAAAAGGAAAGGAATTGTTGAAAGAGAATCTATAAAATATTTGGCAGAAAAGAAAAGGTTGGAGATGTCCAACTTAGGTATATAGAAGATATACATGTTATGGTTGTATTCCTTGCTTGTTAAACAATGTGGTTCTGAGGTATGGGATACCGGTATTGGATACCGAATTGGTTGGTATGAAGTGTCATACAGGACAACGCAATTCATGAACTATAATGGCCTAAGTAACTAGCAAGAGAATAAGTGATGATGTTCATCGAAAACAAATAAAGTGTTATTGTGTTTTCCATTGTCGTCAAACCTAGCCTTCAAGATTTGTTTTAATAATTGTTATTTTGTTCCGGTATTACGAGAACAATGGTTGTTCAAATAATTACCGTATTCCATAAAGGATGGATGAACTTTTACAAGTCTAGTGGGAGAAATCACATCCATAAACACTATTGCTAAAATGGCGCAAGACGAATGATTAAAATATCACTTATGAAGTGACATCGCTGTTTTAAATTATATTGGAAAGAAAACATGAAGAAACTCCATGTTGATGGATTTTTGGAGTCTTTGATTTTGATCAATTGACGCTTGTGAGACTTTCCTTGAGATAATTGAAACTCCGTTCATAGGCCAAAGAGGAACGAGTGACTAGCTTATTGGAAATTGTGCATGTTGATGTGCATAGTCCATTATGTGTAGCCATATGCGATGGATCTTTTTGCTTCATATGCTTTCTACAGAAATTTAAGTGAATATATCTATATATTTACTTAATAAGGAAGAAGTATGAAACATTTGAAAATTGTTCAAAGACTTTCAAGATAAAGTGAAAAATCATTGTAACAAGAAAATCAAAGAGTTTATGATTTGATCATAAAGAAAGATATTTGAGTTACAGGTTTAGCAAAACACCTAAGATTTGAGGAATTGTTCCATGATTTGTGTTTTCCCGATAAACCATAGGAGTATGGCATATTCGAGAGATGAAATCAAACCATGTTTGACATGGTAAGATTAAAGGTGTCATTTATAAAACTACCATTATGTTTTAAGGATTGAAGCTTTAGAGACTACCGCTTTTACACTGAAAAGAGCACCATCGTGATCCGTTTAAATGACACCATATAAGTTATGGTTTGGGATAAAACCTGAATTGTCTTTTCTTAAAATTTGGTATGTTATGCATAAGTAAAATGTTTACAACCAAAGTCGGATAAGCACGTCTTTGTAGGTTATCCCAAAGAATTTGTTGGGAATTTCTCCATAACACCGAGGACAAAAGAGTTTGTTACTTGGAACGTCAAGTTTCTTGAGAAGGAATTTTTCATGAAAAGTTAAGTGGAAGGATAATAGAACTTTGATAAGGTTGTTGAACTTTAGATATATGTGCTAAGTAGCGCAGCGCTGGAAAGTGTCCCGGTGGCGGCCACAATGCTCATGGCTCCCGTGATTACAAAGGGCGTGATCTCGGAGATTAGAGTTCATACTGAACCGTGTGGGTCGGTAAGAATCAAATAGTGTGATTTGATAAGCAAGTCGTTATTGTTTTGACAATGATAAACCGACTACATGCAAAGAAGCGATGATGGGCCCTGACTCCATAAAATGACTAGAAGTCATAGAATCCGTGATAGTATCCATACACGAGAAATCAAGTTTCGGAACTTGGAAGACCCTCCGGAAAGGCGTGAAGCCTATCGGTCGTGTTTGGATCTATAAATAAATAAGACATGGATGTTTAACATCTATGAAATAGTCGACATACTGGAAAGAAGTTTACAACAATGTTCAAGGAGTTGACTATGACAAGATTTGATGTTTCATAGCGATATTTAGTCTTGACGGATTAATGTAGCAACCACTACATATAATTTGGTATATGGTAGTTGAATAAACAAAACAATATTCTTCTAATAGAATGGTTACCTAGGACATGTAGAAGACACGGTCCGAAGGGTTTTGTTAATTCAAAGGGTGCTAAAAGGGCATGCAAACTTCAATAGTTGAAGTAAGCATAGCGGAGTTGGAATCTTCACCATGATGAAACTGTTAAAAGAGTTTAAATTCATCGGAGATGATGAAGATGCTTGCATTTGCAATAAATTAAGTGGGAGTGCTGAGACATATTTCTAATACATTATGTAGAGGACATATTGTTGATTGGAAATGATGTATCTTGTATTGACACAAGTTAAGAATTCCATTGAAATAAGATTTTGATGAAAGACTTGGGCAAACCGGAATATTTGGCATCAATGTCTATATGGATAGATTGAGGCGCTAATATGGTTACGCTAGACGTACATATGAGATATTGAAAGGGTTCAATATGGGAACAACAAGAAAGGTTCTTGCTGAATGGAAAGGATTGTATCAAGATTCAAGTGTTTCAACACTTGGTGAGTAAAATCACATGAAGATTTTGATCGATTATACCATGATATGTATATATCCAGAATGTCTTGTGCTCTAAATGTTATGAGCACATACCAGAATGATTCATAAGATGATCATTGGACAATAGTAAAGATATTCTTATGAGCTTTGGAAGAACAAAGAATATATCATGTATAAGTGACAAATAGTTAAAGGTAGTTCATTGTAAAGTGTTACATTGATACTAGTTTTGTCACAAGATACAAATTAAATTTATCTCAATTTAGACTATGGGTAGCACAATGTAATAGAAAGGATGTTCCATGATGTATTTAGATGAGTTCCAAAGTTGAGACATTGTGACGGATACTACAACAAAAAGGCTAAGTATATGACTGCTATAGTAGCAGCATAGGAGGGCATTTGTGTTAAGTAGTTTGCTATCAAACTAGGTGTGGTTCAAAGTGGGCTAATACTATGAATATATATTGTATGACAATAATATCAGCATATTTTAACCCAAACGAACTAAAGGTCTCACCAAAGGACCAAATTTATACAATGCCATCTTATTTGAGAATGAGTGATGCGTAGAGACGCAAAGACATGCAAATACACATGGACCTAAAACTGTCAGATCCGGAGATTATGTTAACCACTACCAATCGTGTATATGAAACACCAGAAAGCCATAGGTGTTCACTACGCAAAGTTTTTTAAACTAGATTATTGACTCTAATGCAAGTGGGAGACTAAAGGGAATATGCCCGAGAGGCAATAATAAAGTGGTTATTATCTTATTCCATGTTTATGATAAATGTTTATTTTGCATGTTATAATTGTATTGATTGGAAACGTCAATACATGTGTGCTTAATAAACAAATAAAAGGTTCCTAGTTATGCCTCTCTTATAGACTAGCTTGTTCATTAACAAGATGATCAAGGTTTCCTGATCATGGACATTGGATGTTGTTAATAACGAGGTCACAACATTGGTGGAATAATGTGATGAACATTCATCTGAAGTATAGCATTATGATCAAAGTCATTATGTTTATATTGGTATAACATCATACGAAGTAATCTTAGTCCTTAGACCATGAGATCATGTTAATTGCTAACACCAGAAGAGTATCTTGATAACACCAAACGTCACACCGTAACAGGGTGACTATAAAGGTAGGTTCAGTGCTACAAAGGTGTTATGTTGAGGCTCATGGATTAAGAGTGGAATTTGTCAATCTCGATGACGGATAAATATACTCTGGGCCCTCTCGGTGATATCACATTAAGATAGCTTGCAAGCAAGTGATGTAATCACTAGAATGTTATATCACGGGAACAAGAAAATAGTGCATGTCGGCAACAAGATCAAACTAGGTATGGAGATACCGATGATCGAATCTCGGACATGTAATATATCGCGAGACAAAGAAATTTATTTACTAGCGTTAAAGGTTCTCACGATCACAGAAGTCATCGTTGAATGTGTAGGAGTCAGTATGGATCTCCAGGTCCTGCTTCTGATTATTGATCTGAGAGGGGTCTCGATCATGTCTGCATTATTCGCGAACCGTAGGGTGACACACTTAAGGGATACCGACACCATTTGGAGCAAATATATTTTAGATAAAGATTTAAGAAAGCACTAGAATTATTTCAATAGACATCGAAACTGTTTCGGGTAAAATTGCTGAAATTGGTTCTTCATGTCATATTGAAATATTGCAGGGGTTTTATGTGAATGTTTGTTAATTAAAGTAATTAACAAAATTCTGAACAAAAATAATAAAAGAGTTTTATTAAATGAGAGAGCATTAAATTTGGAGAAGTTTAATGTATTTAAAGTGTGGACTTTAAAAGGGAATGTGAAGAGGCATTTTAATGTGGAGGGATTACCACCACATGAATGGAAGAGGTGAAGGGGCACCCCCTTGAGGCGCCGACCATCGGTAGGGGCACCCCTCCTCCTATAAAAGGCCACCCTCTCCTTACTTCTCACTCACACCTCCTTGTGAAGGATCTCTCTCCCCCTCTAGTATTATTCCCCATGGACTTGGTGGTGCTAGAGCTGGATCTGATGGACGTGCTGGAGCCGGACCTGCTAGACTTCATCATGATCTTGAGATCGGCAAGTGTACGACTACATCAACCACGAGTTCCTACTCATTAACAAAACTCGTTGTCTTCGAGGGTAAGTTCTCGATGGATGGATGTTCACTCGTTGCTCTGTACCTAGTAGATAGATCTTGGCGTATAGTTCTCATCGTAGGAATTTTTTGTTTTGTATGTTGCGGACCCAACAGGCGTCGATTAGTCCAATTCGCACGATCGTGATCCAACGCGCGTAATACGTGAGCACTTTGTAAGACCAGATAGTGCCTAGACAACAATTAGAAATCGGGATACAGTTAACCAACAGGGTTCTAGCTCGTGTCGACAACGGCTAGAAATGGTACGGTAAACTGAAACTGAAGAGAACTGTAACTATACCGAGCTAATTCAGATTCGCTAACACTTACTCCCTCTGTTCGCAAATATAAGACGTTTTAGCTTTGTCAAGCGAAAATATCTAGACATCTTTTAGTGTATAGGTTCGTAGAGGTTCGGAGTGAACCTATACACTAAAAAGCGTCTAGATACATTTATTTCACAAAGCTAAAATGTCTTATATTTTCGAACGGAGGGAGTAACGTATTGTGCGGAATTCCTCATGTTAGTTGCTATTGCTTGCGGCGGCCATCGTTCTACTTCCGCTGCAAAGTTCCACCTGAGGCCTTGCTTGGTACTAGAGTATTTGTAGGGATTAGAGGGGATAATCCCCACCAAACCCCAAACCCCCACTTACTTCAAATAGTATGTTTGTTTCTAGAGTATTGGACTGATTCAATCCCCACTTTTCCCCTAATTCTAGTGTATTTTTTCCCATATCCAATACACTACCCCTGCCCAGTGGATTGGTGGGGATTGGGGGTTTTGTGGGGATTAGAGGGGTTTAGGTGTAGGTGGGGGTTTCACCCAATCCCCTCGAGGATTATCCCTTCTAATCCCCACTAAAACACTAGTACCAAACAAGGCCTGATGGTGCCGTGGCCCACGGCTAGGATGGCAAGATGAGGACGAACTGAATCACTAGGGTGTCACGAAACGATAACTCTTATAGTCGACTTTTGGAGGCAACAGATCAATCGAACAAGGAAGGTCAATGATCACGCACGGGACTTGCAATTTGGGTGAGTGAAAGATCGGTGGCGTGATTTCTGGGGAGCGGAATCGAATCGGGGAAATCAATTGACTCGCGGTCGCGGCGGCGCTAGTTCTGCTCTGCATAGCAGGGGTCTAGGGGATCACTCCTCGGTGCTTCGGTCTGTTCGGTGGACCGAGGCCGTTGACCAAAAGTACTGTCTTCATTCACAATTACCTACTATCTAATCAAAGTCAGACTTCGTAAACTTTGATTATATATTTAAAAAAAATATCAATATCAATAATATAAAATATTGTGTTAGAATTGTCATAAACTGTACTATCATATTATACTCATTTGAAATTGTAGATATTTATATTTTTCTAATATTATTAGTCAAACTTTGCAAAATTTGGTTCTAAATAAACCCGCGGGTTAATTGTTGTGAACGGAGGGAGTACCAAACTAACTTCGGTTTAGGTTTTGATCCAGGTTAATACAATTTGGTTGTTCGGTTTCAGTGTTTTTTTTGCCCGCCCCTTCCTACGTCCATGAATACAAAGTCATTTTGTTTTTTTGTCAAACTTTGACCAATAACTTAATTAACCAAATATAACTTGTATGTCATTCAAAAATATATCATTGGATAGGTATATTTTTAGATGACATGTAACTCATATTTATCCTATTTGATTGACTAAATTATTAGCCAGAGTTTGTCCCGAGAAAGAAAGTGGCTTCATATTTCTCATCGGAGGAAGGTAATTCTGGGAACACCATGTTCCCAAATTATTCTGCCGGCTTTCTGAGCCGGTGCCACCGGAAAATAATTTTATGGGACCCGGTCCACATATTCATATACGTGGACCAACTTCTTCAATTGACATGTTGCATGGATGTCTGTTTAGATCTAAAAATAGACAATAAAATCCTGTGATTTCTCTCTCCTGAATACGTGTCAATTGCTAGAGTTGGTTCACACACATAAATTTGTAAACCAGGTCTTGTAGAATAATTTTTCCGTGCCGTCCATCCACGCACGACCAGATCGCCAAGTTTTTTGTCCGGGCTCAAAGCTGCCTAGGTTTTTTCTCGACAAAATTTCGTCATGATTTCGGTAGTGGGTGAAAATTCCCCCTTTCGTTCCTAACGTTGGGACTGGACAAAATTCGTTCCAAATTTGTACTACTTCCTCCGTCTTAAAATAGATGTCATGGATTTATTAAAATTTGAATGAATCTAAACACTATTTATATAAATTTATCCAAATTTTGATAAACCTATGACATCTATTTTGAGACTGAGGGAGTATAAAATTTGGTCAAACACGGTCAAACAGAAGATCCGGGATTCTCATTTTGTCAAACATCGCGAAGTTCGAAACAATTTCGGTGATCTGTCGCACCGGAATTTCGCTAATTGTCTCGGCTGGGACTGGGCGCGCAGGGCTCTCGACATTCCTGGAAGCAAATGACCGTGAAGCCTACACAGCAAAGGTGATTATACAACATCCCCGCCCTCCGCATCATTATCAGACCGGCACACCGAGAACGACGACCCGCGCCACGCATCGGCTCGGCGGAACGCCAAAACCAACGGCCCCACGCGCACTTCCATGGTCGCCGCCGCCGGCTGGCGCGTCCTGCAGCGGTAGGTGCGCGCCCCGGGCGAACAACCTGATGAAATCAACGCGCACTCATGCTCATGCTCCTCCGTCGAGCGAGCACCGTACAAGTGCCTCAACAAAACGGCGAAAAAGAACACAGCGATGAAGATGGCGACGAAGATCACGAATGCACTAGCATCGCCCGAACTGATATCCGCCATGGAGGACTTCTCTTGAAGCTGTTGCTCCTCCCTTGGTGCTCTCAGCTTCACCAGCTGTTAGTTAGTGCACCTGATGATTGCACATGAAACTGTGGTTATGATTAGTAAGTACTTAAGGGAGCTGTGGCGATGTTTCCCAGACGTGGTTACTTGTTATGGTCGACGCGACAAAGAAATGGCTTCGGTCTCTCCGTTTCTTGGCTCATCTGTGCCAGATTTTGCATTTTGTGTTTGTCGTTTGCGAGCGTGTTTACTTTGAAAGATTCGAATAAAATTTAGATAATCCTTTTTTTACATAATAAGCAGGATAGTGTAAAGGCTGTCGTTTTTGCTTGTGTGAGGAAATGACACGTCATCTTTTTTCTAAATGCAGCAGGCGGTCCATCACAGAGCGGGCAAGTATTGTTTTTCCCTCAGCAACTCGCCTGACTCGTATGCGTCGTGGAAGTAGTGCACCGTGACAGCATTGCCATCCTCCATGTCGACACGACAGCCATGTTAGAATACACGTTAGTACGATCTCTCTAAGACTTTAGAGATCATCTTGTATTTCAAGTTAGGTATAGTAGCCAAGATGACATACCGACCTCCAAAGGCTCCGAGGAAGGATGGTGAGCAAAACACGGAGACATCTCATCGACTCCAGTATGTACAGAGCAACACCACGCTCCTCCCCCTCACCCGAGCACTGTACTCTGAAAAAAGACAGAGCAATGATGATGTTAGGCCCTAGTGTCCGTAGCTTCTCTTGTCGATTGTCACGACATATGCTGCCCAATCTCTGCCTTGGAACTGATGCCACGCGAATATCTTGAACCCATTAGCGCCCAACAATCTTAGTAGCTTCCGCCCATTATGTAAGCCATGTAAGTAGTATGACCCCAAGTAGGTTTGTTCTTTGAAGTTTGTAATGTGGATTGGAGCTTTATCATTATTCGCACCGTTGTGTAGACCTTGTATGCGAGATCTGCCACCATGGTTGTGCCCCAACCAATGGATGACACCCTTGAGGATGAAGGCATCGGCTCGGCACAATGCAAACCAATGATTCAAAAGGAAGCCACTAGTGTCGTGGCTCATGGTAGCAGGTGTCCAGGTGCTACACGTTGATGTGGCGGTATGGAATTTTTTGGTTCTTGTATTGAAGTTGTTGGACCTAGTGCCAAGACCGGGAAGAAACAACAAGGAGGAAGTGATGCCATCTACAACGGTGAGCAAGACCCACATGTTAAAAGCACAGGGTAAGGCTTGAGCCAACTTAAGGTGTGGTGATCGGTGATAGGGTGTCAACACCCGGATTTTTAATCCAAGATGCCTGTTATGCCATACCTCGCAATCCCAGGATTACCATTTTTGCGAGGCATAACAGAATTGGTACCGCAGTACATCATTCATTACAAACCATAATAAAGGTCTTACAAATAAAAAATCTCATGATCCAGTCTTAATACAAATCAAGCAGCGGAAATTAAACGTAGTAGGGGCTCCATCTTCAGGGTCACAGGCAATGCTTACGATGGGAGATGATCCTAGTTGTCGTAGACCTCCTGCTGTCTATCTTCCTGGTAGTCTAATGGCCCAAAATATATCGAGCTCGTTGGGAAACCCCAAGAGAAAGGTATGATGAGCACAGCAGCAAGTTTTCCCTCAGTTATGAAACCAAGGTTTAATCGAACCAGTAGGAGCAAGGAAACACCCCAAAAGTGTAGCTAGCTGAACTTTGGCAGGGCGCACTACCGTGCCAGCAGCAACGTGGAGACCTGCACAACACAACCACAGAACTCTGTCCCCAACTTATGATGAGGTTGTCAATCTCACCGGTTTTGCTGAAAACAAAGGATTAAACGTATCGAGTGGAAGAAAGTAATAGTTTGTAGAAAGTAAACACAAAGCAGTAAACAGTTGATTGTAGATTGATTGTAAAAGAAAGGACCAGGGTCCATAGTTCACTAGAGGTGGCTCTCCTTAAGATAGATAACATGTTGGGTAAATAAATTACAGCGGGGCAATTGACAAACATCGAGAAAGCATACAAGCATATATTACTCATCTTGACTCATTTGAGATTCGATTGGGCATTACAACATTATACATAGACCGCCATCCAACTGCATCTATGACTAATAATCCACCTACAGGTTATCATCCGAACTCCCTCCAGTATTAAGTTGCAAGCAACGGATAATTGCATTACGAATTGCGTGTAAAGTAAACAATACGATTGTTCTATGAACAAAGGATTGTTGTTTTCTCCCTAATAGCAACAACACATCTAGTACCTTAGAGATTTCTGTCACTTCCCCAGATTACCAGAGGCATGAACCCACTATCGAGCATAAATACTAACTCTTGGAGTTGCTAGCATCTACTTGGCCAAGATAGCTACTAACAACAAAAAGCATGCAAGATCACAAATAACAAAGACATGATAGAATCGATAATCAATCTGAAATAGCATCTCAATATCCATCGGATCCCCGCAAACACAACATGCAGAATTACAAATAGATGATCTTGATCATGAACGGAGCTCACAAGATCTAAACATGATAGCACAAAGGAGGAGAACCAGCCATCTAGCTACTACATGGACGTGTAGTCCAGAGATGAACTACTCATGCATCACACCGGAGGCTTGCATGATGATGAAGAAGGCCTCCAGGGTGAATTCCCCTCTCCGGCAGGGTGTCGGGAAGAGCTTCAGATCCCTCCCGATCTAGGGATGGAGATGACGGTGGCTACAGACTCTTTCGTGGAATTTTGATCGGGTACTTAGGGTTTCCGTATTAGAGGCAATATATAGGCGAAAGGAGAGGCCGAGGGGGTGCCTGGGGCGGCCAGACCACCCCCCGGCGCGGGTCAGGCCTGGCCGCGTGGCCAGGTGGTGTGGCCGGGGCCTAGCCCTGTTGGGTCCGCAGCATAGAAAACAAAAAAATTCCTATGATGAGAACTACACGCCAAGATCTATCTACTAGGTACAGAGCAACGGGTGGACATACATCCAACGAGAACTTACCCTCGAAGACAACGAGTTTTGTTAACGAGTAGGAACTCGTGGTTGATGTAGTCGTACACTTGTCGATCTCAAGATCGTGAGGAAGTCCAAGCGCCGCAACTCAGCAGCGCATCCGCACTCGCACACACGTTCAAGCCACCGGACAACCTCCACCTCCTCGCTCCAGCGATCCAGCGGAAGCAGCAACTCCTTCTAGACGAAATGACACCGGGAACATGTATCTCGCTAATCCGAGACCATGGGGGAATAATTCTAGAGAGGGAGAGATCCTTCACAAGGAGGTGTGTGGAAGAAAGAGGAAGAGGGTGGCATTTTATAGGAGGAGGGGGGTGCCCCTCCCCATGGCCGGCGCATGAATGGGGTGCCCCTTCACCTCCTCCATTCATGTGGTGGTAACCCCTCCATATTAAAATGCCTCTTCACATTCTCTTTTAAAGTCCCCACTTTAAATGCATTAAAATTCTCTAAGTTTAATGCTCTCTCATTTAATAAAACTCTTTTATTAAATTTATTCAGAATTTTGTTAATTAATTTAATTAAAAAACATTCACATATAACCCCTTGAAATATTTCAATATCACATGCAGAACCACTTTCTGCAATTTCACCTGAAACAATTTCCGGTTTCTATCGAAACAATTCCCGCGCTTTGCAATTCTTTCGTCTGAAACATATTTGCTCCAAATGGTGTCGGTATCCCTTAAGTGTGTCACCCTACGGTTCGCGAATAATGCAGACATGATTGAGACCCCTCTCAGATCAATAATCAGAAGCGGGACCTGGAGATCCATACTGGCTCCTACACATTCAACGATGACTTCTTTGATCGTGAGAACCTTTAACGCTAGTAACTAAATCCCTTTGTCTCGCGATATATTACATGTCCGAGATTCAATCATCGGTATCTACATACCGAGTTTGATCTCGTTGCCGACATGCACTCTTTTCTCGTTCCCGTGATATAACATTCTAGTGATCACATCACTTGCTTGCAAGCTATCTTAATGTGACATCACCGAGAGGGCCCAGAGTATATCTATCCGTCACCGGGATTGACAAATTCCACTCTTGATCCATGAGCCTCAACATAACACCTTCGTAGTACTGAACCCACCTTTATAGTCACCCTCTTACGGTGTGACGTTTGATGTTATCAAGATACTCTTCTGGTGCTAGCAATTAACATGATCTCATGGTCTAAGGACTAAGATTACTTTGTATGATGTTATAGCAATATAAACATAATGACTTGATCGTAATGATATACTTCGGATGAATATTCATCACATCATTTCACAAATGTTGTGACCTTGTTATTAACAACATCCAATGTCCATGATCAGAAAACCTTGATCATCTTGTTAATCAACAAGCTAGTATATAAGAGATGCATAACTAGGAACCCTTTTTGTTTATTAAACACACATGTATTGCCGTGTCCGATCAATACAATTATAGCATGCAAAATAAACATTTATCATAAACATGGAATAAGATAATAACCACTTTATTATTACCTCTCGGGCATATTCCCTTCAAGCCCCTCTCAGTCTCGTATTCTGGCTCCAGGTGTCCCTCGGTGAAAAACTGACTTTGGCTTTTGTCCCGTCCAATTCCGAGAATATTCATTTTCTGACTTTCCTAGAACTAAAAACAACAGAAAACAGGCAGTTGGCACTGTGACTCTTGTTAATAGGTTAGTCCAAGAAATCATATGAAAAGTACTCCAAAGTGTGGACAAAACATAAGAAAGTAGATAAAACCAAGCATGGAACATCAAAAATTATGGATACACTTGCAACGTATCAACATCCCCAAGCTTAACTCATGCTCATCGTCGAGTAGGTAAGTGATAAAAAGAAAGAATAATTTTTTAGGTGACATGCACCATCATAAACTTGATCAAAGTATTTGTAAAACATTCATAGCTGGGATCATAGTACTTCAATCATAACATGAAAGACAAAGTTCTAGCAATAAGACAAAGAAATTATGTTACAACATGAAAAGGTACAAACAAAAGATTCATGAATAACAGTGCTTTGCAAGACGTTTGTTTGTTTCACATAAAGAAAACATAGCATAGTAGCATTCAGCTTGTCCCTCATAGAGTAGCAAAACATAAATGCATAGGACACCTTCAAAGTTCATAAGAGTGAGTACATACAAGTAGTTTAACACAAGCAATATCAAAGTATGCATCAATCAACAAGTCTTGGGACAGTGCACATAGAACTAATAACGGCCACTATGCTCTCAAAGTAGGTGCATAAAGGTAGAAGGTGGAGACTCAACAAAAAAGTAAAAGAAAGGCCTTCATAGAAGGAAGTAGGGATTTAAGTTTCATAAAGAGCTTCCAAAAATTATGGTACTTGTTAGCTTTCAGAAATCATTGCCCCTATCATAAGCATCTTTAAGGTGATTAAGGCTAAAGTGACACAACTAAGAGGATATGCTTGACAAGTTATAAACCGAAATCTCATGCCCCTTACTTACGAAGACCAAACCTCGTGCTACTCAACTTTAGTCACGAGAAAGCTCTTGTCATTGTAAGTACATATGTATCATAAAGAACCGCCAACGGGGTACCTCTTGCACATGATACAGGAGCTATCCCATAATCAAAATGACAAGGCAAGCAGACAATGAACATCTCAGCGATCTTTTTATTTGCTATTTGCATAGGTTTTTATTGAGGATGCTTCATAGAGTGCTCATTAGGGTGATGCTACAAGTTTCCACCGTGATTAGGCATGGCTTAGGCTAGCGGCCTAGGCGTTTCTCTAACACACATACAAAATCCATGATCTTACAAGTTCCACTTTTATTTCACACCGCCGGGATCCATAAGCAAAAGAACATGATATCAACGGGGTACAAAGTACGAGTGCAATGTTGAAAGCGTTCCCCATGATACATGGTTCTGCTAATTTCAACTTATAAAGCGCAAGCATATACGCAACAAAGAAGGACCCAATGGTTCAAGTTTATTAAGTGCAAGAAAGTAAAGTGTGCCATCAAGTTTGTGAGAGCTTTAATCACTAGTTTTCTCATAACAAGTTTAATTTGGAAGGTAGATAAAAACATGAATATACTTGGAATAGCATATGCTAGTAGGTAGGTATGGTGGACTCTTTGGAATAACTTGGTTTAAGGAGTTGGATGCATGAGTGGAACTCATACTTGGTTGCGGAGGCTAGCAAAAGACCGGGAGCGACAAACTAAGAGAGCAATAATGGCCATAATCATGCAGAGCGACAAAACATCATTGATCAAAGCATAAAGTGATACTACAAGTTGAAAACTAAAGGATCATAAAGGCTTAGGTGACTTGGGATAGTCATAACATGGTGTGAGCATGCGCCAAGTCAATCCAAACAAAGCATCAACGGAGAATACCACAATACTATGCTTTAATATGCTAAAACAACGCATGATCCTTCCGAGGCACATTAAGCAATCTCAATTGTTTATAACAAGTCATGCTACAGCAAATAATACTAAGCCTAAAGCCAAAACAATATCAAGCATGACATGACAAAGCATAGGCCACAGTCAAAAACAAGCTCTCTTTACCACTTAAGCATGAACTTTCCTACTTTTTTTGCAATCCAAACCAAACTATTTGAAAACCAATGTATGAAAGAGGGGGTCCAACCAATTTATTCAGCAAACTAAGAACACAAAGCAAACGAAAAACGAAAAAAAAAGAAGACGCTCCAAGAACAACACAAATATGCATGAAACAGTAAAAATAAAGTGTTTGGAAGAAACCTGGGATTTTTATTGATGAAGAGGAGGATGCCTTGGGCATCCCCAAGCTTTGACACTTGTACTTCTTGATTATTTCTTGGGGTGACACGCGTGCCATCCCCAAGCTTGAGCTTTATTCCATCCTTCATCTCATTACTCATTCCTTCCATACACCTGAAATTTTTCCTTCATACAAAACTTCACACAATCTTTATTAACAACATTAGTGCACTCAAGATAATAAGTCTTTAGGTTCAGTTCTAACACCAATAAAACTTCCATTAAAACACTAGCCACTGTATCACTTCCCTCAAAAATCTCAATTCCACAACAGAACTAAAAAAGGAACCAACAAGAAGCAAATGCAGAAAATGGCAGAAATCTATCAAAACAGACCAGCAGGTAAAGACGAATTTTTTCTAAGACCTTCTGTTGCTCAAATCAAAAAGTGTTAAACTAATGAAAGTTATATAACAACCTGGGGCAGAAGCACAAAAAATCACGCCTCAAAAGGAAATACAGAGATTTTACACGAATTTTTATGGTGAAGCATAGAAATCTGTTTCGGGACAGCAACTTTCCCAATCATTACTTCTCTCTCATTAGAGGTTACTCTTGGCACAAAAAGCAAATAAAAAGGATAAGGAGCGGTTATTACAGAGATAATAACTTCCAAGACTTATTTAAAACTTTTGGGTTATCTCCCAATAAATACTTTTCTTTAACGCTTTTAAGTTAGGCATAAGAAGCAAGAAAAAGAATCAAGTGTTCTCAAATGAAGAAGCATTAAGAGCAAATTTTGTTTTCATATGAGAGGCAAAAGAAATCTTCTATATATTCTTAGGGAAGTGTGAAATACCTTTCTTGAGTGGGAGTTGATATTTAATAGTGCCTTCCTTCATATCAATAATGGTACCAACTGTTCTAAAAAAAGGTCTTCCCAAAGTAATAGGACAAGAAGCATTGCATTCAACATCCAAAACATAGAAATCAATGGGGACATAGGCATTGTTAACCATAATAAGGACATCATTAATACTCCCCATGAGTTTCTTTTTAGCATTATCATCAAGTGGGACATTCAAATAGCAATCTTTCAAAGGTGGCAAATCAAGCATATCATAGATCCTTCTAGGCATAATAGAAACACTACCATCAAGATCACATAAAGTTTTGAAATCAAAATCATTCACTTTCATAGTAATGATGGGTTCCCAACCATCTTCTTGTTTTATAGGAATAGAAGCTTTATGTTTCATCTTTTCTTCTTTAATCTTTATGAGAGCATCAGTAATGTGTTTTGTAAAGGCCATGTTCATAGCACTAGCATTAGGACTTTTAGCAAGCTTTTGTAGGAACTTAATAACTTCAGAGATATTGCAACCATCAAGATCAAAATCATAATTATCATCTAAGGTAGTAGAGCTATTACTAGCCTCAACACTAGTGGTAGTGATAGTAGAAACACTAATGTTTCTAGCAATTTCATCTTCTCTTTCCCACTTAGTATGCAATTCAGCTAATAGTCTAACATTTTCATCAATTCTTACTTGTATGGCATTAGTGGCTGCAAAGGGATTATCATTTGTTTCAGGTTTAGCAGCCATTTTATTCAAATAAGAATGAGCTTCAGCCAGTGATGCTATATTTCTTTCAGCATTAGAGAGTTTTTCCTCAATAGTTTTATTGAAAGCAGTTTGTTTACTAATAAAATCTTTAAGCATAACTTCAAGTTCAGAGGGAGCACCCCTATTGTTGTTGTAGGAATTTCCATAAGCATTACCATTGTTGGGAGGATATGGCTTATAATTGTTATTACCAAAATTATTCCTGTAGGCATTGTTGCTAAAATTGTTATTTCTTATAAAGTTCACATCAACTTGCTCTTCTTGAGCAACCAAAGAGGCTAAGGGAACATTATTTGGATCAATATGGGCTTTCCCATTAACAAGCATAGACATAATAACATCAATCTTATCACTCAAGGAGGAGGTTTCCTCAACAGAATTTACCTTCTTACCTTGTGGATCTCTCTCAGTATGCCATTCAGAGTAGTTAACCATCATATTATCCAGAAACTTTGTTGCAGCACCCAAAGTAATAGTTATAAAGGTACCTCCAGCAGCAGAATCCAATAGATTTCATGAAGAATAGTTCAATCCTGTATAAAAGGTTTGGATAATCATCCAAGTAGTCAGTCCATGAGTGGGACAATTCTTTACCAAAGATTTCATTCTTTCCCAAGGTTGAGCAACATGTTCATTATCAAATTGTTTAAACTTCATTATTTCACTTCTCATAGATATAATCTTACCAGGAGGATAGTATTTTCCAATGAAAACATCCTTGCATTTAGTCCAAGAATCACTACTATTCCTAGTCAAGGAATTCAACTATTCTTTAGCTTTTCCTCTCAAAGAGAAAGGAAACAATTTAAGCTTAATAATATCTCTATCTATATCCCTATGCTTTTGCATCTCACAAAGTTCAACAAAGTTATTTAGATGGGCAACAACATCTTCATTACCAATACCAAAAAATTGTTCTCTCATAACAAGATTGAGTAAAGCAGGTTTTATCTCAAAGAAAGTAGCTTCATGAACAGGTGGAGCAATAGGTGTGCTCATAAAATCATTATTGTTGGTGCTAGTGAAGTCACACAACTTAGTGTTTTCAAGAGTAGTCATTTTTTGTGTTTTTAATAAAGAAAGCAGACTTGTAAAACTATTTTTTTTTGTATTTTTGATAAAGAAACAAGCAAACAAAGCAAGAATAAACTAAGCAAAACAAAAATAACAAAGTAAAGAGATTGGTTATGAGGGACTCCCCTTGTGAAGATGTCCTTGACTCCCCGGCAACGGCGCCATAAAAATATGCTTGATGGCCCAAAATATATCGAGCTCGTTGGGGAACCCCAAGAGGAAGGTATGATGAGCACAGCAGCAAGTTTTCCCTAAGTTATGAAACCAAGGTTTAATCGAACCAGTAGGAGCAAGGAAACACCCCAAAGGTGTAGCTAGCTAAACTTTGGCAGGACGCACTACCGGTGCCAGCAGCAACGTGGAGACCTGCACAACACAACCACAGAACTCTGTCCCCAACTTGTGATGAGGTTGTCAATCTCACCGGTTTTGCTAAAAACAAAGGATTAAACGTATCGAGTGGAAGAAAGTAATAGTTTGTAGAAAGTAAACACAAAGCAGTAAACAGTTGATTGTAGATTGATTGTAAAAGAAAGGACCAGGGTCCATAGTTCACTAGAGGTGGCTCTCCTTAAGATAGATAACATGTTGGGTAAATAAATTACAGCGGGGCAATTGACAAACATCGAGAAAGCATACAAGCATATATTACTCATCTTGACTCATTTGAGATTCGATTGGGCATTACAACATTATACATAGACCGCCATCCAACTTCATCTATGACTAATAATCCACCTTCAGGTTATCATCCGAACTCCCTCCAGTATTAAGTTGCAAGCAACGGATAATTGCATTACGAATTGCGTGTAAAGTAAACAATACGATTGTTCTATGAACAAAAGATTGTTGTTTTCTCCCTAATAGCAACAACACATCTAGTACCTTAGAGATTTCTGTCACTTCCCCAGATTACCAGAGGCATGAACCCACTATCGAGCATAAATACTAACTCTTGGAGTTGCTAGCATCTACTTGGCCAAGATAGCTACTAACAACGGAAAGCATGCAAGATCACAAATAACAAAGACATGATAGAATCGATAATCAATCTGAAATAGCATCTCAATATCCATCGGATCCCCGCAAACACAACATGCAGAATTACAAATAGATGATCTTGATCATGAACGGAGCTCACATGATCTAAACATGATAGCACAGAGGAGGAGAATCAGCCATCTAGCTACTACATGGACCCGTAGTCCAGAGATGAACTACTCACGCATCACACCGGAGGCTTGCATGATGATGAAGAAGGCCTCCAGGGTGAATTCCCCTCTCCGGCAGGGTGCCGGGAAGAGCTTCAGATCCCTCCCGATCTAGGGATGGAGATGACAGCGACTACAGACTCTTTCGTGGAATTTTGATCGGGTACTTAGGGTTTCCATATCAAAGGCAATATATAGGCGGAAGGAGAGGCCGAGGGGGTGCCTGGGGCGGCCAGACCACCCCCTGGCGCGGGCCAGGCCTGGCCGCGCGGCCAGGTGGTGTGGCCGGGGCCCAGCCCCTCTCCGTCTCATATTCTGGCTCTAGGTGTCCCTCGACGAAAAACTGACTTTGGCTTTTGTCCCGTCCAATTCCGAGAATATTCATTTTCTAACTATCCTGGAACTAAAAACAGCTAAAAACAGGCAGCTAGCATTATGGCTCTTGTTAATAGGTTAGTCCAAGAAATCATATGAAAAGTACTCCAAAGTGTGGACAAAACATAAGAAAGTAGATAAAACCAAGCATGGAACATCAAAAATTATGGATACGTTTGCAACGTATCATAGTCCTCCTCATAGTCTGGCAACGGGAATAGCCAGGGACAAAGCCATGAGTACTCTTTAAGTACTCGCAAACTATCACTAACAAGTAAGTAGTTCTAGTAGGAATCTTAAGCTCTAGGTTTATTTGCAAAAAACCAGGTTTATCTCAAACTGAGTTTAGAAGTAAAGAAAACTAATCTAATATTCTAAAGCCCTTAAGTGGGAACATAGTTTTCATGTCCATAACTCTGTTGTGGTCAAGTCAAAGTCATAGTTCAATTCACAAGTTATTTTTTTGAAAACATCTGACGACGGAACAATATGGCCACTCCAACTGTCCATGACCCCGGACGCGGCTATTCAATTAGTTTGACACTCTGCAGAGGTGGTACACTTTCACCACAAAATTTGATACATCCGTCAGGGATAACCCTGAATCATCATACTTAGTATGCGGATAATCAATCATAACATTTCAATTACACACCCTAGTATAGGCACCTTCCCTATGAGCTTGGCCTCCTAGCCATGGTCATCTGCCATCCTAGGCACTGCACAGGTGGACATTCACACGAGATAGCCTCAGCTCAACCTCTTCCGCAAGGGAACCCATACTAAGGCATTTAAACTTCCGGCTAAGCCCTACCCAATTCAGATATTGTGGTTGTACGGTAAAATTGGAATGGTATCGCATCTGAATCCAACCATCAATTTTTGTAAAGGGCTAAGGCTCATGCCTCAGCATTTTCATCATCAACTGTTGTGTTTCTCAACACAGGTCAAAACATCTCAATAGAATGAAACATCATTCCAAGGTTTTTATAATCATTTTCACCAAGTATTCCCATCTAAAGTGATCAACATGTATGCTTAGCACTAGCCACAAAAGTTGAGGGTATTCACTAATAAGGGGTGCTAATCAAGTATAACTATCCATCTCTAGTGTTATGCCTTTTGATGACATCTAGGTATATCTAGTTAGGCCTAGTTTTATACTCTTTATGGTATCTATCCTATTTGTCCACTACTCACAAATCATTAACCAAAAGTACAGAACTTTGGTAAAAGTAAAAGAATAAAGCTTGGAAGTAAAACTTGGGATTGGTATAATCAAGGGTGCATAACCAAAGCATGCCTAATGCATCTTGCATAGGTTATCTTGCACAATTCTAGCCTGCATGTGTTAGCTTGCTCAGTTTACTTAAAGTTCTAGGCTTGCAATTAGTGATGGCTTGCCTTGAGTAGTGCAGTGGTTGAAGTTTTCTTCTTCTTCGTAGTACTCCTCCTCCTCGTATCCCGGGTCGGTACTAGCGTCTATAAATGAATACGAGGTACACAATCACTAAACAATACTTAACTACTTCTATTTAGCACACTAAGGTTCATACTAGATGATCTAGCAGCATCACAATCACCACATGAAATAAATACCTAGTCTTATTTATCTTATTTTAGAAAAGTAATTTCTACTCATTGAAAATACTTAAGATTTAATATTTTCCAATTAAAATATGGGATCATGTTGACACATGTCATCACCATATATTCTAATACTTGGGAATGTGATTTAAAGTGGTG
Source organism: Avena eriantha (assembly GCA_910589775.1). Taxonomy (NCBI): domain Eukaryota; kingdom Viridiplantae; phylum Streptophyta; class Magnoliopsida; order Poales; family Poaceae; genus Avena; species Avena eriantha. Next base: position 180,122,617 of record OU342742.1, on the reverse strand, counting down.
GTCATATTTTATAAAGTTCAGGATTATTATTTAATTAAATTAAAGTGACTAGAAATGCCTATATAGCATTCTTTTAGTACCAGTCCAAGTTCACTGCATGTAAACCTAGATATTTTTACATATTCAGATAGATCTTGTCAAATGTGATTTTTGAGAGTTGGAATCAACTCAAGAGCATTTATGGTTGATTTTTGAAAAATGTTTGAAGTTGGAAAAGTCTCTGTCTTGTTATTTTTACTATAGGTGATCTCTAACTATAAATGGTTTGAATCCAACGGGCTTGGATAGATATTTTGAATACCTTTCTAACAAAATTGGAATCATGCAATTTGGTTCAGTGAATATCTTTGAATTGATTTTTGAATCTACTGACGGAAACTGGTTTTAACTAAATTAGAAAAATCCTATTCGAATTTACAGGCCTGCGCGGGAAAGTAAACGAGCCGGCCCAACTGCACTGGGCGCAGCGGGCTGCTGATAGGATTGTCCCACTAGTCAGTGACTCTATCTAATCGAAACGGTATCTTTCAATCTAGGCCCTACAATTAGACTAAGATCTACGGATGTGGTTCGTCGTCTCCGGCGAATAGCTCCGGCGAGGAATTAAACCTAAAGCGGCGGTGGAGGTACGTGGGGCTCACCAGGGCTCCAGCTAGGGTCGGCGATGGGGGCGAACGACATTGTCGACGACGACGGTTCGAACGGTGGTCACGGCGGCTCCTGGGGCGGCTCTAATCGACGTCTCCCTTCTTCCTCTACAGTGGCGGACTCCGGCTAAATTCCGGCTGGTTGGTGCTCGCCTTGCTCCGGGGAAGGGTGTGGGAGGTTCTATGAGGAGTGGAGAGTGAGATTGTGTGGAAAATGGAGGCTGGGGCGGCCTCTATTTATACACCGGCGAGAGGGACATTGTGGCATGGGCTGGCTCCTACGGCAATGGTGGTACAATGAGCTATAGGCATGGCGGAGGGTAGGGGCGACGTGGTGCTCCCTGGCGGTCATCACGGGCTTAATGGCGCGGCACGGGGCGGTCTGGAATGGTTGGGCGCGGGCGGTGCTCTTCACAGAAATGGCGGTGTTCGAGACGGCGCACGGGGGCTGCGGGTCGCGCGGCAGTGAACGGGGATGTCTGGGAGCTAGCTAGGATCATGGCGAGTGTGTGCACGCGCGGAGAGGGCGAGGCGCGACGTGTGCACGGTGGTCGGCTGCGGCGCTCTGGCGCGCTCTCGTCACGACGTAGAGAGAGTGGGTGCGGCAATTCTCAGGTGGTCCATGGCTTGCCTGCTGTCGTGGGTTGGATAGAGGGTGGCGGTGGACGGTGGCATGCCTCCTGGACATCATGGACGAGGACGGTGTTGGTTGTGGCGGTCTGTCCATGGTCGGCCGATGCGGTGAGTCGCGGGTGGCGGTGCACTGGCGCAACGACAAAGAGGGGGTGCATGTCTGGTGCTGCTAGACACTGGGGGAGACATGGGAGTGAAGATGGGACAAATTGGTTGAGTGATCACTGCTCCAAACAGTGGAAGTTAGGCAGGGTTTGATCTGTGTCTGCCAGGTGTTCGACCAAATGGCCGCATGAACACAAGATTTGAATTTTTGGCTAAATTTTGGTGAGTGTTCTGATCTTATGCTTGGTAGTCTCCGGTTGCTTGGGTTTGCCAAGGTGAATTGATTTGAGGGGTTTTTGCAAAATGGCGATCTTAGTACATACACTTGATTCAATTTTGAATTATTCTTTAAATAGAATTGAAAATAGTTTTTGTGGGTTTGTAAAGTGTGCTTGGATTCACTTTTACTTGGTCTAACAAGGGGTGAAAAGAATTGAAAATGTTTCTGTTAGAAATCTTTTACTAGGAACACTCAAAGTGGTCTAGTGGTTAATTTTGGTCAAAATGACCATTTGATCATATACTTTACATTTGATTTCCTTTTCTTTGGATTTTGTTTGTAATTGGCCTAGATGATGTAGTATTTATCTTTAAACCATTCCTTATCATTTGTAGCAATCAAACATGGCAATTACACTCAAGTCTACACTAATGCAAATCACACATACACTCATATTCAGTTTAATAATAAAAGTTTTTGTTAACCCTAAACTTGGGTGATTAGAACTTGATAATCTTTATTAATATTTTTGGGGTGTTACATAGGGTCGTACCAAGTTCGAGGATATGTTGGTGACATGGAGACACAGAGGAGGACAAGGCCAAAGTGAGACATCACGGGGTAGTTGAAAGTGCATGTATGCCCCCATGTGTGGTTTTGGTAATTAATGGTAATCCCTATGGACTAATGTTTACATTGAGTTATACTTAAGTATATATCCATAGGCAATGCTTGAGCCATATGGTGGTCTCAAGGCTGAAAGAAGAAGAAAATGAAGAAGATCAAGTGATGACCAAGATGTTCAAGGAGTGATCCAAAGATTGGTCATGAGAGAGTTGATCCTATGGCAAATGTATTTTGAAGAACAAGATGGAGTGATATCATGTGTACCTTCAAGACACCAACATAATAATAAAAAATGAAGTACAAGTTCAAGACGATCCATATCAAAGATATCACATACTTGAAGCTTGACATCCTTATGGTGATTGTGGATATGTGAAGATATGCCTAAAAGAGAGGCTCTCCCATAGTAGAGTATGGGGAGAGAATTACAAGTCTTCACCAAGCTAGCACAACCAAGAAATGTGTTCCATCTCAAGGTGTACAAGATCATTAGCATTAAGCTCAAGCGGAATATGCGCAAGGAAAAGGTATGATCTTGATAGGGTTTCTTTATTATCGATCTCATGGTGTTAGTTGCGGAGACCGGTTTATAGGATAGATAACTGTACTATCAAGAGGGGCTCTCGAGTTAGTAACTTGATCATATCCTTCAGAGAGAGTTCAAACCTTTGTATACTTGGCATCATCCTTCTTGGTTCTTATTTGGTTCTTATCCATGAGAGGATTTAGAGCTTGTGTTAATCTCCATGACAAGCTCAAGTTCATCAAAAACGGATTTCATATGAATTCTCTATTGTGTTTTCGATATTGGAGGTTTTACAAGTTTATCTTTTATAGATAGATTAAACCTTTCATCAATTGGTTCTATCCTCCCTTGCTGGAGTATGATGGTTCCTGCATGATCTTGTAGAGGTCGGTACTATCTTCTAAACAAGCCCAAGATCATCAAAATCGGAGTCCCGATGCAGAAGTTATGTCCGTTCCACCTTTGTTGTTTCTGTCAGTTTTCAGAGGGGGCAGATTATCCGGGGGTAGATTATCCAGCTCAAATATCCGCCCCCTATACCGAGGCCTGCGCCACGAGGTCCTTAGCCATATTTTTCCCTGGGAACCTGAAATATGCAGGGGAGCGGATTATCCAGCCTGGGAAGTCCCAAACGGTCATACTATGTTGAGGAGGGCTGTAAAAGGCCCACTTCTTCCTCCTTGAGCCTAAGGCTTGCATCCTCTCTCTCCTCCATTGTTTCTACCTTCAAGAGCTTGCAATACTCTCAATACCTCCCATATTTCTTGAATCTTTTTAGGGGGATTTGAAAGAGGACATCTAGATCTACAACTCCACCAATCCATCTCTCCTATATGTGAGGAGAACATCTTGGGATCTAGATCTTAGGGTTTTCTTTGTGGATTTCCACTTGTGTTCTTCCTCTCTTATCCCCCAATAGCTTTTATAGATTTGGTGAAATTTAGGAAAGAAGGACTTGCGAACTTCTTGTGTTCTTGCCATTGCATTCAGTGCATTGGTTTGAGTTCTTGGTGAGGATTCAGTTGGGTGAAAGGTGAGAAGATTTTTACTCTCGGGTTCTTGGAACCCTATATGGTTTAGTTGTTTTGTAGGTTTGTGGATTATTTGGGGCCTCCAATTAAGTTGTGGAGCTTTCCCCAAGCCTGTTTGTTGGGAGCCTCCAATTGAGTTGTGGATAAGTGCCCCAAGCTTTGTGAGAGGTTACGAATTGCCACCGAAAAGTGCACCGACAGTGAAGCATTTGTTCCCTTTATCACGGTGGAGTTCTATTTTATGAATATGGTGTTTTTTATTCATGCACATGTAGTGAGCATCAGCTGCCTTTTTATTTACATAGATCATGATCTTACATGAAAAGCATTTTACTTCTGGATCCTAAAAATGTGTTTATGTGAAGTACTTTCCTATTTACCAGACGAATATTGCGCCCTTCTATAGGCCTTCAATGCTACGGGAAAGCAGCAACCCATTAAGGGATTTAGCATTCAACTGATTTGAGCCGCAGTGGAAGATCAAACGCTTCTGGTTAGTTATACAATTATTTCGCGATTCTTTAGTGTAATGTTAATCTCACATACTATGATGAAAACTGGAACATACATGCAACCTACTATGGATAGAGGATGTAGCCCGTTATTGTGAAACAACATAATATTGTTCTGATTTAGTCCAAATCGAAATTAGCTGCCCTACCTGTTGTAGCAGATATTCATTATAGAGTTTTCCTAAAATATTTTATGTATTTTGTGCCAGTAGTTTTTTTGTCTTCTCTTAGTCTTATAGAAACATTGACATGCGATGTTCGATGGAAGACTTGAAAATTGTGAGTAAAATTTGAACATATTCCAACATATGAAATCATTATCTAGCTATTGCTAAACAGATCGTCCAAGTTGATATAATTTTTGTGCGGCAATAGATGGCAACTCTTTGAAGTACCACTTCCCTCTCCTTTTGTTTCCTGGGTAGAAGTTCGAGCTTTAGTGTTATTTCAGTTTTCCTTGATACTCAATATGTAGATGAGCAATCCAGACGGGGCTGAAATTTGCATACTCAATGTGCAAATTATAGTAGATCTACTATAATTAAATAATTGTTTGTTCATTTTGACATTTTTGTCTCTGTTTATATGCGTGGCTCACTATGTTTTGTGCTCTCTATGGTTTTCTCGTGTCTAAGAACTGATTTGTGGTGCTCATCTCTCAATCTGATGGATTCAATTTGTGAGGGGTGTGATTTCAAGAGTGCAAGGTAACATCCAAATTGACAAATATTTTGGGTACATGTTCATTGCATATCAGTTTGCTCATATGTTTGCTATCTTACTGTTGGAGCCATGCAATGTATCTAGGTCCAAATCCTCTCCACTGTGTCGTTCAACTTGAAAGCATGTGTTAGGAGTTTTCATCGGTGTCCTGCAATCCAAAAAGTTGCAACCGTCCATTTATCTAGTAGCATTGTCTAATGAGCCTTCTATATGATCTTCATAAGTTAGCTATTTCGATATCGCTTGACCTTTATCAACTAATACGCCCGGTTTGTGGCTTTGAACTTGTACATTGCTTCCTGATTTGTCCTATTGGGTGTTGTATTATTTGTAAGCTTGCTAGCTCTATGTTTTTATTAGTGCATGAGCTAGTGTCTGTCACGTAGGTTTGTGAAGAAATCATAGCCACTAAGAAGGAACACAACAAACACTAAAAGAGCACAATCATGTTAGATCTGGCTGCATCACAAAACAAAAAGCGTGCACTGGCTACGCTATGTAGAACGCCATGCAGGTGGTGCGGTGAAGCGCGTATATTCATCTAGTACTATATATAGCTGGAAATTTGTTTTTTCGTACCCAAAACAAAACGAGTTTTTTTAGTGAAACTTGCCACGGTCATCCAACCAGCAAACATGTATTCCCAAAATAAATTTTAGAATTTTTTGAAACAAAAAATACGAATTTCGATTTATTTCAAATACCAAGCTCACCGGAGCACGAGAGCCACAAATCCTTTAGGTCTTGTTTGGCTCCCATCATTTGGGGCCAAAAACGTAGAATTCATTTGAGAATTCCATGGTAGACTTGTTTGGTTGTCTCGAAATTGGATTCGTCATTTTAATTAGAAATTCTAGGGAGTGGGCAGTTCGAATTCAATCAAGATTCCATATAAAACGTGTTTGGCTGTCGCGGAATTGAAACCATCATTTCAATTTGAAATTCCAGTAAACGGGTATGATATGTTAAGTCGGTTTTTGTTGTAACCCTGCCATTTGTCTAGAAATAATTTTATTTCATAAATTCGTGCGGCAACCAAACATGATTCTCAGATTGAAATTCAAATTGGGCAAATGAAATGACGACAAAAAAGTTACTCCCTCCGATCCAAATTAATTGACTTGAATTTGTCTAGATTCGAATGTATCTAGCACTAAAATATGTCTAGGTTCATCCAAATCTAGACAAATCCGAATCAATTAATTTGGATTAGAGGGAGTATTTCATTTTCTTTTGGCCAAATGAAATAAAATGATCGCTTCTAAACGAGGGCTTAGCATTTTTCTTATTATAGGTACCGTCACTTTTTTTTTAAGACAAAGGCACGGTCGCTGAACGGCTGGACCCGTGATTCGTATTTCATAACTGGGCTGGGCCGGTTCGTGCTAAGGTTCTCATTGGAGGCCAGACACACTAACGGTGCCAGCCCTAGTCGTCTCGTGAAACCCTAATCAGGAACCCGTCGGGGCCGTGGCTATATATAATCAGATCTGTCCCTAGCATCTCCCAGTCGCCGACGCGCCGCCGCCTCTTCATCACGCTTCCATACGGCTGCACCTGCATCTCTCTTGCAATTTTCTCTGCGCGCTTATTCGATTCTCTATTCGTTGTTCTTGTCGATTTGAAGATTTTTAGTTCCACGGATTTGTTTTTGCAAGATCAGCTTCTTGTCTGGACCTTGAAATTCACGGTTACAGCCAATCGGCAAATCATCCTGCCATCTTGCTAGATTGAAGTCGGCTTTCAACTCACCTGGATCTGATTACTCGATGATTTTCCGGGCCCTTTCCGCCGGCACATGCCGTTCTTCTCTTAAGAAATATACTAAGTACTACGTAATCTCGCGTTTTGTTCTTTTGATTCTGCTAGATTAGCTTCCTTGTCTGGACCTCGAATCTCACAGTTCCAGCCAATCGGCAAATCGTCCTGCCATCTTGCTAGATTAAGGTCGGCTTTCAACTCACCTGGATCTGATTACTCGATGATTTTCCGGGCCCTTTCCGTCGGCACATCCGTCATGTGGAAGAGGTCATTAATTACGTTTTTGTTTCTGCGTTAGAAAGTAAAGCAAACTCACTCTGTCCCAAAACCTGTCCATGTTTTGAGGCAATTTCTTCGTTTGCGAGATGGATATCCCAAATACCTCGAACGCGAGTTAGGTTTTCCTCTTGTCTTGTGGAGGTGTTTGGGAGACATTCCATTTGCGAACCTGAACTTGTACTCTTTGGTTAATTTGGTTCTTTTTGGATCTGTAACTCATTTTGTGGTGAGTAAATATCTCATCTCATATATGACGTCATGAGCTATGTGCAAAGTAATGTATAGGGAAGAAACAAGAACAATGACTAATTCATCCGTTAATATATTCCCTTGAAGTTGAAAGCTACTCCCTCCGTTTGGAAATATAAGACGTTTTAGCTTTGTGAATCGAATGTATCTAGATATCTTTTAGTATATAGCTTGTTACACTAAAATGTGTCTAGATACACTCATAGTACAAAGCTAAAATTTCATATATTTCCGAACGGAAGGAGTAAGTGATAATTGTTTTGTGAAATCCTCTGTTTATAATGATGTTTATAATGTTATATAATTGGTAGAAGGATTACAGTTTGTTTATTTTTTTTTTGAAATACCTCAATTTTTGTAAGAGACAGAGATACCAAAACCACCTGATGAGCTATCCTGCTGAGCGCACTAAAGAATACAATAATGGATCATGGAAAAGAATTCATTCGGTGTCATCTCTCTGTGTTGATTAAATGTCAGCTTGATAATTTTATGTCAGCTTGAAAACATAATTAAATGTCAGCTTGATAATTTTAAGGCTGCCAGTTGATTATGTTACACTGACAATCTGTTTCCAATCGAGAGATCCCAGTCGAGGGGTTTGAATTAGAGTAGGGATGAGGACAAGCAAACAGGAGAATTCAGAGAGAATGTGTACATTTCAGCATTCTATTTCTTCGATGTCCAGAACAAGTTCAGTTTTGGTATATAACAGCAACTATCCCAATCGGCGACAGCCCATGGCTGCATATGATGATGCAGGAATTATCTGAATTAACCCAGAAGATGAAGAAGCCGTCGTGACATACACCAATGATGCACGTCCAGGCGATATAATAGTTACCGTAGAAGCAACTTGGCCCTTTGTAGCCATCAGACTAGCCCCAATGGTAGTATCATGTCATGTTGACAAAATTAATTCTGACGTAGCATGGTAATTAATGTTGAAAGATGTTGTGTTGGTATTATAGGTAGTTATGGTATTATAACATGTAAAACTAGAAAAATTAATCTTAATCTTATACATAAATTTACATTGAGATTTTACAAAACAATAAATATACTAAGACTATAATACTACTACATGATACTATGCATTGTAGAGATAGTATCATATACTAGTATACTAGTATTATATGCATGATACTACTATATGATACTACTAGTCTCACCACCCCAGTTGATCTCTGGACAGTGTTTGCTGCAGTCTGCCTAGAGAGCTTGTTCGTCAGTCGAACAGCCCATGCCACAAAATCCTTCGGAAGGTTCGCTGAAATCTCTGGCAGCATCGATGCTAGACATGTGACACGCTTGAGTTCCATGGACTACGGGCTAGGCCAAATGCCCCTCGTGTTCCCAGTAACTGGGGTCGGTGGAGCACCTCTTCATCCGTTGTCCCCAAATCAAGGCACTGCAAGGCACAAGAGCAAATATTTTAATTCTGTAGCGGCCTAAATATCTAATCAATTTGACCCCAGTGGAACAGCATGATTTACCAACTAGAGACCACGGACTTCTGACTATCGACGCCGAAGCGATGGCAGTTGCAGAGTGCAGGTTCCTTGTGTTGCAAGCACAGCTGGATCCTTGGTCTTGAAAAAAAAGTGCAAACGCTTATTTACATGTTTCTGAAAGAACAGTCTAGTAGATCTTTAGACGATAAACAACGGTGAAAATCCAGAAGAACAAAAATTCAATTCAGACACCACAAGCTAATTCTACAAGCTAACAAATTTATAAAAGGCCAAAAGATATAATCCTGCAAGCTAATCTTCATTTCCTGATGCAATCATATCACATGATACCAAGATTTCTGGCATCTTGTCCTCGTAGTTTTAAATTCTCAACTCTTATCAATATCCCTATTGGTAACCCTTTTTTTTGCCACTACCGAACAGTTTGAGGATAGAACTATGCTACGGTTTGGTATGGATTCTAAAAAACACATTATCGACTGGCCTAATAACTATAAATTTTATCGAGTTCGATCAGTACTACTCATCTATTTTGGGACGGAGGGAGTATATCCGAGCGAAAATCGAGAATAGAGCAAGTACTCCCTCCGTCCGAAAATAAGTGACTTGGGTACATACATGCGAATCTAGACAAACCCAAGTCACTTATTTTGAGACGGGGTATTAACTATCAAAATAAATAGATGAGATATTCATACATGTATCTATTCAAACAGTAGTAAGAGTATTAGGAAGAACACATAAGCAATGAAAACGAGGCTAAGAATTAATAGTTCTAGTGACCTCGCTTCCTACGTCTGCATAATCACTTTATAGTTCTAGTGACCTCACTTAACAATTAATAAAAAAAGTCTACTTTGTTAATTTAAAAGTCAACATAGTCCACAAATAGCTAGAAAAAACTTTGTTGGATGTAATTGCAGATCCATTTGCTTTGGTGAATCACAAGCCTGGTCTAAGCTTGGTTTCCTTACAATCCATATGCTTTGGTAAATTAAAACTGAGTTTTGACCATTTATTTAACTAATAAAATATGAGTCCTATGCCACAAAATTATGAAAAATGCTAAGAATTTACACTGATGATAAATGCTAAGCATTTACCAAGCAATTCGAGACAACTTCTGTTTTTATTTTGATGAAGGGAGGGCCTGTGCAGTAGTAGGGTATCTCCACTTGTCTCCTAGAGGTCCTGGGTCCGAATCAGCTTCTTGCATACAAAGAAGGAAAAGTCTGCCTAGAAACCCCACAATGTGTGGGAGCTTTCAGCATTGGGTCCAAATGTTTCCTTCAAATTATGTGCTGCAATCTACAGTATTTTAAGATGCAATCAGAATAACCAAATGCAAACTATCTGTGATGTTTTCGCTGCAGAATTCCATACATCGGAACAAGCTGTCAATATTGCACTGCATGTGTGCTGTACGAGAAGTTTTTGAAACAGACTCCGAGCTTCTAGCCATGTCAATGAAATGGCGTGGTCAAGACTATTCCCAGCTGGTAGAGTCAATTGATGAACTGAAGATCCAATTGTACTCCTGATTTTCTAGAATTGAAGTGTGTGCATGTAGACGCAACACAAACAAAGTGCCTCATGAAGTGTGTGCATGTAGACGCAACACAAACAAAGTGCCTCATGAACTAGCCTTGGTAGGAAAATCTTGTAATGCCCATGAGACTAGTGTGGGATGATGATGTACCGGCCATTGTGGCTTAAGTTGTGGTGGGCGATTTGCCCAAATTTTCGTAATAAATCAGGAGGGCTTTACCCTTAAAAAAACTAATGAACTTGGGTTGATTAAATGTTCTCTATGAAGAACTGGGTGCATTATTGACAATTCTATCCTTGAAACCACTACCAATACAGAAACAAAAAAATCCTGAAGAGCATCCATACATACCACCAACAGGCCCGAGCCCACGGGAGTGCGGTCCGTGCAGCCGCACAGGGCCCAAAAGTTTTGGGGGCCCAATAATTTGTTTTTAGGTTTTATATAAGTTGTACTTCAGTCAGTTATAAGAAATGCTACAGCCCAGTTGGTGCTGGCCGGTCCCTCAAAAAAAAATGGTGCTGGCCTCAAGCGTGGTTGTTGGGTGAGGTAGATTTTGCAAGTTCGATTCTCCATGCAATCGCTCGCTAATTTTATTTTCTCCTCATTTTTGCTATTCCTATGATGCAAATACTGGATGATGCATTCAATTGCTCTTGTGTTTTGCTATTCCAATTGATTCCTATTGTTATGTTGTATAAAACACACTATACCTAGTTTTGAAACAAATTTCTAGATTCAAGTCTTAATCATGCAAGAGAAATTGCACCAATATAACACGACTTCTTATATTCAAATCAATAATTAATCACTAAGATTTATATTTCTAGAGAGTGAAGTATAATTGATATAACGTTATTGTATTCCTGCTGGTACATGTACTTGCTGGTATAGCTTTACATGCTATGGGCCTTTGAGGTTCTGTAAGTGTTTTCCTAGTTTTCAAAATTGAAACAGTTCAAATGTATCAAAACAATTATATGTAGGGTTTTGGACGGACCGCTGGTCCAGTCATTTTCTGAAACCATATGTTTCTTCTTAATTTTCTTTTAAACAAGACAAAAGGCTTGCCATTTTCATTGATTAAGGAGAAGGTTTTTAGATAGTGCTTACAAACCACGTCTTGGCCAAAGCCAAGACCAAACAACAAAACGATTACTCACGCAAGATTAAACTACTAAGAGCTTTTGCCCCCGCAAAGCACCACAAGCGTGCTTCCTCCTTGATTTTTGTTACCATCATATCAACGGTGATGGCGTGGCCTCGAAAAACTCTTGTGTTCCTTTCCTTCATATTTCCCATGAGACCAACATTGCGAGTGAAGCCAAAGCCTTCTTTTGTGGTCCTTTTTTGTGGATCGCCTTCTTCCACCACTCTTTGATGGAGTGGAATTGGTGCCAAGTAGCCGTGTTGATTTGGTGGAGACCGAGCCAAGTCTTTAACTTGTTCCAAATCCTCATGGAGAAGCGGCACTTGAAAAAGAGGTGGGAGGCCGACTCTTGTCTTTGATTACATAGCTTACATAGTCCACAATTTGGCCATCCTCTTCGGGCAAGCCTATCCGCCGTCCACACTCTATTTTGTAGGATCAACCAAGCAAAGAACTTGCATTTAGGAGTTGCCCAAGGCTTCCAAACAAGGGGGGGGGGGGCAACGATGAGGTGGTTAAGCCCAAGAATTGCATATTGTACGAGTAGTGTCCATCATTTGTGAGCTTCCAAGAGATAGCGTCCGGCCTTTGGGGTTGTAGAGTTACATTGGCAAGCTTCTCCCAAAGCTTGTAGAATTGGTCGATATGCTCCAAGGATAAGCCATTTTGGGTGTTGATTTGGGAGACCCAAAAGTCATTATGCAAAGCATTTTGCACCAAACATTTCTTCTTCCTAGATATCTCAAAAATTAGAGGGGCGACGTCCTTGGGTCTCATTCCATCTAGCCAACTCGCCTCCCAAAAGAGAGCATTTTTCCCATCTCCAATGATGACCGTTGTGGCCGCCGCAAAGAGGTCATGATCCTTTGAGGTGCAAGGATTTCCAAGGACGACCCATGGCTTGTTCTCATCTTCCCATTCTTGCCAAAGCCACCTTAATCTTAGGGCTGTCGCAAACTTTTTGAGGTTGAGGATTCCAAGGCCTCCTTTATCCTTAGGCTTGTAAACAAGGTCCCAATTAACTTTGCATTGCCATCGGTAACCTTATCACAAGCCGCCCATAGGTATGCTCTTCTCAAGCTATCAATCTTCTTTAACACCTCAATAGGAACATCAAGGACGATGATGAAGTAGATGACCACACTTGTAAGCACCGACTTTACAAGACTAGATCTCCCGACAATAGTAACGTGCTTTCCAATCCATGACACAAACTTTGCCGCCACCTTGTCTTCCAAAGGTTGGAAACAGATTTTTTTGAGACGAGTCACCGATAAGGGGAGCCCAAGATACTTCATTGGGAAGGAGGTACGCACGGCCGGGAAAGCTTGTAGGATGTCCTCAAGATCGATGTTCTCACAACGGATAGGCGCCACTTGACTTTTTGTGCAATTTGTGACAAGTCCAGTGACCTCACCAAAAAGCTCAAGCGTGGAAGCCAAGAAGGTGATGTCTTCTTTGATGGGCTTCACAAAGATGGCGGCATCATCGGCATATAGAGAAGTCCTAACCGTGGGGGCACGACCACGAAGCTTGTGAAGACGTCCTTGATCGGTGGTTTTGCAAAGAATATGATGTAGCGGGTCTATTGCCAACACAAAAAGGAGTGGTGAGAGGGGGTCTCCTTGCCTAAGACCCCTCCCATGCTTTATTGGGTTACCGACCACGCCATTAAGGAGAACTCTAGAGGTTGAGGTGGATAGAAGCGCTGTAATCCACTCTCGAAATTTGCTTGGGAAGCCTAGGTGTTGAAGCATGTCCATCAAGTAGTCCCATCAAACCGAATCAAACGCTTTCTTGATATTGAGCTTGAAGAGGAGCGTCGTGCATTTAGCCTTGTGGAGTTTCCTTGCAAGGTTCTTCACATAGAGGAAATTGTCATGAATGCTTTTTTTTTAATGAAGGTGCTTTGAGCGTTTGAGACAAGGCTATGCATGTGGGAGGCGAGACGGGCGGCCATCATCTTGGAGATGAGCTTCGAAATAGCATGAATGAGACTAATGGGTCTAAAGTCGGCCACACCTTCGGCTCCTTCCTTAGGAATGAGGGCAATATTTGCAGAGTTGAGCCAATGGAGATTGTTTGAGTGTAGGCTTGAGAATTGATTGATCACCGCCATAATATCCACTTTAATGGTGGACCAACAAGTTTTGAAGAAGGCTCCTGTGAAGCCGTCCGGCTCCGGGGCTTTGTCACTAGTGGTATCATCCACCACGACTTTCACTTCCTCCTCCAAAAAAGGGGCATCGAGCTCGAAAAGATCACATTGGGGTTGTGGAATAACATTCCAATTAAAATTCTTCGTGCGCGGGGTCCTCTTTTGATGATCTTGTGGAAGTGGTTTTGTATTATTTCCTTCTTTTGATTGTGCTCCGTGACCCATCCATTGTTGTGTTTAAGTCGATGGATGTGGTTCTTTCTTCTTCTAGCATTGATGCGTAGGTGGAAGTATCTAGTGTCACTCTTGAGCTTTGTCTCTTTTGAGCCTTGTCGACCACCACGAGTCCAATGACTCTTCTTTTGAGTCTAGTCCGAAGGTCCCTTTCCTCCACACTAAGGCTTCGGGTTTCTTGCGCAACATAACATCAAGACGTAGAATGACCTCCGAGGCCATGTGTAGCTCAACCTTTGCTTGGGAGAAGAGTGTTTTGCTCCACTTGCGCAACCGCCGTCCGGTTCTCTTAAGCTTGTGAAAAAGGCGTTGGCAAGGCTCGGTATGGGAGGTATCTTCACTCCAAGCGGTGTTCACTTCTCCCATAAAGTTTGGCATCTTGACCCAGAAATTTTCAAAGCAAAAGGACTTGGGCTTCTTAGGGCCGTTATCATTTGCAAGTAAGAGAGGACAGTGGTCGAACAATGAAGAGGAGAGCGCGTGGAGAAGGTGCTTCGAGAAGGTGAGGTCCCAATCTTCATTACAAAAGAAGCCGTCAAGCTTGCTAAGGATGGGCTCTTGTTGCTCTTGCTCCAAGTGAACTTGCGATTTTGTAGGTGGATTCCTTTGAGGTCGCAAGAATTGAGCGTGTTGCGAAATCTAACAATCCTTCGACGGTTGACATTGCCACGGTTCTTGTCTTCGGCCCTATGAATTTGGTTGAAATCTCCGGAGACGAGCCATCTTGTTCCAAGAGGAGGCTTTGCGACGATAAGCTCCTCATAAAAAGCCTCCTTTAGGTTGCTGCGCGTTGGTCCATAAACCGTTGTTAGCTTGTGGGAGATATCCGAGCCGTTGATGTGAACATTAGCCGAGATGGAGAACGCTCCAATGGAGATGTTTGAGGTTTGGACAATCCTATCGTCCCATAGCATGAGGATTCCACCTCGAGTTCCGACCGCCGGCCTTTGCGCAAATTGCCGCAGATGTTTTAGCTTTGTGAGAATAGTGTATCTAGACGCCTTTTAGTGCATAGGTTCAGAGAGGTTCACGTCGAACCTATACACTAAAATACGTCTAGATACATTATCTTCACAAAGCTAAAACATCTTATATTTTGAAATGAAGGGAGTATACACTATTTAGCATCTACATACAAGCGGCGTGAGTAGTTATTTAGTTTAAACGTCCATCTAAGACATATATACACTATATTTGGTAAATAGTTCTATTTTTTCTAGTAAGATAGAGTCCAATTTTAGAGTTTCGCACAGGACCCTTGATTTTTGATTTTGCCGGCCCGGCCCTGACCACCATGGCACAAAAATAAAGAAATTTGCAGAAGCAATATCACATAACCAACCTCTTAGAATGCTTGTGCATGGCTGGGTATTGGAGAACAGCTTCACTAGTTTCGAGAAGGATCTGTGAAATGAAATAAACATGAACTCCAAAACGGAAAAACAGCACAGAAGGACAAAGTGATTTGGGGAACAAACACTCACTCTGTGCAGCTTAGAGTCGATGAGCAGAGAATTGAGAGAGAAGCATTCAACGAGGATGCATCCCTTCTTGCAAAGTTTATGGTTTTAATTGCAGTGCCTTCACAGCTTGACTACTGCATGCTTCAGCATAAAGTATTTTGCCAAATGTTGCAATTTCCAAGACTTTACAACAGTTCCAAATATGCAGCACATTTGAGGTTTTCCGGAATGCAAGACTGCCAGCATGTACATCTACATCTACGTTCTATACAATGTCCACAAAGGATTGGTGCACAGATCTGAGATGGCCATAACACTCCTCGCTGCTCCTGAAGTTCGCCAAGCATGCCCAGCAAATATGGCTGCCACATCTGCACTCAACATGGTTGCAGCCTTCAGCTTTCTCGATAGTGTATCGACAGGACGGGCAGCTCTTCACATTCTCCTTCCCTTTACGCCATTCAAGCAGTGTGGCGTCTGGGTCTTCCTTGTATTCTTTGTAAGCCTCACAGGATATGAAAGGATGATACTCAAGATGGCACTTGGTGCAGATCTCCACATAGCAAGCCCCACAGACAAAAGGTTTGGCCTCTGCATCTGGAGCTGCCACCTGGTAGATCGACCGGCAATCCGGTGTTGGGCAGAAATGGTACATTCCTGCCCTGGATGCAACAAATGCCCTCAAGGAAGCTCTAAATAGGTCATCCATCTTCTCTTTTGACACGAGGTGCTTCAGATCAATAATGAGGAAGGGCTTCTTGCAGCCAGCTTTGAGGCAACAAAGAGGGAACCCATCATGCGATTTCATGGCAGATTCACACTGATCCACCAAGCAAGCACGACAAAACACATGCATACACGTTTCAAGCTTAAAAGGATCTTCAGTCTCACACAAGCAAATAGGGCAAGTATCATTTGACAGCTCATTGTCATCTACCCTTTTTTTATCTTCTTTCCTACCTCCAACATTCTCTGACGGAAGTTGAACCAGAGCATTGTTTTTAACAGAGATTATTAACTCGGAGATCATCCCTTCCACCCTTCGTTTGTCCTCTTTACTACCCCAAACTTTAAGTAGATGGCGGTGTTTATGCAAGTCAACCTTTACTGTGGGCATCTCTTTCTTTAGTCCTTCCAGATCAACTCCAAAAATTTCTATTGTTTTCTTCATCAAGTCTGGAGGGAGGTTATGCCCACGAAGAAAAATTTCAAGAGGCCTCTTCTCAAGGAGCTGCGGAAGTACATGAACCAATTTCTCCTCCGCTTCAGCCATCTGATCCTGGTGTCCAAAGACTTTCATATTTAGACTTTGCCTGTCATACAGAATGTAAGTACCAGTCTCTTGTTCGATTGAGTTTAAATGTGCTACACCATCACGGGACAAGAGCATATGAATGGCACTTAGTGTCAGATCTGGGTGATTTATGGTTTTCCCTTTCATCAAAATCTCAAGCGGTCTTCTCAAATCTGATATTGTTTTTGTGGCATTTGCAGTGAGCTTTACTCGGAAAATACCATTCTCAGTCTTCTCAAAATTGTAGGACACACCTGCATGAAGTAGAGAGATTTAAACTTCGAACTCAGCGGCATATATAAACATTTTATGCTACACACATTCTTCTACTTCCTCCGACCCATAATAATTGACTTAGATTTGTCTAGATACAGATATATCTAGACACATTTTAGTGCTAGATACATCCGTATCTAGACAAATCTGAGTCAATTAATTTGGATCGGAGGGAGTAGATAAATGGGGAACTTAGTTAGTTTGCTTGTTTTGAGAAACATCAACAAAGTAAAACCCCATTAATTCAATGCTTAACCTCCATTGATATTAGAACAGATGGCTTCATGATTTTATGCTTCTCATGAAGAAGTTGAGATAAAATAGAAGGTGAGCTATATAAGTACTCATATTCCCTTACTTAAATTTATATGAACCATAAATCATTATGGTTTTCTCCCTGGAGCAAGTGAAGATTTGAAAAAATGTAATTGAGAAACTCCTGTGCATGATCCTATCTCAAACCACTTTTATCAGCTAATATAGATTTTTTGGAGTTTCACAAAAAGAACACAGCAAAGCCAGCAGCAATAAGTTGCCTCCGAGGGTCGTAATGCAAACAAAGTAGCTCATGAGTGAGCACGCTATGCTTGTACACATGTAGAGAGTAGGTCTTGGGATGAACCCCCAGATTTCTTAGATAACAGTCTCAGGACTGATTGTAATCCAGACCAAAGCAGCAGGTTTTCAGACGCACTCTTTTCCTTCCAGGGTACTGAAGGGGGCTGGAAGGTTTTTAATGAGGCGGGCCTGTTAGCTTAATTTTAATATGTTTTTTCGTCAAAAAAAAAAGTTGCTTCCGAGGGAGATAGGCATCCTGGATGAGTTTCATGGGAAAGATAGCTCAAAAAGTCTGGCTAGCTCATACTCCATCCTTTCAGAAATATAAGACGTTTTAGCTTTGTGAATCGAATGTATCTAGACGTCTTTTAGTGTATAGATCCGTAGAGGTTCGGAGTGAATCTATACATAAAAAAGTCTAGATACATTCAAAGCTAAAATGTCTTATATTTCTGAACGGAGGGAGTATAAACTAAACCAAGTGACAAAAAAAAAAGCAATCGAAAGATGATTCAACCAACAGAACAATGAAAATAAGAAGCTTCCAGGGAATGAGGAGTGCATGCACACCTTTTTGGCTTCGGAAGCTCTCAAGGAGAGAAGTAACTTCCACGCTGATAACATTGTAAACACGTATCGGGCAGGACAGAGTGCTATGAAATACATGCTTGCACTGTATGATTTGCCAAGGTTGGCAACAAGGAAGAATACTTCCTTCAAGATGGTCCAGTGCTCTTGCAGCTTCTCGATGAAGACTTCCATCAAAAGATAAAGTTGCTCTCATCATTGAATCATTTTCCTCTGGAGGGAACACCTCAACACGGAAATTTGGTCCAGGAAAACTCTTGTTTGGCATGAATGAAGAAATTTCTCTAATCAGTGCTTCCTCACATACAGAAACAGAAGGGCTAGCTATGCTGGCTTCCTTGACCCTGAGTAAACGGATATTAAGGATTCTCCTTGTTGTTGTGCTACGAAAAGCCTCATACAGTTCTGCCTCTGTGACATGCAATGGAATTCTTTCAACAAAGACACAGTTCTCCTCCTTCGTACTAACCCTACAATTGACATACCTTCCATCAATTCCTAGAGCAAAGCAGTCATTTGCAACAGATTGAGCTTCCCCGCTGGCGCATGTTACAACTGCAAGGCCCCTGCTTTGCTTACGTGGCCAGCATAATTTAGCTCTTACTGCAGGAAATGGTAATCCTTGATTATCGGAAGAATATACAGGAACTACTTTCAGGGAGGAACCATGAAACTCTATTCCGTTCAATTTTGAGACAGCATCTTCAGCATTTTCAGGTTTGAGGAATGTAAATTTACCCCATTTAGTTTCATCTGAGGCAATGCGAAAATTTCTGGCAAATTTATAAAAATTAACAACACCAGAGACAAGACTGTCCACCAGACAAATGAGCTCCTTCTCATTAATGTCATGGGCATTTTGATGTAGAACCTCTACTGTCAGATATCTCTTCTCAAGTTCCAAATGCTTGATTTCAGCACCTGAGCCAAATAGTGCAATAGGAGAACTGCCAGACCTCTCGGGAAATAAACTTCTCTCAAGGCACTCATTCCGCATCATCTTACCTTCACATTCCAAAGCACTGTTAACAATGCAAAAGACCTTTTCCATGTGCTGTTCTGTAGCAAACAACACAACTTCATTATTTTTGAAGTTAATTTCAATAGTTAATCGGTCATCCCTGCATTCTTCCTTGAGACGCGAGATGATCTTCTGCTGATTTTGGCCATATTTCCCATAAAATTTTCCCAGCAAGTTATTACCAAGACCACTAATCACCTTTGTCTGCAATTTATGTTTCTCCAGTTGCTGAATGAAAGACATTGGGTGAATTGTACACAAGGCATCATGATCAACAGCAGTTACGCATACCAAATATTGATTTGGGACTGACAATATTTCTGAAAACACCACCCACTCTGGCTTGATGCCATAATTGAGCAATGAGCATGAGGGATGAAGGTTCACAACCTGATCTGTCGAAATCACCTGGTAACCAGACCTTTCATGTCCTAAAAACATAGCAAGATTACCTGCAAGAGACGACAGGATAATTCTCTTCAGCAACTTATCATTCACAGTGGGAGCCTCAGGTTTCCAACACCAATAACTTGGGACAATAATGTTCAGCTCATGCTTAAGGCACTTTTCAAGTTCTGATATAGTTTCCTGGCACCTCCTCATGGTCTTGGCATTGATGCTGTTCTGCCAGCACCACGTATTCCGGTTTTCATGTCCATCCTCCCATTTCTTATAAACAGCGAGTAGAGTGAACAGATCTCCATCTTGGTGACACAATCGGACCTTCTGAAGGTCAGCTTTATGTTTCTCCTCATCCGTGCCCACTCTACAAAATATGCTGCTAGAATTTGCCATAACCGCAGCTAAAACCACACCTTCCTTCCTCAAACCAAAACCAAAGCAATCAAGCATAATTTTTCCAAGCCTTGGCTCAATTCCCAATTTGACCAAGTGGCGTCCAATATCAGTCAGCTCAAAGCAATTACTTTTACATTTGATAGCACCCAATTGTTCAAGGTTCTTCACAGCCATACTGATAGCTTCTGGATTTGGGGCATCAACAAACTCGAAATTTTGTGCATCTTTAACACCCAAAGCAAGTATTCTCAGAACAGCAGTGCCAAGATGAACTTTCCGGATTTCAGGTTCTTGATGCACTTCCATCATACTATAGTCGCATTCGGAGTAAAGCCTATAACACTTCCCTGCTCCCGTTCGACCTGCCCGGCCAGCGCGTTGATTAGCTGAACTTTGGGAAATCCAATTTACTTTCAGAACATTGAGACCGCTGCTAGGCACAAATCTGCTCTCCTTGACCAGACCAGAATCAATAACATACTTCACTTCTTTTATAGTCAGTGATGTTTCAGCTATATTTGTACAGAAGATAATTTTTCTCTTTCCAGGAAAGCTTTTGAAAACATGACTCTGTTCTACAGGGGAAAGCTTTCCATGCATAGGAAGCACCACAGCACTTGCATCACTGAATTTCTCACAAGCCCATTCAACTTCCAGTTGAGATGTCAAGAAAGCAAGGATGGCACCCTCGTCTTCACTCTTGTGAATGATGCTTACCTGTCTTATAACATCATCGACATAAGAAGCAGTGGCACAAGCACTACCTGGAGAATTTAGCCCAGTATTGAAAGAAGCCTCTGCTGATACATTTGGCACATATTTAATTTCAACAGGAAAATTTCTCCCTTTCACATGGAAAGTTTGACAGCCGTAAAAATATTCAGCAAGTCTATTAGCATCAGCAGTGGCAGACATTATAATGAGTCGCAAATCCAACCTATCAAACAGCTTCTTCTTGATCGAAGCCAAGAGAAGATCAGTGTTCAAGCTTCTTTCATGGGCTTCATCAATAATGATATACGAAATGCCATTCAGGTCTGTATCATTCATGTAGTGATGTAAAAGGCAACTATCTGTGCAGAATATGATCTTAGAACTAAAGTCTTGGGAATTTAAAAAGCTTGAATATGATGCCACGAAATTGTCCTTATAGCAGCCCTTGCTTTCTTCATCTACTCTATGTGCCAGCGATACAGCAGCAACTTTTCGAGGTTGCGTGCAGACAATTGAGCCATTTGCAACAAGACCTGAGTCGGCAAGAAACTGGACTAGTTGTGTGCTTTTCCCAGAACCAGTTTCCCCAATTAAGATCATAACCTGCAGAGAACAAACCTCACACAAATTAAACCATGATGTTTGCGTCAGCGTGTCATGCTCTACAAATTCAAATTAACAAATGAAACTAAATACACGGAAAACTGTGGGTAAAACCCAATGCTGATTCCTTAGTATTAAACAAAGTACCAATACAAAAATTGGCGCCTCGTGAGTAAAAATGCACCTAATATAATAACCTTTTACTTATAAGCATTATCAGCAGCGGGGCTGCTTGTTAGCTGTGGGGTCAGCTGACGCCGCATCTTTTCTGGAAAACCTCCCTAATTTGTACATATTTCTGTAGTAATCCCGCTATTTAGACAGTGTGACCCCGCAGGATTTTGCCACTGGCTTCGACGCTGAGCATTATGCGCAGGTCCATTGGAAAACAAACAGGGCTATTATGACAAAGTGCCAATACAGATGAAAATTTGAAAAAGCACAACTCACTTTAGTTACAGCTAGAGAGTACATGGTTGGAACTAAATGGCGCATTGTAATAATCATGCACACCAAAATTCCATAAATGCTGTTTCCCCATGATTATAAGCATCAAAGTCATAATAAAAGGATCGAATGGCTCACACTGCATTGCAAATTTGCAATGTCATCAAACTCACCTGGTTATTGAAAATGTGATTGAGAATCTTTCTTCGGTATGCGTAGATTGGTAGCCCCTCGTTGAGCCTCCTGCACTCGCGCATCATCATCATATGCAACCTCACAAAGTCCACATCCTCGCCTTCCCCAATCCCAAACACATCCACCGCCTCGTCCTCCACCACCTCCTCTTCATCCGTCCCACATAACATCGCACGCCGTATCGAACTCATGGCTGCTTTGTACTCGGCAATTTTGTCATCTACCAAGTCCTTCTCAGCCTCCAGTGTTTTCTTCTGGAGATTGAGCTTATCAAAGTCGCTGAGTCTATTGTGGTAGCCTAGGCGGTGTTTCACCGACTGGATAGAGACTGCGAGCTCAGCGGAGCGGGCGGCGCAATGGGAAAGGAGGCCGGAGTCAAGGAGGCGGGAGGCGTGGGAGGCGAAGAGGGATGCGATGAGGGGGTAGGCGTGGGCGGCGAGGGGGGCGTCGGGGAGGTACGGGGTGAGGAAGTGGAGGCCCTCGAGGCGGAGCGACCAAACCTCGCGGGCGGCTTCGGCCGCGGCAGGGAGGGAGCGGAAGAGGAGGCGAGCGCCCTGGCGGCCGGAGGAGCAGACAGAGAGGCTGTCGGGGGGCGGCGATTGGAGGCCGGCGACGAGGGCGTCGATCTCCGTGGCGGACGGGGTGGAGGAGGTGGGACTCGCGCGGAGGAGGATAACCGCGTACTGACGGGCGTGCAGGGGCGGCTGGCGGTGATGCTGGTGGTGGTAACGATGGGGAGGCGGGGAATCCCGGTCCGGCGGACGGTAAGGGCGGCGGTCGTGGGATGGACGCATGGCGGCGGCGGGCGTGCGTGCGTGCGCGCCGAGGGTTTGCGGAGGTTTCAGTGGTGGATTTGCCGGAGGAGTCGAGTCGATCGCTTCTGCTGATGACAGGGGACGGAGCGGAAGCGAGAGGCTGACTCGAACGGGACGAACAACAGGTCGGATCTGGTCGGGTCTGTGCAGAGAGATTGCGAAGTTTGCCACAATATTCGGTTCGGCCACGAATAAAATTGTTGTAGGATTTACATTTATGTTTATTTATTACAGATTTACTAGTTGTCAGAGCATCCAAACGGTAGGCAAACCGGACAACAAATGTGTCTGATTTTGTCGTGGGGAGCAATCTTTTTTCCAAATGCATTAAAATTAATTAATTCACATAGGTCATAAAATGAAAATAAACTAAGAACTTGAACTGCATGCATCGTTAACAACCTAAACTTAAATTTAAACTTAAACATAAACTATGAAGAAATTCCGGCAGCGCCTGCTCATCATCATCCTCCGCGAGGTCGATGAATGGCGACGTGCTAGGGGAAGAGGGGGCGGCGACGTAGGTTGTTGGAGGCGCGGGTAGTTCCCGCCGCGATGTAGTACATGACGGAGGCCGGTTTGTGGCTCGTCACGCTCCACCAGAACCTACGCCCAGCAGCATTGTTGTCCGCCGATAGCGGATCATCGCCGTAATACCTGGCACAAGAGGCTGGTAGGGCATCGACGACGATGTAGTGTCTCCGCATGGTCAACGAGTACAAGCGGACATAGCGGGTCAGCGAGGAAGCAGTCAGGCTACCGGCGCAGGCGTTTCAATGGCCACCATTAATGGGAAATGCAGGAGGACAATATGTGGTCGCTGCCATGTGGACCAGACATGGGCAGGGGACGTTTGCGTTGTCCTCTCAGACACGCGCGAACGCGAATGCTGTGCAGATTTGGGCCGCAAATGCGCCGGTCCAAGCTCGTTTTTGGGACTTGTTGTCCCCAGACATCGTTTAGGACAACAGAAGCCATTTGGGGGCACCGTTGGGTATGCTCTTAGGTCGCTTGTTGATTTCTTTAGCTATGTTGGTCCAAATCTACTATCCACGCAATATTGCACTAAGAAAAGACTCTCGGGCAAATAGTACTTTCTCCATAAACGGAAATAAATATTGTAGATTTGTTTAAATTACGTTAGTATGTACTAGTATGTACTCTCTCCGGTTGTAATTATCTCGTATTCTGGGTTTTATAATCAAAATCAAAATCTATAAAATTGGAACATATTTTTGGAAATAATATCAACACCAATAATGCTAAATCTATTTGTATTAGAATTGCTATAAAATATATGTTTATATTATATTCACTTGGTATTATAGATATTGATATTTTCATTTTATCGTCAAATTTTGCAAAAATTAACTATGACTAAACTTATAACGCAAAATAATTGTAAATAGAGAGAATGTCTACACACTAAAATATGTCTAGATACATACATATCTAAAATCAGCTACACTTAGATTTCAAAAAAAAATCAGCTACACTTATTAAAGGACTACATTATTTGTGTTAGATGAAAAAATCCATATAGTGTGTCATCCTTCCACCACCATTATGGTACTAAAATAGTAGCAAACAATTCCGCAAGTTAGATTCATATCCTTAAATCAGAGTAATACATAATTCATACGAGGTCTTTTCAAATAAAATCTGCTAACCGGTTGGATGGTTTCATTTATTGGACTAACTTTTGCTACTACTAGAGTTGGACACCATCATATGAATCGTGAGAGCTATTTACGTTATAAAAATGCAACTACATGTCATAATTTTAGTTTTATTACACGATTTTTGCGAGTTAATACGAGAAGCAAGGATGCCAATACAAGTATACATAGACATAAAAAAGGTTAAACATGAGGTACACACAAAATACAAAATGATGACAACAAATCATCAAAGTACTAGAAAATAATAAGTATGCTCGATTTCACTGGACTAATAAATGTGAGAACTTTAAACATGTGAGTTTATTTCAAGTAGATTTTTCTAGACCTTTGTTATCACGTGGCAATGTGGTAGTTATCATCTCATTTGATGATCGTTTTTTATATAGTATCACTACTATATTGATAACTATAACTACGATATCAAATAAATACATCATCGTCATGGTATACTAGACAAACCGGTAAGTAAACCCATCAACATGATAGTAACTAATACTAACCATCATGGCAACTACATCACCTGTTAGAGTTTACCAAATTGTTTGGTAATCCATCAAACCATCATCACTATGGCAAATAAATCACTACTCTTGAATCAGTATTTTCTAAAATGGGCATCAAGTAGTTGTTATTGTATATTGTAATTATGATAATTTACCACATGTGATGTGGTAACTATTATCATATTAGTCACGTTTTTTTCTTTTGAAATGGGACACTATGTCAGCTTCTGCATCAATTGATGCACAAAATCTTTTATTTTGCGAATTTAAAAGTATTCAAACTATTACAACTCACATATCACACAAAGTCTATACACGAATGAGCATATGAAATAGAACAAGCATAGCATATCTATCCATCATGTAATCTACTAGCGTGTCGCCAACCAGTCTCGGAGTAGATAACTATATATCGGCTGCCATTAATGGGATACGAAGGAGGACAATATGAGGTCAATGCCATGTGGGGACGTTTGCGTTGTCCTCTCGGACACGCGCGAAAGCAAAGACTATCTCGATTTGTGTCGCAAATGCGTCGGCCCGAGGTCTGCGGACGGTTTGCGCCCCAAGTTGGGAGCTCGTTTTTGGGACTTGTTGTCCGCAGACAGCATTTAGGACAGCAAAAGGCCGTTTGGCACTCTTGGGTATACTCTTAGGGCACTTGTGAATTTCTTTAGCTATGTCGGTCCAAAGCTGTGATCCATGCAATATTGCACTTAGAAAAGACTTTCAGGTCAATAGTACTTTCTCCATATAAGGAAATAAATATTGCAGATTTTTCTAAATTACATTAGTATGTACCCTCTCCGATCGTAATTATCTCGTGTTCTGGGTTTTATAATCAAAACCAAACTTTGTAAAGTTGGAACATATTTTTTGAAAAAATATCAACATCAATAATGTAAAATCTATTGTACTAGAATTGTTATAAAATATAATTTTATATTATATTCAATTGGTATTATGGATATTGATATTTTATTTTATCATTGGTCAAATTTTGCAAAAATTAACTACGACTAAACTTGTAACGCAAAATAATTGTAAATGGAGAGAATGTCCACACACTGAAATGTGTGTAGATACATACATATCTAGAAAAATCAGCTACACTTATTGAGGGACTATATTATTTGTGTTAGATAAAAAAATTCATACAACGTGTCGTCCTTCCACCACCATGTATGGTACTAAAATAGTAGCAAAAAAATCCGCAAGTTAGATTCATATCCTTAAATCGGCGGTAATACATAATTCACGCGAGGTCTTTCCAATAAACTCCGCTAATCGGTTGGATAGTTTCATTTATTGGACTGACTTTTGCGATTATTAGAGTTGGACACCACCATATGAATTGTGGGAGTTATTTACGTTATGAAAATTGCAATATCTACATGTCATAATTTCAGTTTTATTACTTGATTTCTGTGAGTTAATACGAGAAGATGGATGCCAATACAAATATACATAGACATAAAAAAGATTAAACATGAGGTACACATAAAATACAAAATAATGACATCAAGTCATCAATGAATCAGAAAATGGTATGTATGCTCCATTTCACTGGCCTAGTAACCGTGAGAACTTTAAACACGTGAGTTTATTTCAAGTAGATATTTTCTAGATCATTGTTATCACGTGGTAATTATAGTTTTTTTATATAGTATCACTACTATATTGATAACTATAACTACGATACACACAAAATACAAAATGATGACAACAAATCATCAAAGTACCAGAAAATAATAAGTATGCTCGATTTCACTGGACTAATAAATGTGAGAACTTTAAACATGTGAGTTTATTTCAAGTAGATTTTTCTAGACCTTTGTTATCACGTGGCAATGTGGTAGTTATCATCTCATTTGATGATCGTTTTTATATAGTATCACTACTATATTGATAACTATAACTACGATATCAAATAAATACATCATCGTCATGGTATACTAGACAAACCGGTAAGTAAACCCATCAACATGATAGTAACTAATACTAACCATCATGGCAACTACATCACCTGTTAGAGTTTACCAAATTGTTTGGTAATCCATCAAACCATCATCACTATGGCAAATAAATCACTACTCTTGAATCAGTATTTTCTAAAATGGGCATCAAGTAGTTGTTATTGTATGTTGTAATTATGATAATTTACCACGTGTGATGTGGTAACTATTATCATATTAGTCACGTTTTTTTTCTTTTGAAATGGGACACTATGTCAGCTTCTGCATCAATTGATGCACAAAATCTTTTATTTTGCAAAGTTCAAAGTATTCAAACTATTACAACTCACATATCACACAAAGTCTATACACGAATGAGCATATGAAATAGAACAAGCATAGCATATCTATCCATCATGTAATCTACTAGCGTGTCGCCAACTAGTCTGGGAGTAGATAACTATATATCGGCTGCCATTAATGGGATACGAAGGAGGACAATATGAGGTCAATGCCATGTGGGGACATTTGCATTGTCCTCTCGAACACGCGCGAAAGCAAAGACTATCTCGATTTGTGTCGCAAATGCGTCGGCCCGAGGTCTGCGGACGGTTTGCGCCCCATGTTGGGAGCTCGTTTTTGGGACTTGTTGTCCGCAGACAGCATTTAGGACAGCAAAAGGCCGTTTGGCACTCTTGGGTATACTCTTAGGGCGCTTGTGAATTTCTTTAGCTATGTCGGTCCAAAGCTGTGATCCCTGCAATATTGCACTTAGAAAAGACTTTCAGGTCAATAGTACTTTCTCCATATAAGGAAATAAATATTGCAGATTTTTCTAAATTACGTTAGTATGTACCCTCTCCGATCGTAATTATCTCGTGTTCTGGGTTTTATAATCAAAACCAAACTTTGTAAAGTTGGAACATATTTTTTGAAAAAATATCAACATCAATAATGTAAAATCTATTGTACTAGATTTGTTATAAAATATAATTGTATATTATATTCAATTGGTATTATGGATATTGATATTTTATTTTATCATTGGTCAAATTTTGCAAAAATTAACTACGACTAAACTTATAACGCAAAATAATTGTAAATGGAGAGAATGTCCACACACTGAAATGTGTGTAGATACATACATATCTAGAAAAATCAGCTACACTTATTGAGGGACTATATTATTTGTGTTAGATAAAAAAATTCATACAGCGTGTCGTCCTTCCACCACCATGTATGGTACTAAAATAGTAGCAAAAAAATCCGCAAGTTAGATTCATATCCTTAAATCGGTGGTAATACATAATTCACGCGAGGTCTTTCCAATAAACTTCGCTAATCGGTTGGATAGTTTCATTTATTGGACTGACTTTTGCGATTATTAGAGTTGGACACCACCATATGAATTGTGCGAGTTATTTACGTTATGAAAATTGCAATATCTACATGTCATAATTTCAGTTTTATTACTTGATTTTTGTGAGTTAATACGAGAAGATGGATGCCAATAAAAATATACATAGACATAAAAAGATTAAACATGAGGTACACATAAAATACAAAATTATGACATCAAGTCATCAATGAATCAGAAAATGGTATGTATGCTCTATTTCACTGGCCTAGTAACCGTGAGAACTTTAAACATGTGAGTTTATTTCAAGTAGATATTTTATAGATCATTGTTATCATGTGGTAATTATAGTTTTTTATATAGTATCACTACTATATTGATAACTATAACTACGATATTAAATAAATACATCATCGTCATGGTATACTAGACAAACTGGCAAGTAAAACCATCATGATAGTACCTAATGCTAACCATCATGGCAACTACATCACTTGTTAGATTTTACAAAATTGTTTGGTTATCCATCAAACCATCATCACCATGGCAAATAAATCACTACTCTTGGATCATTATTTTTTAAAACGGGCATCAAGTAGTTGTTATTGTACGTTGTAATTATGATAATTTACCACATACATGATGTGCTAACTATTATCATATTAGTCCTGTTTTTTCCTTTTGAAATGGGACACTATGTCTTCTGCATCAACCAATGCATACAACCTTTTATTTTGTGAAGTTTAAAGTATTCAAACTATTACAACTCACATATCACACAAAGTCTATACATGAATGAGCATGTGAAATAGACAAGCATAGCACATCTATCCATTATGTAATCTGCTAGCGTGTCACCAACTAGTTTGGGAGTAGATATCTATATATCGGCCGCCATTAATGGAAAACGCAGGGGGACGGTATGGGGTCACTGCCATGTGGGCCAGACTCGGACACGCACGAACGCAAAGGCTGTCCCGATTTGTGCCGCAAATGCGCCGGTCCGAAGCATGTGGATGGTTTGCGCCCCATGTTGGGAGCTTGTTTTTGGGACTTGCTGTCTGCGGACAGCGTTTAGGACAGCAAAAGGCTATTTGGGAGCACTGTTGGGTATACTCTTAGGCGGCTTGTGGATTTCTTTAGCTACGCTGGTCCAAAGATGTCATTCACGCAATATTGCACTTAGAAAAGACTCTCAGTCCAATAGTACTTCCTCCGTATACGGAAATAAATATTACATATTTGTCTAAATTACTTCCGATCGTAATTATCTTGTGTTCTGGGTTTTATAATCAAAATCAAACTCTGTAAAGTTGAAACATATTTAGAAAAAATATCAACATCAATAATGTAAAATCTATTGTTTTAGAATTATTATAAAGTATATCTTTATATTATATTGACTTGGTATTATGGATATTGATATTTTTGTTTTATCCTTAGTCAAAATTTGCAAAAATTAACTATGACTTAACTTATAACGCAACGTAATTGTAAATGGAGGGAATGTCTATACACTAATACATGTCTAGATATATACATATCTAGAAAAATCAGCTACACTTATTGAGGGACTACATTATTTGTGCTAGATGAAAAAATCCATACAGCGTGTAGTCCTTCCACCACTAGGGATGTAACTAGATCGGATCGAATCATATTTCCTCTCTACCATATCCTATTTCATATTTTCTCCACGGATTCAGATCGGATAATGACCGGTTACGGATTCGAATACGGATATACTACATCGCGGATTCGGAACGGAAGCGGAGCGGACTCAGGACGAAAAAAGAAGTAATCGGATCGGCACATGTATAAGTAGATTGACAAAAAAATTGATTGATAAAACAAGTTTAACAAAATACTAATGGATTCAACAATTATAACATGATTAAATGAGTAAATATAACTTGACCACATAAACAAATAAGTCGATGTGTATGAAATAACACACACACACAAAGAGCTAAAATAGCACTGATGCATGCTTAAGTAACTCAATATCCTAACAAGTTTGGACTT
The DNA here is from genome assembly GCA_910589775.1 of Avena eriantha. Classification (NCBI taxonomy): domain Eukaryota; kingdom Viridiplantae; phylum Streptophyta; class Magnoliopsida; order Poales; family Poaceae; genus Avena; species Avena eriantha. Next base: position 180,092,444 of record OU342742.1, on the reverse strand, counting down.
TACATTCGATAAAATGACTATGTAAGTGTGTAGATATTTAATGAATGAACTCACCAACTCACTAACTATTATTCATGTTTTATTAACTCTGATGTTTCGGATGAAAAACCGGATTATTCAGTGTAAATCTATCGGATAATCCTAAATAATTTTCGGATACGGATATCTGGGTGCTAATACGCATACCATATCCTATACCGTTTTGGGGTGTCAAGTTCGAATCCGGATATCCTTATCCGTCGGATTCACTCAAATCGGATATGGAGTCTCTAAAACGGGTTCGGAAACGAATTCGGTACGGAAATTATCCTATCCGCTTACATCCCTATCCACCACCATGTATGGTACTAAAATAGTAGCGAAAAATTTCACAAGTTAGATTCACATCCTTAAGTTGGTGGTAATACATAATTCATGTGAGGTCTTTCCAAATAAACTCCGCTAACAGGTTGGATGGTTTCATTTATTGGACTAACTTTTGCGATTATTAGAGCTGGACACCACCATATAAATCGTGGGAGCTATTTACGTTATGAAAATTGCAATATCTACATGTCATAATTTTAATTTTATTACATGATTTCTATGAGTTATTACGAGAAGAAAGGATGCCAGTACAAATATACATAGACATAAAAAGGTTAAACATGAGGTACACACAGAATACAAAATGATGACATCAAGTCATCAACGTATCAGAAAATGATATGTATGCTCAGTTTTACTGGCCTAGTACCTGTGAGAACTTTAAACATGTGAGTTTGTTTCAAGTAAATAGTTTATAGACCTTTGTTATCATGTAGTAGTTATCATCTCATTTGATGATAGTATTTTATATAGTATCACTACTATATTGATAACTATAACTACGATATCAAATAAATACATCATCATCGTGGTATAATGGACAAACCAGTAAGTAAAACCATCAGCATGATAGTAACTAATAATAACCATCATGGAAACTACATCATTTGTTAGATTTTACCAAATTGTTTGGTAATCCATCATACCATCATCACCGTGGCTAAAAAAAATACTATTGGATCAGTATTTTCTAAAATGGGCATCAAGTAGTTGTTATTGTATGTTGTAATTATGATAATTTACCATATACATGATGTGGTAACTATCATCATATTAGTCCTATTTTTTCTTTTTTAAATGGGACACTATGTCAGCTTCTGCATCAATCGACACACACTACCCTTTATTTTGCAAAGTTTAAAGTATTTAAACTATTACAACTCACATATCACACAAAGTCTATATATGAATGAGCATATGAAATAGAACAGGCATAGCACATCTATCCATTATGCAATCTGTTAGCGTGTCACCAACCAGTCTGGGAGTAGATATCTATATATATATCGCATTGGTCTTGTAAGTACATTCCCGAGTTAACATGGTTTTACCGCACATTATTAACCGTCAACGACAGGCAAGCAATTTTTCTAGATTTGCTAGTTCTCAGGTCGCTTTTGAAATTCTTTAGTCCAGTATTATTATACACACAATATTCCATTAAAAATACTTTGAGAACAATACTATAATTTTTGTTAAATGAACAAATCGATTTGGTACCAAAATAGTAACAAAAAAGTTGGCGCGTGTAACCTAGATCACTCCAAATAAACTCAGAGACTTAATAAACTTCACTAATCAGTTGGATGGCCATATTTATTGAACCCAACTTGCTTTTTGCAATTCCTAGAGTAGGACGCCACCACCACAAATCGTGCGAGATATTTTCATTGTGGAAATTGTAATACCTAGACGTTATAATTGTATTTTTTAGAAAATGATGGTCTTCAATTTTTGCATTGTACAAAGTTAAATATAAGAAGTCGAACATGTCAATATAAGTACACATATGCATAAAAGGTTAAACTTCACACAAAATACAAAAATAATAACAACAAGTCATTCGGATATTCACTTTAGCTCGCAGGTGCAAATGCACCATAGTGAGAAAACATATTTTAAAATGTTAAAAGTTTAAAAATAAAATCCGCATATACATTAGAAAATTTTATGTTGGTTCATAATTTTTCGGGATGAAAGAACATTTTATGTGTCGTGTATAAAAAACACAAAATATGTCACAGAAATACAACTATTCACATGACATTTTTTATCTTTTTATACACAACACATAAAATATTTTTTCATCCCAAAAACTTGTGAACGAACATAAAATGTTTGAATGCATATGTAGATTTTTTGTTTGAATTTTTTGATATTTCAAAATATGTTTTCTCACAATGGGTGCATTTGCACCTACGAGCCGAATTACTGGCTCCCAAGTCATCAGCATATCAGAAGATGGTATGTCCGTCCAAAATTCACTCACTGCTAGGAAAAGGCTTGTAGGAGACACACTATCGGGACGCACCGTCACGTTTCCGCACCGCTATTACAACGTGCGGCGCAGAAAAGTGCAACGCCCTCGATAAAGTGTCATTGGGACGTGGCTCTACATGAGGCAACACCACCACTAGTGTGGGACCCGCGTATCTGACTGGCTGTAAATATTTTAGGCCTGCTCACTATGCCCATACTGACCTATTATCAGGGAGTTGCCAGACCCCATGTTGTTGTTAATTTTGTGTGCCGCGACATGACCGCCTATGTCCACATTTTTGCATCAAGCAGAGGCCAGCGATAAAGCCTACTAGACGCGCGTGATGGGCCATCCTGGTAAGAGACTCAACCAAGGGCGTGTGGTCACCGTTATAATGGTGCTCCCGACAACTTATCCTCCTACATCCTACCGCGTTGCCCGACAAATTCTGCTCGAGCCACCACCTTCCCTCTTCCTCGCTATCCTAGACACCACTGTTCCCTCTTATCCCTGGCAGCCGCATTGGTGTAGTATATAAGTTCCCAATATCGCCACCATGGGAGAACACTCCACAATCCACCCATACACTACGCCGCGTACAACCACAGACAAAGGAAGGGGCGGTCCCAGGGGTGCCATCCTGGCTATTGAATTGCACGTCACTAGCAAGCTCAATTAAAAGTCTAAATTGATGGAAAGAGTTATACAATTTATTTTAACATTCGTTATATATCTTTGTCCTCTAGCCTATTGTGACAAATATTTGGGGAGTCGCAATATTTATTTTTAATTTACGTTGGCCAGGATTTGATCATAGGACCTCTTGCTCTGATACCATATTATATTGCATGCACTATACAACGCAACCAAAAGTTCGAACTGATGAAAAAGGCTAGACAATTTATTTCAACACTGACCTTGTGTCTTTAGCTTTTAGCCTATTGTGACATATGTTTGGGAACCGCAATTTTTTTAAAATTCTTGTGTTAGTCAAGATTTGATCCTAGGACCTCTGTAGTGATACCATATTGAATTGCATGTATTAGACAACTCAACCAAAAGTATTTACTGATGGAAAGAGTAGACAATTTAATTTATTTCAAGACTCACCCTACGTCTTTGCCTTTGGCTTATTGTGACGCGTGTTTGGGGAGCCGCAATGTTTTTTTTTAAAATTGCGTTGGCCAGAATTTGATTTTAGGAACTCTTGCTTTGATACTATATTGAATTTCATGCACTAACCAACACAACCAAAAGTTAAACTGATGAAAGGATAGGCAATTTATTTCAATACTCACCTTACATCTTTCGCCCTGTGGCCTATTATGATGCATGTTTGGGGAGCCACAATATTTGTTTTTAATTCTTGTCTTGCCCATGATTTGATCTTAGGACCTCCTGCTCTCATACCATCTAGAATTACATGCACTAGAAAACACAACCAAAAGTCCGTTGGCTAGTGCATGCAATTCTATATGGTATCAAGCAGGAGGTCCTAGGATTAAACCCTAGCCAACACAAGAATTAATAAAAATATTGCGGCTCTCCAAACATGTGTCACAATAGGCCAAAGGGCAAAAGACGTAGGTGAGTGTTGAAATAAATTGTTTATCCCTTTCCATTAGTTCGGACTTTTGGGATAGTTGGCTAGTGCATGCAATTCTATATTGATAGGGAAAGATGCCGCCGTAGAGATCGTGTTCAATCACCACCCCCATCGCTGTCGGTTTAGCACGACAGGCCCAGGGGACCCCCACCCGACAGGGGAAGGGGCAGCCACTGAGATCGTGTTCAATCACCACTATCATTGCCGTCGGTCCAGCGTGGCAGTCCTAGGGGACACCCATCCCGCAGGGGCAGGGCGAGAAAGGAGGCCATAGCGGTAGAGGAGGTCATAGCGATAGGGCGGCCATGGCGGAAGAGGTGGTGGGTCGCCCTCCTCCTCGCCCTCAACCCTTACCCTCCCCTTGCCCTCACCATTGTCGCCGATGGTGCCACTCGTCGAGTTTATCCTACTCCTACACATTGTTACCTCTTGGGAGACACATTGTCTTCCTCAGAACTTCGCGCTGGTGCTTGACGACCGTGAGCCTCACAAAGTGTCACCGCACGAGGCAGACGACCGACGCCACTGGCAAGCAGGGGCGTGGTGAAGGAGATATGCCCTAGAGGCAAATAATAAATATATTTTATTATCATATCTCAATTAGTTCGTAATAGTTTCATATTGTGCTACAATTGTATCAAGTGGAAACATTGATATAGGTGTGGTATTAAACAAACCAAATACCTTGTAGCCTCTATTCATACTAGTTTGTTGGGCAACCGATGATCAAGGTTTCCTGATCATGGAGCTTTTATGCCAGTTGACAACGAGGTCATATCATTGGTGAATGATGTGATGGACATTATCCAAAAATTGCAACACGATCAAGTCACAAGAGTTCATTGTTGCAATAGTTAGAAACATAGTCTCCTTCTCCTTAGATCGTGAGATCATATTAATCACTATCTCCTGAGGCTGCCTTAACTGCATCAAATGTCACTTGGTGAAACTATGATTATAAAGGTGTATGTTAGGTATTCTAGAGGAACAGTTGAGGCCTATGAATCAATACCAGGATTTGTTCACCCAGGTGACGCGTAAGATACATAAGGCTGACTTGGTGAGATTACATCAATAATGTTGTAACATGTGACTAGGTCACGGGAATGTGATATCGCGAGAACAAGTAAAACAGAACTAGTCGGTAACAAGATTGAAAATTATGTGATACCAATGACCGGATCTCGGACAAGTCATATTGATGAAACAAAGGGAATTGGACTCGACGTTTTAGGTTCAAACGATATTGTCATCGTGGAATGCACGGGGGTCATTATAGGCATCCCGGTCCCGCTATTGATCATTGATGAGATCATGTATGTGCCATTCCTGAGCCGTGGGGAAATACACTTAAGGGTACGATGAGCTAGAGATCATTTGTAAGTTGGAATCACAATAGAGAAATAGAAAGCCAGAATCGTTTCGAAAAGAGATCTAAAGTTGTTCAGAGAAAGTAAGAAAGGAAAAGACAGGAAGGTGTTTCAGGTAAATGGCAATTTATAATATGTATTCACTATATGTTAATTATGAATTAATATATACTAAATAAATATTTAAAATATTTATAGGGCAACTTCCTCATTAGACCAAAACCCCGGAGGGAATTGGCCCAGGAGGAAGCCACCAAGAAAAAGATAGCACAAGGGCAAACAACACACTGTTGGTGGGCCAAACAACCCACACAGCTGAGTGAGCGGGCGAGGCTGGGCACCGCGCTGGGCAGCACGCAGCTTGCCACTGTTGACAGGCCTTGGTCGGGGCCTCAGCCAGCCCACCCGGGCGACCATCGCTGCCTCCCGCCCGAGCGCCATGCGCTGCTAGGCCACGGGCACGCGGGGGCCAGCCCACCTGGGGTCTGCATCACCGCTGCATCTGGTCACTGGCAGGCACACGCTGGGCCACACACAGGCAACCGTCCCACACAGGCGTCAGGCTGCTGGCTAATGTTGCTGCACCGCTGGGCTGCTGGGAGCACGCCACCCACCTTGTTGGAGATATGCCCAAGAGGCAATAATAAAGTGGTTATTATTATATCTTTATGTTTATGATAAATGTTTACATCCCATGCTATAATTGTATTATTAGGAAACACTAATACTTGTGTGTTTTGTAAACATAAAAAGAGTCCCTAGTAAGCCTCTTGTTAAACTAGCTTGTTGATTAATGGATGATCATGGTTTCCTGATCATGGACATTGAATGTCGTTAATAACAAGATCATATCATTAGGAGAATGATGTGATGGACACACACCCGTAGTAAGCATAGCATAAGATCAAGTCATTAAGTTCGTTTGCTATAAGATTTAAAATACATAGTAACCTAATCCTTCGACCATGAGGTTATGTTAATCACCATCACCGGATGGGTACTTTGATGACATCAAACACCGCTTCGTAACTGGGTGGTCATAAAGGTGTCATTGGGTATTCTGAAAGTATGTGTTGAAGCTCATGGACCAAGATTGGGATTTGTCCATCCATATGACGGATAGATATGCTCTGGGCCCTCTCGGTGGAATGTCATCTAGTTAGCTTGCAAGCATGTGACTAGGTCACAAGGGATGACATATCACGGAACGAGTAAAGAGTACTTATCAGTAACGAGGTAGAACTAGGTATAGAGATACCGACGATCAAACCTCGGATAAGTATAGTATCGCGAGACAAAGAGAATTGGTTTCGTATGTAAATGGTTCTATCGACCACAAAGTCATCGTTGAGTATGTGGGAGCCATTATGGATCTCCAGGTCCCGTTGATGGTTATTGATAGGAGATGTGTCTTTGTCATGTCTACATATTCACGAACCGTAGGGTGACACACTTAAGGTTCGAAGTTGTTTTAAGTAGATATGGAATGTGCGTTGGAGACCGAATGTTGTTCGGAGTCTCGGATTGGATCCGGGACATCACGAGGAGATCCGGAATTATCCGGAGAATAAGATTCATATATTGGGGATCATTTTCTGAGTTAGGAAATGTTCCGGAGTATTTGTATGAGGTTTCTAGAAGGTTTCGGAATGTTCCGGAAGGTTCTAGAAGATTTCTTGGAGTTTGCTTGAAAACCAAGAAAGGATCAAGGAGTCCTTGTGGGGTAAGACAAGGATTCGTGGGGGGGAGGGAGGACTCCTCCCCCCACCTCCCAATCCGTCGGCCATAGGAGGGAGGGGAGTCCTACAAGGACTCCCCCTCCCATGGCGCCTCCCCCTTTAAATAGAGGGGTAGGGGCGCCCCCTCCAGGCCCTCCTTTACAACACCCAATCTCCGCCGCCTCTCTCCTCCTCCTTTCTTCTGCACAGGCATAGGCGAAGCCCTGCAGAATTCTCTACTCCACCACCACCACCACGCCATCGTGCTGCTGGGATTCCGTGGAGAAGATCTACTACCTCCGCTGCTCGCTGGAACGAGGAGAGGAAGGTCTGCTTCGACTCCGCACGTGTGAACAACTGCGGAAGCGCTGCCGGAACGCGGCGCCGGAAGGATCGTCCACACGATCTTGAGATTGGCAAGTGATCGACTACATCAACCACGAGATCTAATCTCGTTAACGCTTTCGGATCTACGAGGGTTAGTTCCTATCTATCTCGTTGCACATGTCTAATAGATTAGATCTTGGCTTTTATCTAGATTAGATCTGGGTTTTGTTCATTCTTGCGGTAGAATTTTTTTTGTTTTCCATGCTACGAACCCATCAGTGGTATCAGAGCCGTATCTATGCGTAGATCTATTGCACAAGTAGAACACAATGTTTTTGTGGGCGTTGATGCTTTTGTTGTCGGTGTCTTAGCGTGTACTTTGCATCTTGCGGCATGATGGGATGAAGCGGCTCGGGCTAACATTACATGTCATCGCACATGAGACTTGATCCACGCTTGACGTGCAACTTGCTTTGCACAAGTGGCTTTGCGGGTGTCTGTCTCTCCCACCATAGTTAATATTCAATTTACAATGAGCATCTGACAACACTTGTATCAACGTTGTGGTTCAGTTTCGTAGGTAAGATCCGTTATTGTTCGAAAGCCCCAAACCACGTAAAACATGCAAAGAAAATTAGAGGCGTCTAACTTGTTTTTGCAGGGGTTTTGTGATGTGATATGGCCATTATGTGATTGTGATTATATTTGATGTATGCAATGATCCTTATTGTAATATGGCAACCGGCATGAGCCTAATGGTTGCCTTCAATTCTGTTAAGACCTGCGTGTCTATTCATCTTGTAATAGCTTTGTTCCAAGTAGTTGTAATAGTTGCTAGTGATGATGGACAACCATGAAGCGGCGCCACTGACCTTGACGCAATGCTGGTGATGATGGAGATCATGTTCGTGCTTTGGAGATGGAGATCAAAGGCGCAAGAAGAAAGGGCCATATCATATCACACTTATTATGAATTGCCTGTGATGTTAATCCTTTATGCATCTTGTATTGCTTAGATCGCGACGGTAGCATTATAAGATGATCCCTCTCACTAAATATCAAGTAATAAAGTGTTCACCCTTAGTTGGCACCGTTGCTAAGACTCGTCGTTTCGAAGCATCTCGTGATGGTCGGGTGTGATAGACTCTACGTGTGCATACAACGGGTGCAAGCCAGATTTGCACATGCGGAAACTAAGGTTAACCTTGACGAGCCTAGCATGTATAGACATGGTCTCGGAACACGGAATACCGAAAGGTAAAGCATGAGTCATATGGATGATATGATGAACATGTTGATTGTTCGCCTTTAAAGCTACATCATCTCACGTGATGATCGGACTTGGTGTAGTGGATTTGGTTCGTGTAATCACTAAAACAACTCGAGGGATGTTGTTTTGAGTGGGAGTTCATTTGTAATTTGGATTAGTCGAACTCAATTTATCATAAACACAATCAAAGTGAATTTGCATAGTTTGTTGTAGTCATTGGCATCCGTTCACCACCTTACGCTTAGTTATAGTTGAGATAGTGGAACTATAGAAATTCTGGATATTTACTTTACGAACTGGTATCGTATTGTTTTGAATGTCAATTTAAAGTTTATAAGTCCTATTGCAAACTTTCAGCAAACTCTATTTACTCCATGAAGTTTAATAAATAGTATTAAATCAAGAGTAACAATTCCAGTGTTAGTATCTAATGTATCATGTTTGCCTCCATGATTCTTGATACTCAAAAGATTGTTTTTAATATCAAGTTTATCTAAGAGCTGAAAGCAATGTTTCAGAAACCATCATATGTGAAAGGTAATGCGATATCTGAAACAGTGTGTTGGTTACAACATGATAGAGTATATGTCCTCATATTTGATGAGAATTTGTGAAGGTTGGAGACTCTAGTTGTCCTAATCCTCCAAAAGGTTTTGAAAAAGAAACATTATACTCGCAATTCACCTTTATAAGCTATAGCAGCTTGATCATGAAAGTTGTCATGATAAGGATGAATAGAAGATGTAAGTAAAATGTTTACTACACTAAAAGATTACTAAAGGATGGATTTTTGAAAGAACACCAAACATTTGATGATGGTGATCCACCTCAAAGTGCAAATCCAAAGGTATTAGTAGTTGACTATATACGCTTTGTACCATGTGTCATGTTGATGACACCACTATCGATGTTGATAGATTCTTTTAAAAGAAAAGGAATTGCTGAAAGAGAATCTATAAAATATTTGGCAGAAAATAAAAGGTTGGAGATGTCCAACTTAGGCATATAGAAGATATACATGTTATGGTTGTATTCCTTGCTTGTTAAACAATGTGGTTCTCTGGTATTGGATACCGAATTGGTTGGTATGAAGTGTCATACAGGACAACACAATTCATGAACTACAATGGCCTAAGTAACTAGCAAGAGAATATGTGATGATGTTCATCGAAAAGAAACAAAGGGTTGTTGTGTTGCTCGTTAACATCAAAGCTTGCCTTCAAGATTTGTTTCAATAATTGTTATTTTGATCAAGTATTATGACGACAAAAGGTTGTTCAAATAATTACGGTATTCCATAAAAGATGGATGATTTACAAATTTCGTTGGAGCAATCACATCCATAAAACTAATGCTAAAATGTCGGAAGACAATTGATTGAAAGATCACTTAAGAAGTGACATCGCTGTTTAAATTATATTGGAAAGAAAACATGAAGAAACTCCATGTTGATGGATTTTTGGAGTCTTTGATTTGGATCAAATGACGCTTGTGATACTTTCCTGGAGATAATTAAAACTCCGTTCGTAGGCCAAAAGAGGAACGGACGACTAACTGATTGGATTTTGTACATATTGATGTATATAGTCCATTATGTGTAGTCGTGGGCGATAGATTTCAACTTCATATGCTTTCTCCGAAGATTTGAGTGAGTATATGTATATACTTACTCAATAAGGAAGAAGTATGAAACATTTGAAAAATGTTCAAAGACTTTCAAGATGAAGTGGAAAATCATTGTAACAAGAAAATAAAAGAGTTTATGATTGAATCATAAAGAAAGATGTTTGAGTTACAAGTTTAGCAAAACACCTAAGATTTGAGGAATCGTTCCATGGATTTGCATTTCCCAAAACACCATAGGAATATGGAGTGTTCAAAGATATGTAATGAAACCTTGTTTGACATGGTAAGATCAAAGGTGTCATTTATAAAACTGCCATTATATTTTAAATATTAAAGCTTTAGTGACTACCGCTTTTACACTGAAAAGAGCTCCATCGTGATCCGTTGAAATGACACCATATAAGTCATGGTTTGGGATAAAACCCAGGTTGTCCTTTCTTAAATTTTTGGTATGCTAGGCATAAGTAAATTGTTTACAACCAAAGTCGGATAAGCACGTCTTTGTAGGTTATTCCAAAGAATTTGTTGGGAATTTCTCCATAACACCAAGGACAAAAGAGTCTGTTACTTGGAACGTCAAGTTTCTTGAGAAGGAATTTTTCGTGAAAAGTTAAGTGGGAGGACAATAGAACTTTGATAAGGTTGTTGAACCTTAGCTATATGTGCTAAGTAGCGCAGCGCCGGAAAGTGTCCCGGTGACGGCCACAATGCTCATGGCTCTCGTGATTACAAAAGGTGTGATCTCGGAAATTAGAGTTCCTATCGAACCATGTGGGTCGGTGAGAATCAAATAGTAAGATTTGATAAGCAAGTCGTTATTGTTTTGACAATGATGAACCGACTACATGCAAAGAAGCGATGATGGGCCCTGACTCCATAAAATGACTAGAAGTTATGGAATCCGTGATAGTATCCATACACGAGAAATCAAGTTTCTGAACTTGGAAGACCCTCCGGAAAGGCGTGAAGCCTATCGGTCGTGTTTGGATCTATAAAGAAATAGACATGGATGTTTCAAATCTATGAAATAGTCGACATGTCGGAAAGAGTTTACGACAATGTTCAAGGAATTGACTATGATAAGGTATGATCTTTCATAGCGATATTTAGTCTGGACGGATTAATGTAGCAACCACTACATATATTTTGATATATGGTAGTTGAACAAACAAAACAAGTTCTTCTAATAGAATGATTACCTAGGACGTGTACATGACACGATCCAAAGGGTTTTGTTAAATTCAAAGGATGCTAAAAGAGTATGCAAAACTTCAATGGTTGAAGTGAGCATCGCGGAGTTGGAATCTTCGGAGATGATGAAGATGCTTGCATTTGCAAGAAATTAAGTGGGAGCGCTAAGACATATTTCTAATACATTATGTAGAGGACATATTTTTGATTGGAAATGATGTATCTTGTATTGACACAGGTTAAGAATTTCATTAAAATAAGATTTCGATGAAAGACTTAGGCATAACCCAAGAATTAGGCATCAATGTCTATATGGATAGATTGAGGCGCTGATAGGGTTTTGCCAAATGTACATAGATAAGATGTTGAAGGAGTTCAATATGGAAACAACAAGAAAGGTTTTTGACGCACGGAAAGGACTGAATCAAGATTCAAGTGTGTTGACACGAGATTCAAGTGTTTTGACACTTGGCGAAATCACAAGAATATTTTGATCAATCATTCTTTTGAGATGTACACATCCAGATATGTCCTATGCTCTAAATGTTATGAGCATATACCAGAATGATTCATAAGATGATCATTGGACAATAGTAAAGATATTCTTATGAGCTTTGGAAGAACTAAGAATATACCATGTATAAGTGACAAATAGTTAAAGGTAGTTCATTGTAAAGTGTTACATTGATACTAGTTTTGTCACAAGATACAAATTAAATTTATCTCAATTTAGACTATGGGTAGCACAATGTAATGGAAAGGATGTTCCATGATGGATTTGGATGAGTTCCAAAATTGAGACATTGTGACGGATACTACAACAAAAGGCTAAGTATATGACTACTATTGTAGCAGTAAATGAGGGCATTTGCGTCAAGTAGTTTGTTATCAAACTAGGTGTGGTTCCTAGCGGGCTAATACTATGAAGATATATTGTGTGACAATAATATCAACATATTTTGAGCCGAAGGAACTGAAGGCCTCACCAAAGGACCAAATTTATACAATGCCATCTCATTGGAGAATGAGTAATGCGTAGAGACGCAAGGGCATGCAAATACACACGGACCTGGAAGTGTCAGATCCGAAGATTATGTTTACCACTAACAATAGTGTCTATACAACACCAGAAAGCCATAGGTGTTGAATGCACAAGTTTTTAACTAGATTATTGACTCTAGTGCAAGTGGGAGACTGTTGGAGATATGCCCAAGAGGCAATAATAAAGTGGTTATTATTATATCTTTATGTTTATGATAAATGTTTACATCCCATGCTATAATTGTATTATTAGGAAACACTAATACTTGTGTGTTTTGTAAACATAAAAAGAGTCCCTAGTAAGCCTCTTGTTAAACTAGCTTGTTGATTAATGGATGATCATGGTTTCCTGATCATGGACATTGAATGTCGTTAATAACAAGATCATATCATTAGGAGAATGATGTGATGGACACACACCCATAGTAAGCATAGCATAAGATCAAGTCATTAAGTTCGTTTGCTATAAGCTTTAAAATACATAGTAACCTAATCCTTCGACCATGAGGTTATGTTAATCACCATCACCGGATGGGTACTTTGATGACATCAAACACCGCTTCGTAACTGGGTGGTCATAAAGGTGTCATTGGGTATTCTGAAAGTATGTGTTGAAGCTCATGGACCAAGATTGGGATTTGTCCATCCATATGACGGATAGATATGCTCTGGGCCCTCTCGGTGGAATGTCATCTAGTTAGCTTGCAAGCATGTGACTAGGTCACAAGGGATGACATATCACGGAACGAGTAAAGAGTACTTATCAGTAACGAGGTAGAACTAGGTATAGAGATACCGACGATCAAACCTCGGATAAGTATAGTATCGCTTGACAAAGGGAATTGGTTTCGTATGGAAATGGTTCTATCGATCACAAAGTCATCGTTGAGTATGTGGGAGCCATTATGGATCTCCAGGTCCCGCTGATGGTTATTGATAGGAGATGTGTCTCTGTCATGTCTACATATTCACAAACCGTAGGGTGACACACTTAAGGTCCGAAGTTGTTTTAAGTAGATATGGAATGTGCGTTGGAGACCGAATGTTGTTCGGAGTCTCGGATTGGATCCGGGACATCACGAGGAGATCCGGAATTGTCCGGAGAATAAGATTCATATATTGGGGATCATTTTCTGAGTTAGGAAATGTTCTGGAGTATTTGTATGAGGTTTCTAGAAGGTTTCAGAATGTTCCGGAAGGTTCTGGAAGATTTCTTGGAGTTTGCTTGAAAGCCAAGAAAGGATCAAGGAGTCCTTGTGGGGTAAGACAAGGATTCGTGGGGGGGGGGAGGACTCCTCCCCCCACCTCCCAATCCGCCGGCCATAGGAGGGAGGGGAGTCCTACAAGGACTCCCCCTCCCATGGCGCCTCCCCCCTTTAAATAGAGGGGTAGGGGCGCCCCCTCCAGGCCCTCCTTTACAACACCCAATCTCCGCCGCCTCTCTCCTCCTCCTTTCTTCTGCATAGGCATAGGCGAAGCCCTGCAGAATTCTCTACTCCACCACCACCACCACGCCGTCGTGCTGCTGGGATTCCGTGGAGAAGATCTACTACCTCCGATGCTCGCTGGAACAAGGAGAGGAAGGTCTGCTTCGACTCCGCACGTGTGACCAACTGCGGAAGCGCTGCCGGAACGCGGCGCCGGAAGGATCGTCCACACGATCTTGAGATCGGCAAGTGATCGACTACATCAACCACGAGATCTAATCTCGTTAACGCTTTCGGATCTACGAGGGTTAGTTCCTATCTATCTCGTTGCACATGTCTAATAGATTAGATCTTGGCTTTTATCTAGATTAGATCTGGGTTTTGTTCGTTCTTGCGGTAGATTTTTTTTTGTTTTCCATGCTACGAACCCATCACACCCGACCACCTGCTGTGTTGGGGCTAGGAGGCCCAGCCGGCTGCTCCCTCCTCCCTCTTTTATTTCCTTTATTCATTAGTCCCACATGGAGCACCTAATGGAGAGGACACGCCCCCCTCCGCCTATGTAAAGGGGTGCCTATGAGTAGTATGAAACACACAATATGAGAAGTTTTCTAGCATTTTCCTGAGAAAATTCCTCCCTCTCTCTCTACGTTGTCTCCTTGTGTTGGCACGGTCCCAGGAAAGGACTGTACGTGCAAGAGACGATGCACCTGCATCACGCTGTTGCGCTGCAGGGATTCCAAGCCGGAGATCTACTTCTGCACCCCCGTAGGGATCAAGGGAGTCGGAGGTCGTCATCGTACACCACATGTGTATGAAACCTCGAGGGTGCCTCCAAAGAGTGGCATCTTGGATGTTGTGAGCCGGAGCTGCTGCACGATGAAGATGGAGCAAGGGGTGACTTGCGAGGAGCTTCGCGACCTTGAGGTCGGCTACATGTTCGACTACATCAACCACGTTTCTCTTGGAACGTTAACTGGCAGACTACAAGGGTATGTATCTGAAACCACGATCATTACTGCATTTCTTCTAGATAGATCTTGGGCAGTTAGGGTGTTCCATGGGAATTTTCTGTTTTCTGCCACGGAACCCTTCAGTGGTATCAGAGCCGATCTATGTGTCAGAGTGTTGTACGGCCAGTACGCACATGGTTTGTGCGGGCATTGATCCTCTAGGTGTTACCCTCTAACGTGTACTTGTTTATATCATGGTATTGTTTGATAGTGGCCCAGACCGACCTTACGCGTATTGTTATGCGGGATTGGTTCCATGAACGACATACGGCTTGTAACGTATAAGTGGATAGAGGGTGTCTTCCTCTTATTCAATAGTTGATATAGCATTTACAATGGAGGGCCCTGAAAGGGGTTAGTAGAGACAACTATTGGATCTAGGTTATGGTTGGAAAGTTCGTAGATTAGAAACGGTTCTATTACAAAAGCCCTAACAACCACGTATGCAAAAGATAAAGTAGAGGCGTCTAACTTTGTTTTGCAGGAGGGCTTGTGTTTTGATATGGTATTGGTTGTTGCGAAGGTAAAGTAGTCTACTATTTTGTTGCTAAGTAGTATAGTAATAGTCATCGTTTCGATGGATGACCTGCTGGTGGCATCATGGGCTTGGCATCAAACCGGTGGCAAGATGGAGATCATGCCGAAGCGCTCGATGGACATCAATGCGCAAGAAGGACGATATCATATCACAATATACATGTGATATTGATATCTGTTTTTATATCATATTGTGTGCTAGTATTAGATACTCAATGGTAGCATATTGGATAAGATGATCCCTAATAATACCGAATAACTGTGTTCTTCCTTATGCGTGCAAACACCAAGAAGGATTGATGGCTCGTGTTGATGTAGAGCTCGTTGGGAACCCCAAGAGGAAGGTATGATGAGCACATCAGCAAGTTTCCCTCAGTTATGAAACCAAGGTTTAATCGAACCAGTAGGAGCAAGAAAACACCCCAAAGGTGTTGCTAGCTGAGCCTTGGCAGGGCGCACTACCGGTGCTAGTAGCAACATGGAGACCTGTACAACACAACCACCGAACTTTGTCCCCAACTTGCGATGAGGTTGTCAATCTCACCGTATTTTGCTGAAAACAAAGGATTAAACGTATCGAATGGAAGGAAGTAATAGTTTGCAGAAAGTAAACACAACCAGTAAATAGTTTATAGATTGTATGTAAAAGAAAAGGACCAGGATCCATAGTTCACTAGAGGTGGCTCTCCTTAAGATAGATAACATGCTGGGTGAACAAATTACAGCGGGGCAATTGACAAACATCGAGAAAGCAATACATGCATATACTAATCATCTTGACTCCTTTGGAACTTGATTGGGCATTACAACATTATACATAGACCGCCATCCAACTGCATCTATGACTAATAATCATCCTTCAGGTTATCATCCGAACCCCCTCCAGTATTAAGTTGCAAGCAACAGATTATTGCTTTACGAATTGCGTGTAATGTAAACAATACGATTGTTCTATGAACAAAGGATTGTTGTTTTCTCCCTAGTAGCAACATCACATCTAGTACCTTAGAGATTTCTGTCACTTCCCCAGATTACCAGAGGCATGAACCCACTATCGAGCATAAATACTAACTCTTGGAGTTGCTAGCATCTACTTGGCCAAGATAGCTACTAACAACGGAAAGCATGCAAGATCACAAATAACAAAGACATGATAGAATCAATAATCAATCTGAAATAGCATCTCAATATCCATCGGATCCCCGCAAACACAACATGCAGAATTACAAATAGATGATCTTGATCATGAACGGAGCTCACAAGATCTAAACATGAAAGCACAAAGGAGGAGAACCAGCCATCTAGCTACTACATAGATCCATAATCCAAGGATGAACTACTCATGCATCACACCGGAGGCTTGCATGGTGATGAAGAAGGCCTCTAGGGTGAACTCCCCTCTCCGGCAGGGTGCCAGGAAGAGCTTCAGATCCCTCTCGATCTAGGGATCGAGATGACAGCGGTTGGAGACTCTTTTGTGGATTTTTGATCGGGTACTTAGGGTTTCCGTCCCGAGGGCATCTTATAGGAAGAAGGAGAGGCCAAGGGGGTGCTGGGGTCGACCAGACCACCCCCTGGCGTGGGCCAGGCCTGGCCGCGCGGCTAGGTGGTGTGGCCGGCCCCTAGCCCTTCTCCGTCTTGTATTCTGGCATATGATGACATCCGGAAAAATAGGCACTTTGGCTTTTGTCTCGTCCAATTCCGAGAATATTCATTTTCTGACTTTCTTGGAACCAAAAATAGTAGAAAACAGGCAGCTGGCACTGTAGCTCTTGTTAATAGGTTAGTCCAAGAAATCATATGAAAAGTACTCCAAAGTGTGGACAAAACACAAGAAAGTGGATAAAACCAAGCATGGAACATCAAAAATTATAGATACATTTGCAATGTATCAACATCCCCAAGCTTAACTCCTGGTCGTCCTCGAGTAGGTAAGTGATAAAAAGAAAGAATAATTTTTGAGGTGACATGCACCATCAAAGACTTGATCAAAGTATTTGTAAAACATTCAAAGCTGGGATCATAGTACTTCAATCATAACATAAAACACAAAGTTCTAGCAATAAGACAAAGAAACTATGATGAAACATGAAAAGGCACAAACAAAAGATTCATGAATAACAATGCTTTGAAAGACGTTTGTTTGTTTCACATAAAGAAAACATAGCATAATAGTATTCAGCTTGTACCTCATAGAGTAGCAAATATAAATGCATAGGACACCTTCAAAGTTCATAAGAGTGACTAGATACAAATAGTTTAAAACAAGCAATATCAAGTTATGCATCAATCAACTAGTCTTGGGACAATGCACATAGAACTAAGAATGGCCACTATGCTCTCAAAGTAGGTGCATAAAGGTAGAAGGTGGAGACTCAATATAATGGTGGAAGAAAGGCCTTCATAGAAGGAAGTAGGGATTCTCATAAAGAGCTACCAAAAATTATGGTACTTATTAGCTTTCATCTCTCATTGCCCCTATCATAACCATCTTGAAGGTGATTAAGGTTAAAGTGACACAACTAAGAGGATATGCTTGACAAGTTATAAACCGAAATCTCATGCCCCTTACTTACGAAGACCGAACCTCATGCTACTCAACTTTAGTCACAAGTAAGCTCTTGTCATTGTAAGTACATGTGTATCATAAAGAACCACCAATGGGGTACCCCTTACACATGATACAGGATCTATCCCATAATCAAAATGACAAGGCAAGCAGACAATGAGCATTTCAGCGATCTTTTTATTTGCTATTTGCATAGGTTTTTTATTGAGGATGCTTCATAGAGTGCTCATTATGGTGATGCTGCAAGTTTCCACCATGATTAGGCATGGCTTAGGCTAGCGGCCTAGGCGTTTCTCTAACACACATACGAACTCCATGATCTCACAAGTTCCACTTTTATTTCACACCGCTGGGATCCATAAGACAAAGAACATGATATCAACGGGGTACAAAGTACAAGAGCAATGTTTAAAGCGTTCCCCATGGTACATGGTTCTGCTAATTTCAACTTATAAAGCGCAAGCATATACGCAACAAAGAAGGACCTAATGGTTCAAGTTTATTGGATGCAAAAAAGTAAAGTGTGCCATCAAGTTCGTGAGAGCTTTAATCACTAGTTTTCTCATAACAAGTTTAATTTGGAAGATAAACAAAAGCATGAATATACTTGGAATAGCATAAGCTAGTAGGTAGGTATGGTGGACTCTTTGGAATAACTTGGTTTAGGGAGTTGGATGCATGAGTGGAACTCATACTTGGTTGTGGAGGCTAGCAAAAGACTGGGAGCGACAAACTAAGAGAGCAGTAATGGCCATAATCATGCAGAGCGACAAAACATCATTGATCAAAGCATAAAGTGATACTAGAAGTTGAAAACTAAAGGATCATACAGGCTATGGTGACTTTGGATAGTCATAACATGGTGTGAGCATGCGCCAAGTCGACCCAAATAAAGCATCAAAGGAGAATACCACTATACTATGCTTTAATATGCTAAAACAACGCATGATTCATCCAAGGCACATTAAGCAATCTCAATTGTTTATAACAATTCATGCTACAGCAAAGAATACTAAGCATAAAGCCAAAACAATATCAAGCATCGCATGACAAAGCATAGGCCACAGTCAAAAACGAACTCTTTTTACCATATAAGCATGAACTTTCCTACTCTTTTCCAAACCAAACCAAACTATTTGCACACCAATGTATGAAAGAGGGGGTCCAACCAATTTATTCAGAAAATTAAGCAAACCAAGCAAATGAAAAACCAAAACAAAAACGAAAAAGAAGACACTCCAAGAACAACACAATTGTGCATGAAACAATAAAAATGAAGCGTTTGGAAGAAACCTGGGATTTTTATTGATGAAGAGGGGATGCCTTGGGCATCTCCAAGCTTTGACGCTTGTACTTCTTGGATATTTCTTGGGGTGACACGCGTGGCATCCCCAAGCTTGAGCTTTAGTCCATCCTTCATCTCATTACTCATTCCTTCCATACACCTGAAATTTTTTCTTCATACAAAACTTCACCCAATCTTTATTAGCAACATTAGTGCAGTCAAGATAAACAGTCTTAAGGTTCAGTTCCAACACCAATAAACTTCCATTAAAACACAAGCTACTGTAGCACTTCCCTCAAAAAGCTCAATTCCCCAAAAGAACTCAAAAAGGAATCAACAAGAAGCAAATGCAGAAAATGGCAGAAATATGTCAAAACAGACCAGCAGGTAAAGACGAATTTTTTCGAAGACCTTCTGTTGCTCAAATCAAAACGTGTTGAACTAACGAAAGTTAGATAACAACCTGGGGCATAAGAAAAAAAATTCACGCCTCAAAAAGACGTTCAGAGATGTTACACGAAGTTTTACGGTGAAGCACATAAATCTGTTTCGGGACAACAACTTTCCCAATCATTACTTCTCTCTCATTAGAGGTTACTCTTGGCACAAAAAGCAAATAAAAAGGATAAGAAGCGGTTATTACTGAAGTAATAACTTCCAAGACTCATCTAAAACTTCTGGGTTATCTCCCAATAGTATTTTTCTTTAACGCCTTTAAGTTAGGCATAAGAAGCAAAAAGAAGAATCAAGTGTTCTCAAATGAAGAAGCATTAAGACCAAATTTTGTTTTCATAGGAGAGGCAAAAGAAATCTTATATCTCTTCTTAGGGAAGTGTTCTATACCTTTCTTGAGTGGGAGTTGATATTTAATGGTGCCTTCTTTCATCTCAACAACGGCACCAACAGTTCTAAGAAAAGGTCTTCCCAAAGTAATAGGACAAGAAGCATTGCATCTAGAGTAGTATAACTATTACTAGCCTCAACACTAGTGGTGGTGATAGTAGAAACACTAATGTTTCTAGCAATTTCATCTTCTCTTTCCCACTTAGCATGTAATTCAGCTAATAGTCTAACATTTTCATCAATTCTTACTTGTATAGCATTAGTAGCTGCAAAGGGATTATCATTAGTTTCAGGTTTAGCAGCCATTTTATTAATCAATGAATATTGAGCTTCAGACAGAGATGCTATATTTCTTTCAGCATTAGAGAGTTTTCCTCAATAGTTTTATTGAAAGCAGTTTGCTTACTAATAAAGTCTTTAAGCATAACTTCAAGTTCAGAGGGTGCACTCCTATTATTGCTGTAGGAATTTCCATAAGCATTACCATTGTTGGGAGGATATGGCTTATAATTGTTGTTACCAAACTTGTTCCTATAAGCATTATTACCAAAATTATTATTTCTTATGAAGTGCACATCAACTTGCTCTTCTTGAGCAACCAAAGAGGCTAAAGGAACATTATTTGGATCAACATGGGCTTTCCCATTCACAAGCATAGGCATAATAATATCAATTTTATCACTCAAGGAGGAGGTTTCCTCAATAGAATTTACCTTCCTACCTTGTGGAGCTCTCTCAGTATGCCATTCAGAATAATTAACCATCATATTATCCAGAAGTTTTGTTGCAGCACCCAAAATAATGGTCATAAAGGTCCCTCTAACAGCAGATTCCAATAGGTTCCTTGAAGAATAGTTCAATCTTGCATAAAAAGTTTGGATAATCATCTAAGCAGTCAGTCCATGAGTGGGACAATTCTTTACCAAAGATTTCATTCTTTCCCAAGCTTGAGCAACATGTTCATTATCAGATTGTTTAAACTTCATTATTTCACTTCTCATAGATATAATCTTAGCAGGAGGATAGTATTTTCAAATCAAAGCATCTTTGCACTTAGTCCAAGAATCAATACTATTCCTAGTTAAGGAATTCAACCATTCTTTAGCTTTTCCTCTCAAAGAGAAAGGAAACAATTTAAGCTTAATAATATCACCATCTACATCCCTATGCTTTTGCATCTCATAAAGATCAACAAAGTTATTTAGATGGGCAGCAACATCTTCATTACTAATACCAGAAAATTGTTCTCTCATAACAAGATTGAGTAAAGCAGGTTTTATCTCAAAGAAAGTATCTTCAGGCACAGGTGGAGCAATATGTGTGCTCATAAAACCATTGTTGTTGGTGCTAGTGAAGTCACACAACTTAGTGTTTTCAAGAGTAGTCATTTTTTTGGGTTTTCAAATAAGAAAGCAAACTTGCAAAACTAATTTTTTTGTGTTTTTTGAAGAACAAGACAAGCAAACAAAGCAAAAAGAAAACTAAGCAAAACAAAAACAACAAAGTAAAGAGATTGGTTATGAGGGACTCTCCTTGTGAAGATGTCATTGACTCCCTGGCAACGACGCCAGAAAAGTGCTTGATGGCTCGTGTTGATTGATGTCTACGCACTTCTATTCTTGTAGACAGTTGTTGGGCCTCCAAGTGCAGAGGTTTGTAGAACAGCAGCAAGTTTTCCCTTAAGTGGATCACCCAAGGTTTATCGAACTCAGGGAGGAAGCGGTCAAAGGTATTCCCTCTCAAACAACCTTGCAATCAAGATACAAGAAGTCTCTTGTGTCCCCAACACACCCAATACACTTGTCAGGTGTATAGGTGCACTAGTTCAGCAAAGACATAGTAAAATACAAGTAGTATAGATAATTATAAGTGGTAACGGTGGTGCAAAATAACTTGATGGCGTGGAAAAGACTAAAAGCAAACTAAAATAAAGATGGAAGCAAGCATGTAATAGATCTAGTAGCAAACGTTGTTACAATGCTTAGAAACAAGGCCTAGGGATCATACTTTCACTAGTGAACACTCTCATATAAATATCTTCTCTTTATGATACTACTCTTAACTACTCTCCGGTTGGACACTCTAATCGATGGTAGGGCTATAATAGCACACTTGAAAGTTCATCTTTCCCATCTAGATAACCCCACACTGTCACCTTGAGTACTAGATGAGTCCAACAAACACCACAATTTCATAGAAATATCCAACTCCAAATATAACTCATAACAAGTATTTGAAATCTCTAGCCTAAGTGCCACCATGGTGTGCACACTGTCAACTTCACACACATGGGGAGAGCAGAGATCTATTAAAGCACTTGAGTAGGAAGGTAGATCTAAAGATTACAAGCTCATGATCACAATATGATCACGCATAGAGAGAGATGAACACATAGCTACCGGTAGAACCCTTAGCCTCGAGAGAGAATTACTCCCTCCTCATCATGTGAATCAGCAATGGTGATGGAGATGGCGGTGGAGATCGATGGACATGGCTCCGGGGGAACTTCCCCGTCCCGGCAGGGTGCCGGAACAGAGACTTTCTGTCCCCCGAATCTCCCCTTTGGTGGTGGTGGTGCAACGAAACTTTTCATGGATTTCTGATTGACGACTTAGGGTTTTGGTATCGGGAGGCTCTTATAGGCGAAGGAGACAAGGTCAGTGGCCGACCAGGGGGCCCACACCATGCCCTGTCGCGGCCTGGGCTGGCCCGCGCCAAGGGGGGGGGGTGTGGCCACCCTGTGGCCCCTCTCCGACTCTCCTTCTGGCTCCATGAGTCTTCCAGGAAAATAGTAACTTTGGCTTTTGTCCCGTCCAATACCGAGAATATTCATTTTTTGACTTTCCTGGAACCAAAAACAGCAGAAAACAGGCAGCTAGCACTATGGCATCTTGTTAATAGGTTAGTCCAAGAAATCATATGAAAAGTACTCCAAAGTGTTTTCAAAACACAAGAAAGTGGATAAAACCAAGCATGGAACATCAAAAATTATAGATACATTTGCAATGTATCAACATCCCCAAGCTTAACTCCTGCTCGTCCTCGAGTAGGTAAGTGATAAAAAGAAAGAATAATTTTTGAGGTGACATGCACCATCATAAACTTGATCAAAGTATTTGTAAAACATTGATAGCTGGGATCATAAACTTTAACATAGGATGAAAGATAAAGTTCTAACAATAAGACATAGCAACTATGTTAGAACATGAAAAGGCACAAACAAAAGATTCATGAATAACAATGCTTTGCAAGACGTTTGTTTGTTTCACATAAAGAAAACATAGCATAATAGTATTCAACTTGTCCCTCATAGAGTAGCAGATATAAATGCATAGGACACCTTCAAAGTTCATAAGAGTGACTAGATACAAATAGTTTAAAACAAGAAATATCAAGGTATGCATCAATCAACTAGTCTTGGGACAATGCACATTGAACTAAGAATGGCCACTATGCTCTCAAAGTTGGTGCATAAAGATAGCAGGCGGAGACTCAATATATAATGGTGGAAGAAAGGCCTTCATAAAAGGAAGTAGGGATTGAAGTCTCATAAAGAGCTTCCAAAAATTATGGTACTTATAGCTTTCAGCTCTCATTGCCCCTATCGTAAGCATCTTTAAGGTGATTAAGGTTAAAGTGACACAACTAAGAGGATATGCTTGACAAGTTATAAATCGAAATCTCATGCCCCTTACTTACGAAGACCGATCCTCATGCTACTCAACTTTAGTCACGAGTAAGCTCTTGTCATTGTAAGTACATGTGTATCATAATAACCGCTAACGGGGTACCCCTTGCACATGATACAGGAGCTATCCCATAATCAAAATGACAAGGCAAGCAGACAATGAGCATCTCAGCGATCTTTTTATTTGCTATTTGCATAGGATTTTATTGAGGATGCTTGTAACACCCTCGAATCAGCCCTATGCAAGTTTTAGCCCTTTCCGCCAAACCCGCATAGAAACGATTCAAGGACACCCACCAGGCACTTTCGTGCGGGTGGAAAACGAAGTAATACCATTACACAACAGTCCTTGATGGGACCCACATAACAGATATATATATATATACAGCATGACTCCAAGAGTCAAGAATACAGATATACACTACAAAGATCCAAATCACCTTGAAAACGATATAGCGTCCGAGTACAGACAACATGCAAATGGGGCTAAGAGCCCTGAAGAATAACCAATGGCGTCCATAACCCTGCCCAGGACAAGCCGAAAGGGTAACCCTGCTAACGACGTCGATCTCAAACCTGCTAAAACAAAAGGGGTGCCGACAAAAGGCAAAGGAAAAAGAGGAGCGTCAGTACTGAGGCCAGTACACGGCGACGCTAGAATTCGGCGGCTCTCGCCTACATAGGTATGGTGGACTGAAGCGGCAGCGAAGCATGCACTAAACAACCTATAGAGACTCGATACAACTGTCGGCTATTAGAGAGGGATAAGAAAGACCTATTCGGAACCAACCTTATACTAACACCAATCATACCCATCCTGGTATTCCCCCTCGAGACCAAACGAGGAAGTCAAACCGAGGAACTCATACAGTTGGCAGTTTTATTCATTCAATTATAGTTGAAGCACTTACTAGTCAGATATATGTAGCATGAGTCATCCTGATAGCATAAGTAGTGGGCAGTTTTAGTTAACCATTCAGTTGTAGTTGCAGTACTTACTAGTCAAATACAATTAGCAGGTGACATCCCAAACCCAACAGTTGTTGGCACTTTTATTTCATTCCATTAGAGTTGCGATACTTACTAGGCAGGTATAACATGACATGATACACCCCAGTTCCACCAGTTGTTGGTACCTTTATTATCCATTCCATTGTAGTGAAGCTGATTACTAGTCACATATTAAGTCAAATTTATAGCACTACTTTAGTTATGCTTGTCTATGATCGTGATACTGTGCTCCAAGTCGTCCATAACCGCGGACACGGCTTTCAGAAAGATTTACCCTGCAGGGGTGCACAAATAGCAACACACACACGATCAACCTCGGAAAACCCAACTCAAAACCCAACGAGGCTTTCACGACAAAGCAATCATAGGATTCATAAATTATTTCAGGGGGCCACCCCACTAAGCTACCCGCAACGAAGTTGGCCGGCTCCGAGACAGACCCAGGGTTTGTGTGGACGGCGGTAAACGACTAGGAACCCGAAAGTGTGACTGGGCTTGTCGATACAGCGAAAACGTGTCACGATCCAAAACAGTACAGGTGCTCCACGCACAATCTTGAATAAAGCAGTAAAGCATGGCATAAGTACAGGATAGTAATAAAGCCCCAAACTAGTTTGTGGCCCCAAGAAATAAGAAATGAATCAAGCTCTGGCTAAGGGGATTCATGGTCCCACATGCGGATAGTGCGATAGTCAAGGAACAGGTATCAAGTACTCGGGGTCCTACGGGACACAAGTGAGCGTGGAAGAACCAAATAACATATATTGCCCACCGATGCCTCTGCATTAGTTATATCTAGCAATTTAATATCAAGTTGTAATTAAAGCCATGATCATCTCCACCATAAAGCATATGACAACATTCCAACAACTGTGTGGTACTTCACGACACGGGATTGCACCTGAGCAAGCGGCTACGACTCGCAAGGCTATCTATCTACCAAACAATAGGTAACAGGATGTGTCCAAGGCAATACAGAGGCTGCAAGGAATATAAATGGTGCACGGAACTAAAGCATCGTAACACGGATAGCAATAGATCAACAGGAGGAAATAAAGACTGTAAATGCAAAATTGGTAGAAAGAGGAAGATTGCTCGCCTGGGAAACACTGCTGGAGATACATTATCCAAAGAACTTGTCGATACTCGCATCCACTCAACGGCCTAATCCGCGAAGAAGCAAAGCACTAAAAGAAACACCAGATGCACTATTTAATACTACGGCAAAAGATCCGGCATGATGTATGTATGATGCATGCCATGGCAAAGATGCGATGCAACTAGGCAAAATTAATCTGAACCAGGGTCCCGGCAATTAATTAAGTGGTTCATGTTTTTAGATACCCCGCATTTTCAATGTTGTCTTAACAAGACAAAACATGGCATCGGTTCTCTACACAAATTTAAATGGAGACAATATAAGACTAGAAAAGCCCGCATATAGTCTCCATATTTAATTTAGGTGAATCATCAAAATACCCTCAAGCACCCACAATATGTATGCAAACATGCTCAATTAATATGCAACAAGTATATGTCATATTTAAAAAATAGGGGTCTCGGAAAAGGGGATCACACATTGGGGACTTGACGATCTTGGTGTTCCCTGGGGGGGTTCGAGTTCGACGGGATCGGTCTTCGGGTCTGGGTAGGAGTACTTGGCATTCTAGGACGAAGTTCTTGGTGTGCCGGGGTCTTCGAGCCTCGACCATCGGCTCCGGCGACGAGGCTTCGAGTCCGGGAGGTAGATCTTGGTCTCCCATGATGAAGATCTTGACAAGTCAGTTACTTCGGAAGATCATGGCATTGGGGTGGTTTTTGGCATCAGAACTCTTGCATGGGTCGTTACTGCGAACCCTTCGTGGCCACATCATAAGCAGACACCATGCAGTAGCAACACCATCAACTTAACATGGGCAGGGACGCATGTAGCAGCACAGGCACGCGAACACCCAGCATATGGACTCAGTGGTCTTTGATTTCCATATGAGCACCACCTGGGGAAGGTGGCAGTCTGCGGGCGCGTACTCCGAGAGCCAGGATGAGGCGGTTGGTGGAGGCCGGGTCGGCAGAGCTCGGGGACGCAGGGTAGGGACGACCTGCTGGCGAGCATGGGCTCTACTCGAGGAGGAGAGGGGCAACCAGAGCAGTGACGCCGGAACTCACGCTGATGATGCGGGCTAGAGATGGACATAAGCGAGGTGGGCTATGCTGGCCAGAGGCAGAGTCGGCGTGAAGCGGCCAGGGGCACGGGCATCACGGTCGTACTACCGTGGCAGCTTCGAGACGAGCTCGAGCGAGCAATGCAACGAGGCTGCAGGGCGGCGGAGGGGCGAGCTCATGCAAGCGCGTGGAGGATGACAGGGCGCGGCGGCCGGCGAGGAGCTCAACGGAGATGCGGCCATGGGCGGCACCGCGCGGAGCAGAGGCCACGGCGAGGTCGAACGGTGTGCTCGGGCTCGAGGACGGCGAGACGGGGGAGAGGGAGGGGAGGCCCGTGGCGGTGTCTGCTGGGAAAAAACCAGGGCGGTGAGGCGAGGGACTCAGGGAGGTTGCAGCCGTTGCCGACGGTGGCTGCACTGCGGCTGGGTTGGGGATCGAGGGGAGAGAGGAGTTCGAGGGGAGAGAAGAGTTGGTGGGGATGGGGATCGCGGGGTAGGGAGGAAAGGGCGAGGCGGATCGGTCGAGGTGGGGCTAGGTCACGATGGAGTGTAGCGTGAGAGGGCGGGGCTAGCGTGGGTTGTACGCGTGAGGAGGTGGGGCCAGGGGAGCGGCAGGGTGAGCGAGGGCGGCGTGCGATGTACGGGATTGCGGGGGGCCGTGCGATTTTCTAGTAGTGGTTTTACCGGGGTGCTACAATGCTTCATAGAGTGCTCATTACGGTGATGCTGCAAGTTTGCACCATGATTAGGCATGGCTTAGGCTAGCAGCCCAGGCGTTTCTCTAACACACATACAAACTCCATGATCTTACAAGTTCCACTTTTATTTCACACCGCCAGGATCCGTAAGCAAAAGAACATGATATCAACGGGGTACAAAGTACAAGTGCAATGTTGAAAGCGTTCCCCATGGTACATGGTTCTGCTAATTTCAACTTATAAAGCGCAAGCATATACGAAACAAAGAAGGACCCAATGGTTCAAGTTTATTAGATGCTAAAAATGTGAAGTGTGCCATCAAGTTCATGAGAGCTTTAATAACTAGTTTTCTCATAACAAGTTTAATTTGGAAGGTAAACAAAAGCATGAATATACTTGGAATAGCATAAGCTAGTAGGTAGGTATGGTGGACTCTTTGGAATAACTTGGTTTAGGGAGTTGGATGCATGAGTGGAACTCATACTTGGTTGTGGAGGCTAGCAAAAGACTGGGAGCGACAAACTAAGAGAGCAATAATAGCCATAATCATGCAGAGCGACAAAACATCATTGATCAAAGCATAAAGTGATACTACAAGTTGAAAACTAAAGGATCATATAGGCTATGGTGACTTGAGATAGTCATAACATGGTGTGAGCATGCGCCAAGTCAACCCAAATAAAGCATCAAAGGAGAATACCACTATACTATGCTTTAATATGCTAAAACAACGCATGATTCATCCAAGGCACATTAAGCAATCTCAATTGTTTATAACAAGTCATGCTACAGCAAAGAATACTAAGCATAAAGCCAAAACAATATCAAGCATGGCATGATAGAGCATAGGCCACAGTCAAAAACGAGCTCTTTTTACCACATAAGCATGAACTTTCCTACTCTTTTCCAAACCAAACCAAACTATTTGCAAACCAATGTATGAAATAGGGGGTCCAACCAATTTATTCAGCAAACTAAGCAAACAAAGCAAACGAAAAAACAAAACGAAAACAAAAAAGAAGACGCTCCAAGAACAACACAACTATGCATGAAACAATAAAAATGAAGCGTTTGGAAGAAACCTAGGATTTTTATTGATGAAGAGGGGATACCTTGGGCATACCCAAGCTTTGATGCTTGTACTTCTTGGATATTCCTTGGGGTGACACGCGTGACATCCCCAAGCTTGAGCTTTAGTCCATCCTTCATCTCATTACTCATTCCTTCCATACACCTGAAAATTTTCCTTCATACAAAACTTCACACGATCTTTATTAGCAACATTAGTGCAATCAAGATAAATAAGTCTTAAGGTTCAGTTCTAACACCAAATAAACTTCCATTAGACACTAGCTACTGTAGCACTTCCCTCAAAAAGCTCAATTCCCCAAAAGAACTCAAAAAGGAACCAACAAGAAGCAAGTGCAGAAAATGGCAGAAATCTGTCAAAACAGACCAGTAGGTAAAGACGAATTTTTTCGAAGACATTCTATTGCTCAAATCAAAAAGTGTTGAGCTAACGAAAGTTAGATAACAACCTGGGGCCAAAGCACAAAAATTTATGCCTTAAAAAGACGTTCAAAGATTTTACACAAAGTTTTACGGTGAAGCACAAAAATCTGTTTTGGGACAGCAACTTTCCCAATCATTACTTCTCTCTCATTAGAGGTTACTCTTGGCACAAAAAGCAAATAAAAAGGACAAGGAGCGGTTATTACTGAAGTAATAACTTCCAAGACTCATCTAAAACTTTTGGGTTATCTCCCAAAAAGTACTTTTCTTTAACGCCTTTAAGTTAGGCATAAGAAGCAACAAAAAGAATCAAGTGTTCTCAAATGAAAAAGCATTAAGACCAAATTTTGTTTTCATAGGAGAAGCAAAATAAATCTTCTCTCTCTTCTTAGGGAAGTGTTCTATACCTTTCTTGAGTGGGAGTTGATATTTAATGGTGCCTTCTTTCATATCAATAATGGCACCAACAGTTCTAAGAAAAGGTCTTCCCAAAGTAATAGGACAAGAAGCATTGTATTCAACATCCAAAACATAGAAATCAACAGGGACATATGCATTGCTAACCATAATAAGAACATCATTAATACTCCCCATGAGTTTCTTTTTAGCATTATCATCAAGGGGGACATTCAAATAACAATCTTCAAGTGGAGGCAAATCAAGCATATCATAAATCCTTCTAGGCATAATAGAAACACTACTATCAAGATCACATAAAGCTTTGAAATCAAAGTCATTCACTTTCATATTAATGATGGGTTCCCAATCGTCTTCTTGTTCAATAGGAATAGAAGCTTTATGTTTCATCTTTTCTTCTTTAATCTTTATGAGAGCATCAGTAATGTGTTTTGTAAAGGCCATGTTCATTGCACTAGCATTAGGAATTTTAGCAAGCTTTTGTAGGAACTTAATAACTTCAGAGATATTGCAACCATCAAGATCAAAATCAAATTTATCATCTAAAGTAGTAGAACTATTATTAGCCTCAACACTTGTGGTGGTAATAGTAGAAACACTAATGTTTCTAGCAATTTCATCTTCTCTTTCCCACTTAGCATGTAATTCAGCTAATAGTCTAACATTTTCATCAATCCTTACTTGTATAGCATTAGTAGCTGCAAAGGGATTATCATTAGTTTTAGGTTTTAGCAGCCATTTTATTCAAAGAAGATTGAGCTTCAACCAAAGATGCTATATTTCTTTCAGCATTAGAGAGTTTTTCCTCAATAGTTTTATTGAAAGCAGTTTGTTTACTAATAAAGTCGTTAAGCATAACTTCAAGTTCAGAGGGAGCACTACTATTATTGTTGTAAGAATTTCCATAAGCATTACCATTGTTGGGAGGATATGGCTTATAATTGTTGTTACCAAAATTGTTCCTATAAGCATTATTGCCAAACTTATTATTTCTTATGAAGTTCACATCAACTTGCTCTTCTTGAGCAACCAAAGAGGCTAAAGGGACATTATTTGGATCAATATGGGCTTTCCCATTAACAAGCATAGACATAAGAATATTAATCTTATCACTCAAGGAGGAAGTTTCCTCAACATAATTTACCTTCCTACCTTGTGGAGCTCTCTCAGTATGCCATTCAGAATAATTAACCATCATATTGTCCAGAAGTTTTGTTGCAGCACCCAAAGTGATGGTCATAAAGGTACCTCCAGCAGCAGAATCCAATAGGTTCCTTGAAGAATAGTTCAATCCTGCATAAAAAGTTTGGATGATCATCCAAGCAGTCAGTCCATGAGTGGGACAATTCTTAACCAAAGATTTCATTCTTTCCCAAGCTTGAGCAACATGCTCATTATCAGATTGTTTAAACTTCATTATTTTACTTCTCATAGATATAATGTTAGCAGGAGGATAGTACTTTCCAATGAAAGCATCTTGCACTTAGTCCAAGAATCAATACTATTCCTAGTTAAGGAATTCAACCATTCTTTAGCTTTTCCTCTCAATGAGAAAGGAAACAATTTCAGCTTAATAATATCACCATCTATATCCTATGCTTTTGCATCTCACAAAGTTCAACAAAGTTATTTAGATGGGCAACAACATCTTCATTACCAATACCAGAAAATTGTTCTCTCATAACAAGATTGAGCAAAGCAGGTTTTATCTCAAAGAAAGTATCTTCAGGCATAGGTGGAGCAATAGGTGTGCTCATAAAATCATTGTTGTTGGTGCTAGTGAAGTCACACAACTTAGTGTTTTCAAGAGTAGTCATTTTTTTGTTTTCAAATAAGAAAGCAAACTAGTAAAACTATTTTTTTTGTTTTTGAAAAAGAAACAAGCAAACAAAGCAAAAAGAAACTAAGCAAAACAAAAATAACAAAGTAAAGAGATTGGTTATGAGGGACTCCCCTTGTGAAGATGTCCTTGACTCCCCGGCAACGGCGCCATAAAAATGCTTGATGGCTCAGTGTCGGCACCAGAAAAATGCTGGTGCGGTGTTGATGTAGAGCTCGTTGGGAACCCCAAGAGGAAGGTATGATGAGCACAACAACAAGTTTCCCTCAGTTATGAAACCAAGGTTTAATCGAACCAGTAGGAGCAAGGAAACACCCCAAAGGTGTTACTAGCTGAGCCTCGGCAGGGCGCACTACCGGTGCTAGTAGCAACATGGAGACCTGCACAACACAACCACAGAACTTTGTCCCCAACTTGCGATGAGGTTGTCAATCTCACCATGTTTTGCAGAAAACAAAGGATTAAACGTATCGAATGGAAAGAAGTAATAGTTGGCACAAAGTAAAAACAAAGCAGTAAACAGTTTGTAGATTGTATGTAAAGAAAGAGGACCGGGATCCATAGTTCACTAGAGGTGGCTCTCCTTAAGATAGATAACATGCTGGGTGAACAAATTACAGCGGGGCAATTGACAAACATCGAGAAAGCAATACATGCATATACTAATCTTCTTGACTCCTTTGAGATTCGATTGGGAATTACAAGATTATACATAGACCGCCATCCAACTGCATCTATGACTAATAATCCACCTTCAGGTTATCATCCGAACCCCCTCCGGTATTAAGTTGCAAGCAACAGATTATTGCTTTACGAACTGCGTGTAAAGTAAACAATACGATTGTTCTATGAACAAATGATTGTTGTTTTCTCCCTAGTAGCAACAACACATCTAGTACCTTAGAGATCTTAGAGATTGCTGTCACTTCCCCAGATTACCAGAGGCATGAACCCACTATCGAGCATAAATACTAACTCTTGGAGTTACTAGCATCTACTTGGCCAAGATAGCTACTAACAACGGAAAGCATGTGTAACACCCCGTCCACTCCTGGGCCCGGGGGGTGTCACTCCTGGCAGCTTAATAGGATATCTAGACTGGCCCCACAGACCAACACTAGTCTTTTCTGCGCACTTTGTCCTCACTCGTGTGCACCCGGTTACCCACTTCCCGGTCGGTCACCCATCCTAGAATTGCTCTAGGCCAAGCACGCTTAACTTTAGAGTTTTTTTGAATGAGCTTCCGGAAAAGAAGTTGCAACTTGTTGGTATGACTATTCTATCAATCCTATTAAGCCATGTGCCTGGTCTCACATACACCCACCCTTTAGAAGATCGATGCCCTCATCGATCAAGCACACCCCAGGAACGTTCCCTCTTGGCACGCGTATGTGTGTCTAGTGTCGGCACATGTGCCATGCCGTGTCCACTCCGGGCCACACACGCCATGCTCCACATGTCCCGCCACTAACCCGCACACACCCGTTTAACCGTGTGGTCGGCTCTGATACCACTTTGTAACACCCCGTCCACTCCTGGGCCCGGGGGGTGTCACTCCTGGCAGCTTAATAGGATATCTGGACTGGCCCCACAGACCAACACTAGTCTTTTCTACGCACTTTGTTCTCACTCGTGTGCACCTGGTTACCCACTTCCCGGTCGGTCACCCATCCTAGAATTGCTCTAGGCCAAGCACGCTTAACTTTAGAGTTCTTTTTGAATGAGCTTCCGGAAAAGAAGTTGCAACTTGTTGGTATGAGTATTCTATTAATCCTATTAAGCCATGTGCCTGGTCTCACAACATGCAAGATCACAAATAACAAAGCCATGATAGAATCAATAATCAATCTGAAATAAAATCTCAATATCCATCGGATCCCCGCAAACACAACATGCAGAATTACAAATAGATGATCTTGATCATGAACGGAGCTCACTAGATCTAGACATGAAAGCACAAAGGAGGAGAACCAGCCATCTAGCTACTACATGGATCTGTAGTCCAAGGATGAACTACTCACACATCACACCGGAGGCTTGCATGGTGATGAAGAAGGCCTCCAGGGTGAATTCCCCTCTCCTGCAGGGTGCCGGCAAGAGCTTCAGATCCCTCCCGATCTAGGTATGGAGATGACGGCGGCTACAGATTCTTTCGTGTATTTTTGATCGGGCACTTAGGGTTTTCGTCCCGAGGGTATCTTATAGGAGGAAGGAGAGGCCGAGGGGGTGCTGGGGTCGGCCAGGTGGTGTGGCTGGCCCCCAGCCCTTCTCCGTCTCCTATTCTGGCATCTGATGACTTCCGAAAAAATAGGCACTTTGGCTTTTGTCCTGTCCAATTTCGAGAATATTCATTTTCTGACTTTCCTGGAACCAAAAACAGAAGAAAACAGGCAGCTGACACTGTGGCTCTTGTTAATAGGTTAGTCCAAGAAATCATATGAAAAGTACTCCAAAGTGTGGAAAAAATACAAGAAAGTGGATAAAACCAAGCATGGAACATCAAAAATTCTAGATACATTTGCAATGTATCATGAGCTAGTTCCTGTGAGGCTAATTGTAGGATATCGTATGTGCATTGACTTTAGGAAGCTAAACCGCGAGACACAGAAAAATCATAAACCAATACCATTCATGGATAAAATTTTAGAAAGACTTAGTAATAATTCTTACTTTTGTTTTCTTAACGGTTATTCTGGATATTCTCAAATTGCCATACAACCGGAAGATCAAGAGAAAACAACTTTCACTTGTCATTTTGGCACATATGCTTATAGATTAGTTCCATTTGGCTTATGTAATGCAGCAACAACTTTTCAGAAATGTGTTCTAAAGATTTTTGATTATTTTGTTGAGAAGACTATGGAAGTTCTAACAAATGATTTTGTTGTTTGTGGAACAACTTTTCATATTTGCCTCTACAATCTGACCAAAGTTTTGCAGAGATGCAGGCAATCAAACTTGGTTTTGAATTGGGAACAATGCCGTTTCATGGAAAGAGAAGGTAAAGTTTTTGGGCATAAAGTTTCGGAGAAGGGAATAGGAATAGATAAAACCAATATAAATGCTATAGAAAATCTTCCAATACCTTAGGACATTAAAAACCTACAAATGTTTCTAGGACATGCAGGTTTTTATAAACGGTTTATAAAAGATTTTGCTAAAATAGCTATGCCCCTCACCAATCTTCTTGATAAAGAAACTCCATTCTATTTAGATCATGACTGCATTGCAGCTTTTGAGAACCTTAAGGACAAACTAGTTTCAGCACCTATCATGCAATCTCCAAAGTGGGATGAACCTTTCGAAATCATGTGTGATGCTAGTGACTATGCTTTAGGGGCTGTGTTGGGACAATGAGATGGAAAGAATTTGAATGTTATTTATTACGCTAGTAGACCTCTTAATAAGATTTAGAAACATTATGCTACTATAGAAAAAGAATTTCTAGCTATAATTTTTGCTTGCGACAAATTTAGATCTTACATAATTAATTCTAAGGTAATAATTCATATGGATCACCAAGCTTTGCGTCACCTCCTTGTGAAAAAGGATGCTAAGCCCAGGTTGATTAGGTGGGTTTTATTACTACAAGAATACGATTTTCAAATAGTAGATAGGAGTGGTAAGGATAATCTGGTAGCAGATCATCTCTCTAGGATGGAGGGAATAATCAATGACCCTGTACCTATTAATGAATCATTTATGGGAGAATATTTAGCAAACGTGGAAATTGCTGATCCATGGTATGTAGATTATGCTAACTATCTAGCAACAAAGTTTATGCCTCCTGGTATGTAAAGAAATCAGAGAATGAAATTCTTTAATGATATTAAATATTACTTTTGGGATGATCCGTATCTATATCATCATGGACTTGACGGAATGATTCGGAAGTGTGTTCCTAACCATGAAATGAATTGGATATTGAAAGCTTGTCACGATAGTCCATATGGAGGGCATCATGCAGGTAAGAGAACTGCTGCAAAGGTACTTCAATCCGGATTCTATTGGGCCACCTTGCTCAAGGATGCACACAGGTATGTGGAATACTGCGATGCTTGCGAAAGAAGAGGTAATATAGGTAGGTGACAAGAAATGGCAATGAATTATAGTCTCATAGTTGAACCCTTTGATGTATGGGGAATGGATTACATGGGACCATTTATAGAGTCGAATGGTTATACTCATATTCTTGTTGCTGTTGACTATGTTACTAAATTGGTTGAAGCTATCCCAACAAATCATGCGGATGCAGCTACCTCAGTGAAGACGATCAAGGACATCATATTCCCCAGGTTTGGAGTTCCTAGATTTTTAATTACTGACGGTGGTTCTCATTTTATGAAAGGAACTTTCAGGAAAATCCTTAGCAAGTATTTAGTAACTCACCGTGTTGCTTCACCCTATCATCCCCAAACAAGTGGTCAAGTGGAACTCTCTAATAGAGAACGGAAGACCATACTCGAGAAGACGGTGGACAAATCAAGAAAAGATTGGTCATAAAAGTTAAATGACACTCTATGGGCATGCCGTACTGCATTTAAAAATCCAATGGGTGTGACACCTTATAAGATGGTGTACGGTAAGGCATGCCATTTCCCTTTAGAATTGGAACACAAAGCTTTTTGGGCAATCAAGAATCTAAATTATGATCTCAAGGCAGCAGGGGAGAAGCGTTTATTAGATATTCATGCTTTAGATGAGTTTAGAAGTGAAGCCTATGAGAATGCTAGGTTGTTTAAGGAAAAAGTTAAAATATGGATGTGGCTCAAAATATGATGAGCTTGTTGGGAACCCCAAGAGGAAGGTATGATGAGCACAACAACAAATTTTCCCTCAATTATGAAACCAAGGTTATCAAGCCAGTAGGATCAAGGTAACAACCCCAAGGTGTTGTCTCCAACTTGGAATCCTTCCCAACACAACCACAGAACTTTGCCCCCACTTACAGTGAGGTTGTCAATCTCACCAGTTTTTCTCAAACAAAGGATTAAACGTATCGTGTGGAAGATAGTAATTGCTTTGCAGAAAGTAAATAGTAAAATAGTAATAGTAGATTGTAGATTGATGGTAAAAGAATAGACCGAGGTCCATAGTTCACTAGTGGTGATTCTCCTTAAGATATTTGACATGTTGTGTGAACAAATTACAGTGGGGCAATTGACAGACACTGAGAAAGCATACATGCATATACTAATCATCTTGACTCCTATGAGATTTGCTTGGGCATTACAACATTATACATAGACCGTAATCCAACTACATCTATGACTAATAATCCACCTTCAGGTTATCATCCGAACCCCCTCTAGTATTAAGTTGCAAGCAACAGATAATTGCATTAAGCAAAGTGTGTAAAGTAAACAATACGATTGCCCTATGGACAAAGGATTGTTGTTTCCTCCCTAGTAGCAAAAGCACATCTAGTATCTTAGAGATTTTTGTCACTTCCCCATATTACTAGAGGCATGAACCAACTATCGAGCATAAATACTCCCTCTTGGAGTTGCTAGCATCTACTTGGCCAAGATAGCTACTAACAACAGAAAGCATGCAAGATCACAAATAACATAGACACGATAGAATCAATAATCAATCTGAAATAGCATCTCAATATCCATCGGATCCCCGCAAACGCAACATGTAGGATTACAAATAGATGATCTTGATCATGAACGGAGCTCACAAGATCTAAACATGGTAGCACAAAGGAGGAGAAGCAACCATCTAGCTACTACATGGACCCATAGTCCAGGGATGAACTACTCACGCATCACACCGAAGACAGGCATGGTGATGAAGAAGGCCTCCAAGGTGAATTCTCCCCTCCGACAGGGTGCTGGGAAGAGCTTCAGATCCCTCTCGATCTAGGGATGGAGATGACGGCGGCTACAGACTCTTCCGTGGAATTTTGATCGGGTACTTAGGGTTTTCGTCCCAAGGGGTCTTTATAAGCGGAAGGGCTAGGTCGGTGGAGCACCAGGGGGCCCACACCCCCTGGTGGCACGACTAGGGCTGGCCACGCCACCCTAGGGTGTGGCTGCCCTAGTTCCCCGCTTCGTCTCCCCTCCGGACTCCGTGTTGCTTCGGGTAAAATATTGACTTTGGCTTTTGTTCGGTCCAATTCCGAGAATATTTCCTTACTAGCTTTTATGAAACCAAAAACAACAAAAAACAGGCAACTGACACTATGGCATCTTGTTAATAGGTTAGTTCCAGAAAATGTGTAAAAATACTCCAAAGTGTGGAAAAAACACAAGAAAGTAGATATAAAACAAGCATGGAACATCAAAAATTATAGATACGTTTACAACATATCAATGGCATGATAAAAAATAGAGAATAAGACTTTTAAAAGTGGAGACAAAGTGTTGCTCTATAATTCTCATCTTAAGTTGTTTCCAGGAAAACTCAGATCAAAGTGGGAAGGTCCATATGTAGTTGAAGAAGCCTATTCATCAGGAGCAGTGAAGCTCCAAGGAAAAACACCCTCTCTTGCATGGGTGGTAAATGGACAACGCTTGAAGCATTATCGGGTAAAAGAAGATATAAGTACAATCACCATAGAATTGAGCACCCCAGAAGAAGTGATAAAGTGAAGATATACAAGGAATGGCAACTGCAA
Source organism: Avena eriantha (assembly GCA_910589775.1). Lineage (NCBI taxonomy): Eukaryota > Viridiplantae > Streptophyta > Magnoliopsida > Poales > Poaceae > Avena > Avena eriantha. The sequence continues at coordinate 180,054,321 of OU342742.1, read as the reverse complement.
GAAGAGTGGACTCGAGATGGGATGAGCAGAACTACGGTCAAGCTATTGACCATAAAAGAGCGCTTCATGGGAGGAAACCCATGTGAAATAAAGGTTTGAGTAAGTTTTTAAATTTTCAGTTAAAGTCTAGTTTGAGTATTGTGTTAAATGAGAAACAATTGATGCTCTAGCAAAGAAGAAAGAAGATTAATGATGCCAAAATTGGTCGAAAATCTAAGCTGACATTTTTCTATCAAAACTCGATATTTCATTAAGTTTGAGGCCAATAAAGAATCCTTGGAGAAGCATAAATTTTTTGGTGTACACAAAAGGTTTAACGACCAACTATACGCCGGGAATGAAAATTCTGGCCGTATAGTTCCGGTCGTATAGTTGTTGCAGCATCAACACTTCCATCAACAAAAGGTATTGAGAGTTTAACGACCAGCTATACGACCAGAATTAAAAAAATTGCTCGTATAGTTGTGGTCGTATAGTTGTCAACACCTTTGACAAAATAATTTCTAGAGTACAGAGAGTTTAACGACCAACTATACGACCGGAATTGAAAATTATGCCAGTATAGTTGCGGTTGTATAGTTATCGACCCATCTCCAAAAAATTTATTCAGGATACAGAGATTTTAACGACCAACTATACGGCAGGAATAAAAATTCCCACTAGTATAGTTCCGGCCGTATAGTTAAGTTCCATAGTAGATCTAATCTATAGTTGGTTCATAACTATACAGCGGGAGCTATACGGGCTGCGCCCGTATAGTTGCTCGTTACGCAAGGCGGCTAGGGTTTTTGGCCCCTCCTTTTAAAGTTGATCGCATCTAACCTTCTTCATTAAGTTTTCGCGGAGCCATAACCTCCAACCTCGTAAGATCTTCGCCATCCCTATACAGACCCCTTTAACAACATCCATGCAGCGAAGCCATGCAACCCTTCCAAGTCAACAAGATCTGGAAGAAGAAAGAATAGAAGCCCGTGAAGAGGATAAAAGAAGCATAATCCAAAGGATCATCGTCATCATCTGGCCTGGAGATCAAGCCTCTCCCAAATTGGGAGGACATGTTCCCGCAAAGGATGGAAATGACGAGACAAGCTGAGCGGGGAAGGAACAAGGATGAGTACCTCCCTAACCCTTATCATTACAACATAGGATCCTATTATAAACCTCCTCTTGGTCCATCACCTCTTAAACCTAAGAAGGTGCGGCAAGATGAGATTCATGATAGGATCTATGAGTTAGAAAAGGCTTCTAAAGCATGTGATGAGACAATTGGAGAAGGGATTGACTCCTACTGGATGATGAGCAAAGACCTTGACAAGAAGGTTGATGACATTGATGGTAGAGTTGGTTTCTTGATTAAAACTGTCTTTGAGTTGACAGATGAGAAGAAATTCCCAAGAGGAAAATGTTGAAGCTCCAATATGACATGAATGAGCTCAGCATTTGCTTTGCAAGCATAGTTAAAGAGGACAACATAAAAGAAGAAGGCAACACTCTTTCTACCTAGGAGGAGGAATAGGTACCAACAAGGAGTTAATTGATCCCACCTAGCTTGATTCTAAGCTTGGAGAGATCTTTAAAGACCTTGTAATCTTTCTTACAAGTTTTATATTACAGTTTTTGCATTAGTTCAAACTACAAATAAAGTTTGCATCATTAGGATTCCCTTCAGGAATAGTTAGTCCCTTTTGTGAAATTCCGAGTTTATAATTATATATGGAGAAATATTGAGTTTGTGTTAGCTTTATTGATATATGAATGGCTTGAGTATAATTTTACTTGCACTTGATGATAGCAATAGGAGTCTTCCACACCATTGGTATTAATGCAACACCTAAAGATAATTTGGTCAATATACTGTAAGTCTACGGTTTGATTTACAAAAAAAGTTTATCTATATAGTTAAGTTGAAAAAGAAACCTTGAGCAAAACAAAATGAAAATGCTATCGAAATAGAGTGAGAACAAGTCGAGGTAGAATCTTCAAGTCATAAGAATGCTTCATATACAATTGGAATTTGATAATTGAGATCGTTAAACTTTGAATTCCTACATTAAGTGGAATGTATGGCTAGCTCCTATGCACAACACTTAAACAAAAGTGTGAGAATATATACAAAATAAAAGAAAAGAAAGAAGAAAAAGGGCGAGTGTGCAAAGAGCAAATAGGTATATACCACTGTATTGTAGTTTGCCAAAGAGACACTTCTGATATTTTGAATCCCAAGTGAATACGTTGATCCTAAAACACTTGGGACTACCTCGGTAACTCATTTAGTAGAACCAGATACTTTTACATTATGTTGAGATTCATCTTTTATGAACTGTTGATCACTAAGGTGTGGAAGCCTGCTAATACTATTCAGATGGTTTGAGTAAGGTACTATTCATGAACTTATTCCTATGTATCGTATATGATAAACACATGCTGCAACTGCCTCATTTATTTTATAGACTCGGCTTCATGAATATGAGGATCACATCCATTAAGCTAAACATGCTCTAGACGAGCAAGAGTCTAAGCTTGGAGAAGTTGATGAGTGCATATTTGCATCATGTTTGACACTATTATTTTGCATTGTAGATGTAGGATCTTGGTATTTTACAGCGCTTGCACGCACATTTAATGTCTATTTTCACAAGATTGGGACATATGATGGATCCAATGGATACAATTCTTGGAGCAGTTGTACTGTGGAGAAAAGGAGTCAAAAACAACGTAAATCGCTTATTTGGGAAATATTAATAACACCAGAAGAAAACCAGAAGCGAACAAGGAAGGCAGAGAGTTCAACGACCAACTATACGGGCGGAGCAAATTTTCTGGCCATATAGTTGGCGCCTAATACCTTTGATCCGGATTATGGATGTAGTATAGCTTATTTTTCCCTAGTAGACCTAGGTTGTCGAATCCTCGGGAAGCGAATGTAACTACCTTGGAAAAACCCTACGCTCTAAGTTCAAGCCTGGATGAAACAGAAGTGGTTAAAATAGTACAGCAGGGGGCCGAGAGGACCGCCCACGTGTAGACCCGTCGGCCGTCCTAACCACTTCCAAGACATCGGGACAAGAGCGAGCGGCGTAGGCAACAGGCGAAGAGATCAAATACATACACAAGTGAGTAGGTATGCAAGCTACCATACAACAGTTCTCTAAGCCATTCCATCTAAAAGAAATAGAAATATTGCAACGCCATACGGCAAGATCCAAATATCCTAGATAGAGATAATAGTTTACGATCGCTCCTCATACATCAAACATCAGAGTATCAGGCGGAAGCGGAAAACAAGATCCGAGTACGGATAAGAAGCAACTCGGCATAAGATGCCAAATAAATAAACACATCCCGCCCACAGATCTCACGGATCCCCATCCCCAGAATCTCTACACCGAGTGATCGTTGCCAACAGCATCTGTCTCCTCCACCCAGTATCCATCTTGCGAGCACACCTGTTCATCTGAATCAAACAATTTATCGTGTGAGACCCTAGGGGTACTCAGCAAGTCTTTATGCCTCTAAAGGGGACAAAACCTGGGGTGGCGCAATTGCAGCAAAAGATAATAACTAACAAGTCTATAGATACTCACTAACCATCCGCCTAACCAATGATAGCCGGATGTCCGTTATTTAGTAACAATAGTTATAACAGTATAATTAACAGATCCATCCTCCTTCTCGCTTACCAACGAGAAAGCAGAGGAACAACCCATCCGTTGGCAGTTTTATTAACCATTCCATGAGTATTGCACTATTTACTAGTCAGGTATTTAGTCAGATTAAAAGCGGTACTTTAGTTATACTTGTCTATGATCGAGAAACTGTGCTCCAAGTCGTCCATAACCGCGGACACGGCTTTCAGAAAGATTTACCCTGCAGGGGTGCACAAATAGCAACACACACTCGATCAACCTCGGAAAAACCAAATCAAAACCCAACGAGGCATTCACGACAAAGCGATCACATGATTCATAAATATTTCAGGGGGCCACCCCATTAAGCTACCCGCAACGAAGTTGGCCGGCTCCGAGACGGACCCAAGGTTTGCGCCAATGGCTGTAAATGACTTGGAACCCGAAAGTGTGACTGGGCTTGTCGATACCGCGAAAACACTCCGCAATCCTAAACAGTACAGGTGCTCCTCGCACAATCTTAAATAAAACAGTAAAGCATGTCATAAGTACATGATAGTAACAAAGCCCCAGACTACTTTGTGGCCCCAAGAAATAGAAACGAATCAAGCTCTGGCTCATGGGGGTCCATAAGGCCTCCCGGATATGGATAGTGCGAATAGTCGAGGAACAGGAATCAAGTACTCAGGGTCCTACGGGACACAAGTGAGCATGAAAAACCAAATAGCAGATATTGCTCACCGGTGCCTCTTTCATTAGTTATCCCATTACTACTCAGGTTAAGTTGTTTAGGTACCTGGTTATCCAGCAGACACACACATACCCTACACATGCTATTCTACGACTCGCATGGCTCAAACAACTCCTGTGGTAATGGCTCATGGGATGGAGGAACAAGCTTCGGTGGGGTTTAAAAGTAAAGGCTATGCAGTACTTGGGATTCAATTTAATGCAATCGCGACTCAATGATGCAAGAATAAGATAGAGGCAATAGGTACTATATGTATGCAAGCATGTGGTAGTGCTTGCCTGGTAGCTCAGTTGAAGCGAGAGATGAATCTGGGCAGAACTCCTGTGATTCCTGATAATTCCCCTGCTCGGCATCTATTCGAAAGAAGAACCAAACAAACAAGGGCCAACATAAATAAAGTGCACAAGCATACGAATTAAAATGCGACAAGCAAACAAGCATGCCATGATGAATGATGCACAATTTTCATGGCAATAATGTAGCATGGCAAGGGTGAGGTGTGGGGACGAGAATAAATCATTTTATTATTTATGTGGTCAAGTTTTATTGCCATAAACAGTTCTGATTTTTAATAATGTCATGATGCATGCTTTAATTCGGAACATGGAATGCATGGTTAGAACGGGCTCGTCGCGCTGATCGATTTAGACATATTATTTGTTAAATTTGGAGTTATAAAACTAAAGTTATTAATTAATCGAGAAAAGGGCATTTTATTATAATTTTAATTATATCGAAAATTTAAAGTGCTCAAATAATATTTTTAATAGCATATTTGAATTCCTCACATTTTTCTGATTCCAAAACATATATTATTTGTATTATTTGGAATTACAAATTAAAAGTTATTAAAAACAAAATTTAAATTTATATTAAAACATTTCTGAAATTGTTTTATTTAAACAGATGAACAGCCAGAATTTTTCTACTTAGGTGAAACTAGCCCGTGCCACTGACAATAGGGCCCGACGCGGAGAGATGCTGAGCTGGCAAAAGAAAACGGCGGGCAACTTTTCTCACCGAGCCCGACCGTACCCGCGCTCAATGGCAGGTGAGGACAGTAGCCTCGCAGGTCCACTGCGCGCGGCCAGCTGGTGGGCGACACGTGGGCGATCCCAGGCAGGCGCGGCCAAAAACAGAAAAGCACTGGTCCCTATTTGTAAAAAGGCACGTGAGATTGATAGGTGGGCCACTAGGGACCGCGGGTTGAGGCGGGAAAAACGGTAGGGGTTTTTCTGCGAAAACATCGGTGACGCCGGACTGTCGGCTGCGCGTCGTCAACAGAGAACAACGGGCTCGGCCTGGGTTGCGGCTGCGGTGGCGGCTAAACGGCGGCGAGTGTCGCCGTGCCGTAAAAAGGAAAATTGTAGAGGGATTTGTGGCCTACGACTTTCGTTCAGGTGGCATCGCTGGAGGAAGTCTACGGCGCGCGGGGCACGACGAGGAACAGAGGCGGACCAAGCGGCGGCGATGACGCGAGCGGCAAGGTCAGATGGCGTCTGCGCGCGTGCCGGCTGTTCGACGGATGGCGGCGGCGCTACGGGGCATCAGAGAGGAGGCAAGCAAGTCCGGCGAGTAGGGGGGCTCACTAGAGGTCGCTCATGCGGAAGACGCTTGCTGGGGGCGGGTAGATCGGCATCAGTGCTCGCGACACCGAGCTTCGGGAGCATGGCGTCTACGGCGGCGCGACGGCATCTCCGGCGACCTTCTGATGGGGGTTCACATATAGGCCGAAGAAGAGGAGGCCGAGGAGTCTCCTGGCACCTTGCACAGGCCCGGTGGCCATCATCTCGAGCCGGCACAAGGGAAGGCCGAGCTAGGGTTTGGGGAAGGCATGAAAGCCATGGGAGGTGGTAGGGAGAGGAAGAAGAAGGGAGGGAGAGATGGACCTGTCGCCTCCTGGACAGGGTCGGAGGTGGTTGAGGGGGTGGGGTAGATGAGGAAGGCATGATGACATGAGCATGATATAATGATGATACAACAATTATATGTAGGAAGTAGCATATATATAGACTAGGCTAGTAGCATTGCAATTGTTAGACAATTGGGATGCTACAGCGAAAGCACAGCGAAGTTACTTAACGAACCTTCGAGAGTTTTAGAATTCCTTTTGTGTTTTTACCGGCCAATAGCTTGCGTCTTTTTGTTTTTGTCGATGATGGAGAGAGAGGGGTCCTAGGGCGTTCGGTTTCACCTATAGTTGTGCAAAACATCTGATGGGAATAAAAGATAGAAATAAAGTATGCATGTACTTGTTAGAGCAAGATAAATTATATGTGGGTAGTGCATCCATAATTGCTATTGCCTCCACAACCGCTTATAGCAATAACCTACTAGTCTCATCCATAGAAGAAAGAGAACTAATGATATGCATAGTGATGTCACCGTTAATCCCAAGCAAATCCCTCACATACAGCCATACTACCCCTTCTGTCACTAGGGTTCCCAACCTGCAGACCATTCATCACTCATACTCCCTATACCCGGCTCAACCCTCGGGGTCTTGGGTACTTGAAAAGTCCTTCGATTGAGGCAAGAGAGGATACAATAATCATCATGTCATACAAACTAATACACGATCCCATCTATGATAAATAACATGCACCATTGCTACATGGCTAGGCCGAAGCCCTTAGCCCAAGGAGAATTACTCACACATAGAGATGAGATCAATAATCACAAACATTGTAATGAAAATCATAAGATTGATAGCAATAGTCTTACAATGTCTCCAATTGGATAAGATATCTACTATTACAAGTGGTGGAATATGGCTATGGAGATGGAGAAGGGTTTGGAGATCTGGAGGCGGCTGGTGATCTGTAGCAGAGACTTTTTGGCGAGGTCTGGCTTGTTTTCTCGTTGCTCGAGGCTTATTTATATAGGTGTCCCTTCATGAAAGTTGTTCTGTTTGACCTAATGGTGGTGGCGCCAACTATACGACCAGAGCTATACGGCCGGAATTTTTGCTCTGGTCATATAATTGGTCATTAAAGCGTCTGCCTCCGTTGTACGGCTCCTGGTTTCTTCTAGGTTTTGGAAATCTCGTATCTTTGACTTTAATGTAGTGATTCCCTCCTTTAAATGACATTATCTGCGCAGGAAAAATATAAAAGAAAGGATTGCATACCCCTCTGAATATTAGCATTAGTGGCAGGGTTTAGAGAGATATTTCATCAATAATATGAGTAATATCTAGTTAAAATGTGGATGTAGATGGCTATATTTCAGAGCCATCAACCTCCCCAAGCTTAAACTTGATCGTCCCTGAGCAAGAAAACCAAAATCAAAAAGGTACTCAGCATTTAAACTGAAATACCGAGATGATGATCTTACTCATGATTAGTAGTCTCATGTTTCCTCCACTTCATAATTCTAAAAAACTTCAACATAAATAGAGTAATGGCAATCATAGCATACAGGTTTCATGCATCCTTATTGACGAGGGTTTAACTCATTGATACATTGCAAATCTATCTATAATTTTTGATGTTCCATGCTTGGTTTTATCCACTTTCTTGTGTTTTGTCCACACTTTGGAGTACTTTTCATATGATTTCTTGGACTAACCTATTAATAAGAGCCATAGTGCTAGCTGCCTATTTTCTGCTGTTTTTGGTTCCAGGAAAGTCAGAAAATGAATATTCTCAGAATTGGACGGGACAAAAGCCAAAGTGCCTATTTTTTCGGAAGTCATCAGATGCCAGAGTACGAGACGGAGAGGGGCCAGGGAGGCACCACGCCACCTGGCCGCGTGGCCCAGCCTGGCCCGCGCCAGGGGGTGGTCTGGCCGCCTCCAGCACCCCCTCGGCCTCTCCTTCCGCCTATAAGATGCCCTCGGGACGAAAACCCTAAGTGCCCAATCAAAAATCCACGAAAGAGTCTGTAGCCGCCGTCATCTCCATCCCTAGATCAGGAGGGATCTGAAGCTCTTCCCGACACCCTGCTGGAGAGGGGAATTCACCCTGGAGGCCTTCTTCATCACCATGCAAGCCTCCGGTGTGATGCGTGAGTAGTTCATCCTTGGACTACGGATCCATGTAGTAGCTAGATGGCTGGTTCTCCTCCTTTGTGCTTTCATGTCTAGATCTTGTGAGCTCCGTTCATGATCAAGATCATCTATTTGTAATTGTACATGTTGTGTTTGCGGGGATCTGATGGATATTGAGATGCTATTTCAGATTGATTATTGATTCTATCATGTCTTTGTTATTTGTGATCTTGCATGCTTTTTGTTGTTAGTAGCTATCTTGGCCAAGTAGATGCTAGCAACTCCAAGAGTTAGTATTTATGCTCGATAGTGGGTTCATGCCTCTGGTAATCTTGGGAAGTGACAGAAATCTCTAAGGTACTAGATGTGTTGTTGCTACTAGGGAGAAAACAACAATCCTTTGTTCATAGAACAATCGTATTGTTTACTTTACACGCAGTTCGTAAAGCAATAATCAGTTGCTTGCAACTTAATACTGGAGGGGGTCCGGATGATAACCTGAAGGTGGATTATTAGTCATAGATGCAGTTGGATGGCGGTCTATGTATAATGTTGTAATGCCCAATCGAATCTCAAAGGAGTCAAGATGATTAGTATATGCATGTATTGCTTTCTCGATGTTTGTCAATTACCCCGCTGTAATTTGTTCACCCAGCATGTTATCTATCTTAAGGAGAGCCACCTCTAGTGAACTATGGATCCCGGTCCTCTTTCTTTACATACGATCTACAAACTGTTTACCGCTTTGTGTTTACTTTCTGCAAACTATTACTTCTTTCTATTCGATACGTTTGATACTTTGTTTTCCACAAAACACGGTGAGATTGACAACCTCATCATAAGTTGGGGACAAAGTTCTGCGGTTGTGTTGTGTAGGTCTCCACGTTGCTACTAGCACCGGTAGTGCGCCCTGCCGAGGCTCAGCTAGTAACACCTTTGGGGTGTTTCCTTGCTCCTACTAGTTCGATTAAACCTTGGTTTCATAACTGAGGGAAACTTGTTGTTGTGCTCATCGTACCTTCCTCTTGAGGTTCCCAACGAGCTCTACATCAACACCGCACCAGTATTTTTCTGGCGCCGACACTTAGCCATCAAGCATTTTTCTGGCGCCATTGCCGGGGAGTCAAAGACATCTTCACAAGGGGAGCCCCTCATAACCAATCTCTTTACTTTGTTGTTTTTATTTTGCTTAGTTTCTTTTTGCTCTGTTTGCTTGTTTTGTAATTCAAAAAAATAAATAGTTTTACTAGTTTGCTTTCTTATTCAAAAACACACAAAAAAATTAGTTCCTACTATAGTTGTTACTTTCGTTGGTCTGCTATTATCTTGCTTTATCATGCTTTCTATCAATGGTTGGTTTCTTTGAAACTGAATCTTATTGGCAAGGTGGGTTCATGGAAGAACAAAAATATTATTATAAGGAACACTGTTTGTCACAAAAAGGGAAACACTTATGGGAACAAATTGATAAATTGTATACCATTGCTATAAAAGTGTGCTCAACTTATAATGTTACTTATTGCTTTGATAAATCTTGTTGCTGTAGGAGGTATAAACACCTCCTTTTTCAATGTGAGTATAATGATAATGTTACCATATCTTCTTATGTTAAAGGAAATTATGAATTTTATGATATGGAACAAATTGAAGAATTTATTGCTTGGAAGGGTGCATTTGAACTTGCTACTTTGCTTGAAAACACTGATGATTCACCTTATAAATATGAGGTTTATGATATACTTAAATTTTGCTTTGATAATTACAAGGTAAAAAATGGCTATATTCTTGAATATCTCAATAGATGCTCTCCACCAATGGAAGAGACTAATACCTTGCAGGAGCCTATGGAAGAAGAAATTGCTGAACCTAGAAGCTCATTGGATGAAAAAAAGGAGAAGAGTGATGATCAAGAGGAGGAAGAATGGATCTACCCATCCCTACCTTCTAATGAGAGTAACTCTTTCCCCTTATATTATTTCATTGTCCCCCATGCTTACCAAAGGAGGACGAATGTCATGTTCCTGATGATTCTTTTGAGAATGTTTATAATAAAGCTCTAGTGTTTGTAGATAATGAAAAGCATGCTTTATGTGATATTTATATTGTTGAGTTTATTCATGAGGCTGCTGAAAATTATTATGAGAGAGGAAAATATGGTTGTAAAAGTTTTCATGGTACTGAAACACCTCTCTATTTGCTGAAAGTTTTGAAGTTACTCTTGTTTTATATTCCTATGCCTTTCACTTTGCTCTTTGTGAATTTATTTGCATACAAGATTCCTATGCATAGGAAGTGGGTTATACTTAAATGTGTTTTGAATTTGCTTCTTGATGCTCTCTTTTACTTCAATTCATATTTCCTATGTGAGCATCTTCGCAAACTATCATGCCTAACTTAAAGGCGTTAAAGAAAAGTACTTATTGGGAGATAACCCAAAAGTTTTAGATGAGTCTTGGAAGTTATTACTTCAGAATAACCGCTCCTTATCCTTTTTATTTGTTTTTTGTGCCAAGAGTAACCTCTAATGAGAGAGAGATTGGGAAAGTTGTTGTCCCGAAACAGATTTCTATGCTTCACCGTAAAAAATCGTGTAAAATCTATGAACGTATTTGTGAGGCGTGAATTTTTGAGCATCTGCCCCAGGTTGTTATCTAACTTTCGTTAGTACAACACTTTTTGATTTGAGCAACTGAAGGTATTCGAAAAAATTCGTCTTTAGCTGCTGGTCTGTTTTGACAGATTTCTGCCATTTTCTGCATTTGCTTCTTGTTGGTTCCTTTTTGAGTTCTTTTGGGGAATTGAGCTTTTTGAGGGAAGTGCTACAGTAGCTAGTGTTCTAATGTAAGTTTATTTGGTGTTATAACTGAACCTTAAGACTTATTTATCTTGAGTTCACTAATGTTACTAATAAAGATTGTGTGAAGTTTTGTATGAAGGAAAAATTTCAGGTGTATGGAAGGAATGAGTAATGAGATGAAGAATGGACTAAAGCTTAAGCTTGGGGATGCCACACATGTCACCCCAAGAAATATCCAAGAAGTACAAGCATCAAAGCTTGGGGATGCCCAAGGTATCCCCTTCTTCATCAATAAAATCCCAGGTTTTTTTCAAACGCTTCATTTTTATTGTTTCATGCACAGTTGTGTTGTTCTTGGAGCATCTTATTTTTCGTTTTTGTTTTGGTTTTTCGTTTGCTTTGGTTTGCTTAGTTTTCTGAATAAATTGGTTGGACCCCCTCTTTCATACATTGGTTTGCAAATAGTTTGGTTTGGTTTGGAAAAGAGTAGGAAAGTTCATGCTTATGTGGTAAAAAGAGCTTGTTTTTGACTGTGGCCTATGCTCTATCATGCCATGCTTGATATTGTTTCGGCTTTATGCTATTCTTTGCTGTAGCATGACTTGTTATAAACAATTGAGATTGCTTAATGTGCCTTGGATGAATCATGCGTTGTTTTAGCATATTAAAGCATAGTATAGTGGTATTCTCCTTTGATGCTTTATTTGGGTTGACTTGGCGCATGCTCACACCATGTTATGACTATATCAAGTCACCATAGCCTTTATGATCCTTTAGTTTTCAACTTGTAGTATCACTTTATGCTTTGATCAATGATGTTTTGTCGCTCTGCATGATTATGGCCATTATTGCTCTCTTAGTTTGTCGCTCCTAGTCTTTTGCTAGCCTCCACAACCAAGTATGAGTTCCACTCATGCATCCAACTCCCTAAACCAAGTTATTCCAAAGATTCCATCATACCTACCTACGAGCTTATGCTATTCCAAGTATATTCATGCTTTTGTTTACCTTCTAAATTAAACTTGTTCTGAGAAAACTAGTGATTAAAGCTCTCACGAATTTGATGGCACACTTTACTTTTTTGCATCTAATAAACTTGAACCATTGGGTCCTTCTTTGTTGCGCACATGCTTGCGCTTTATAAGTTGAAATTAGCAGAACCATGTATCATGGGGAACGCTTTCAACATTGCACTTGTACTTTGTACCTCGTTGATATCATGTTCTTTTGCTTACGGATCCCGGCGGTGTGAAATAAAAGTGGAACTTGTAAGATCATGGAGTTTGTATGTGTGTTAGAGAAACGCCTGGTACGCTAGCCTAAGCCATGCCTAATCATGGTGGAAACTTGCAGCATCACCGTAATGAGCTCTCTATGAAGCATCCTCAATAAAAACCTATGCAAACAGCAAATAAAAAGATCACTGAGATGCTCATTGTCTTCTTGCCTTGTCATTTTGATTATGGGATAGCTCCTGTATCATGTGCAAGGGGTACCCCGTTGGCGGTTCTTTATGATACACATGTACTTACAATGACAAGATCGTACTTGTGACTCAAGTTGAGTAGCATGAGGTTCGGTCTTCGTAAGTAAGGGGCATGAGATTTCGGTTTATAACTTGTCAAGCATATCCTCTTAGTTATGTCAGTTTAACCTTAATCACCTTCAAGATGCTTATGATAGGGGCAATGAGAGCTGAAAGCTATAAGTACCATAATTTTTGGAAGCTCTTTATGAGACTTGAATCCCTACTTCCTTTTATGAAGGCCTTTCTTCCACCATTATATTGAGTCTCCACCTTCTACCTTTATGCACCTACTTTGAGAGCATAGTGGCCATTCATAGTTCTATGTGCATTGTCCCAAGACTAGTTGATTTATGCATAACTTGATATTGCTTGTTTTAAACTATTTGTATCTAGTCACTCTTATGAACTTTGAAGGTGTACTATGCATTTATATTTTGCTTCTCTATGAGGGACAAGCTGAATGCCATTATGCTATGTTTTCTTTATGTGAAACAAACAAACGTCTTGCAAAGCATTGTTATTCATGAATCTTTTGTTTGTGCCTTTTCATGTTGCAACATAGTTTCTTTGTCCTATTGCTAGAACTTTGTCTTTCATGTTATGATTAAAGTACTATGATCCCAACTTTGAATGCTTTACAAATACTTTGATCAAGTCTTTGCTGGTGCATGTCACCTCAAAAATTATTGTTTCTTTTTATCACTTAACTACTCGAGGACGAGCAAGAGTTAAGCTTGGGGATGTTGATACATTGCAAATGTATCTATAATTTTTGATGTTCCATGCTCGGTTTTATCCTCTTTCTTGTGTTTTGTACACACTTTGGAGTACTATTCATATGATTTCTTGGACTAACCTATTAACAATACCACAGTGCCAGCTGCCTGTTTTCTGCTGTTTTTGGTTCCAAGAAAGTCAGAAAATGAATATTCTCGCAATTGGACGGGACAAAAGCCAAAGTGCCTATTTTTTCGAAAGTCATCAGATGCCAGAGTACGAGACGGAGAGGGGCCAGGGGCCACCACACCACGTGGCCGCACGGCCCAGCCTCGCCCGCGCCAGGGGGTGTTCTGGCCACCTCCAGCACCCCTTCGGCCTCTCCTTCTGCCTATAAGATGCCCTCGAGACGAAAACCCTAAGTGCCCGATCAAAAATCCACGAAAGAGTCTGTAGCCGCCGTCATCTCCATCCCTAGATCGGGAGGGATCTGAAGCTCTTCCCGGCACCCGACCGGAGTGGGGAATTCACACTGGAGGCCTTCTTCATCACCATGCAAGCTTCCGGTGTGATGCGTGAGTAGTTCATCCTTGGACTACGGATCCATGTAGTAGCTAGATGGCTGGTTCTCCTCCTTTGTGCTTTCATGTCTAGATCTTGTGAGCTCCGTTCATGATCAAGATCATCTATTTGTAATTCTACATGTCGTGTTTGCGGGGATCCGATGGATATTGAGATGCTATTTCAGATTGATTATTGATTCTATCATGTCTTTGTTATTTGTGATCTTGCATGCTTTCTGTTGTTAGTAGCTATCTTGGCCAAGTAGATGCTAGCAACTCCAAGAGTTCGTATTTATGCTCGATAGTGGGTTCATGCCTCTTGTAATCTGGGGAAGTGACAGAAATCTCTAAGGTACTAGATGTGCTGTTGCTACTAGGGAGAAAACAACAATCCTTTGTTCATAGAACAATCGTATTGTTTACTTTACACGCAGTTCGTAAAGCAATAATCAGTTGCTTGCAACTTAATACTGGAGGGGGTTAGGATGATAACCTGAAGGTGGATTATTAGTCATAGATGTAGTCGGATGGCGGTCTATGTATAATGTTGTAATGCCCAATCGAATCTCAAAGGAGTCAAGATGATTAGTATATGCATGTATTGCTTTCTCGATGTTTGTCAATTGCCCCGCTGTAATTTGTTCACCCAGCATGTTATCTATCTTAAGCAGAACCACCTCTAGTGAACTATGGATCCTAGTCCTCTTTCTTTACATACAATCTACAAACTGTTTACCGTTTTGTGTTTACTTTCTGCAAACTACTTCTTCTTTCCATTCGATACGTTTAATCCTTTGTTTTCCGCAAAACACGGTGAGATTGACAACCTCATCGCAAGTTGGGGACAAAGTTCTGTGGTTGTGTTGTGCACGTCTCCACGTTGCTACTAGCACCGGTAGTGCGCCCTGCCGAGGCTCGGCTAGTAACACCATTGGGGTGTTTCCTTGCTCCTACTGGTTGGATTAAACCTTGGTTTCATAACTGAGGGAAACTTGCTGCTGTGCTCATCATACCTTCCTCTTGAGGTTCCCAACAAGCTCTACATCAACACCGCACCAGCATTTTTCTGGCGCCGACACTGAGCCATCACTCATCAATGCCCATTGTTATGGACTTGGGTTTTGGAGAAGAAGGGAGTGCTGGAAGCATCAATCGGCTAGCAAACAAGCACACAGGGGACTCGAAGATTTACCCAGGTTCAGGCCTCGTAGAGGTCCCTACTCCTGCTTGTCCGCTCGTGGAATTAATAGAGGAATCGAAGATTACAATGGTGCGCGGATGCAATCTGGCGAGGGTTGTGAAAACTAGGGTTGCGTGTGTCCTCCTCGCCACCCCTCCTAGCCTTTATATAGATAGGCTAGGTCTCAGGTAGTACGTCGAGTCGGTTACAAGTTAGGGTTTTCCCTTTAAACTTTCTATCTTTAGCTTCTTCTTGTTCTGCAAGCAATCGAGAGTCCATAGGTTACTCGAGTTCTCCATTTGGGCCTTGATGACGCCGTGGGCTTCCGCTGTATTCAGGCCGTATACACCAAGCTCGAGTACCTATAGGGTATACCCATGTCAGTAGCCCCCCGAGTGTCCAGTGGAATCGCAGATTCGACTGAGGACTTTATGAAGCCTTTCGAGTGCATGAGTGGGTATTTTTTCGACTGCCCTGTTTGTGTCATAGGGATTGTTGATGTGCGTGCCTGATTTAACCGATGTATCAGTATCATTTAACTACCTTAGGGTAAAACAACGCAATCTACTCGAACTCAAGTCCTCGGACTCGAATTCGGAAAAGTGCTGGCGTAATTCGACTCAAGCTGCGGAGGTCTTACAGGAGCCAAATTCCAGTATATGGGTGTGAGCACTCGACGCGTCCGTCAAGGCATGTTCATCGTACCTGTCGGCACGGATACATTTCTGGTAGTGCACAGCAAATGCGTTGCCAGGCCTTATTTAGGTCTTACCTTCACGCTGCAAGCGCGGCATCCGAAATTTGTCATCGCGGAGATGATTCGGGTGACCCGGGAGACGCAATCTCTTTGTAGGGAAAAATCCTGAGGCGGTGTCGCCATAAACTACGAGTGTGGATGTTATCGACACACAGTACGATGTACAAATAATCATAGGGTGCGTGACCAGCGCTCCCTATGGAGTAGCCCCCGAGTGCCTGTTTGAGTCGAAGACTTAGGCAGGGACTAAAGAACTTTTGCGACTGTTATCGTCTTTTGCTTGCTTGTTTCAGTCGAATTTATTTCCGGCGCTCCCAAAGGGAGTAACCCATGTCCATAATCAAATCGCGGATTCGAGTGTTTGGGTAAATGTCCATATTCCTATAGAAGAAAGAAAAAGAAAAATCGTAGGGTGCGCGACAACGCTTCCTATGGGAGTAGCCCCCGAGTTCTTGGTGGAGTCGAAGACTTGAGCAAGGACTCAAGTAGTCGAAGTCTTCTGCTACTCAATTTCGATGACATTAGTGCTGACGATGTGATGATCTCATTGGCCTGCGTGAGCAGTTTTGACGAGACGTGACGAGCAGTGGGTCCCATTTTCTGACCCTGACTTGACCGGGCGTGTGTAATCTTTGTTTTAACTGCGCCTCCTCGATTTCCGCGCGTAATGGGTGTAGTGGGGGAAGATTCTCGCTTCGGGTCCTCCACGTGTCGATCACGATGAACGCCACTGTCGTCAGATTGAGGACAAGTATGCCATGAGGGGGTCCTCGAGGCGTGCGGAAGAGAGGGGTGTGAGACGTACGGTGTTCCGGGACGGTGAGCACACAAGTTTACCCAGGTTCGAATCCGCTGGCTTTGGACGGATCCTACTCCTGCTAGCAATCCAGTAATACGGGAGAGCCGGAATGTGGGTTACAAGGGTTCGCCTGTGCGAGTTGAGATTGTAGACTATTGAGGGTCTAAAGTGTTGGGTGCCCTAAAGGCTCTCCCTAGGACGACTTATATAGATATCCGACCTAGGGTTTACAAGAGAGATCTATCCGGCTATGACTAAGAGTCGGTTACAGAGTACATCTTGAACTACAAGTAACATTATGGGCCTAAGTCGGTAAGTCTTCTAGGCCTTCCCGTAGCCGGATTGGACTCCGTCTTTCTCCCTGACTGGGCCGCCCGTGAAGCAAAGCTCTAACCCGAAGTGGGCCACCCTGGTCAGTGAGGAACTGTGAGGATATCCGGAAAGTATATCCCCAACAGCAGCCCCTGGAGGCCTCCAAGATCCAAAGTCGGATTTATCATCGTCTAGCTTGATCTTCGGTTTGCCGAATCTTGAAGGGTTCCTGAAATTTCACAACAAAAAATACGATCCGGGTCTAAAAAATAAGTTGGACCTATCAATAGGTTACTCAGATTTTCCAGCTTGATTTCAAACTAAGCCAGAATTTGTTCTCTAACGCCACCTGACACAAGTCATGGTCAAGTCACGTCATCTAACAGACATCCTGTCAGCACGACCGTTGGTGGGTCCGCAGTTCGTTGAACCGAGGTGCCGTTTTAATGCATGCGCGGAGATCGAGGTGACATAAACATCGCATGGGTCCTTCCTAGTTCCTTCCACGACGCGTGGCGGTTACACTGTAGCATTTGCACGAATCTTGGCGCGGTTAGGTGGATATAAGGGGTTAGGATTTTCTCCTTCTCTCTTCACCTATTCCCTTGCCTTTTCCTCTACTCCAAATCTCCCCCGCGCGCACAGAGCTCCTCCGTTTTCCCCCAAAAAACTACCAGCGCCGCCCATCCTAGGTCATCTGCCCGCCGGAGAAATGGCTTCTTCTTCCTCTTCTGGCTTGGCGGCAGCAACGGTGACGGCGGCGACAGAAGTGGCGGTGGAGAAGGAAAGCTTCCGCGGGGTCTGGCTCCCCTGCATGCTTGATGACAAGAAGCTCCAGAACATGGAGAATGAAGGGATCCTCTGCGCTGGCGACTGGCAGAGCGGCTTCGAGGAAACCGTCCCCAACCCGCGCGCCGGCGAGCGGGTCCACTTCAGCACCCACCTCGACAGAGGTTTGTCGTTTCCTCCCTCGGAGTTCTTCTCCGAGGTGATTGACCATTACGGAGTTCAACTCCATCATCTTCCTCCTAACTCTCTCTTAGAGATGAGCGCTTACGCTTCTTTGTGTGAGGGCTTTCTCGGCATCAGGCCGAGTTTGACGTTATTCCGGTACTACTTTCATGTCCGGAGAAACTCTATTACTGCCGGTGTTCCTTATATCACCGGTACCATTAGCTTTTCACTTAGACGCGAGAGCGCATATCCCAAAATTCTAGCTAGTGACTCGGTCAAACAATGGCCAGCCACGTTCTTTTACCATAGGGATATTCCGGCTCCCGACAAAGCTACTACTTTGCCGAATTTTGTTGACGGAGCTACCACAGCCCAACCGTCTTGGGACGAGGCCGCTCCGGCTCTTAGTGACGATCTGATCCTCGCTAAGAGGTGGGTCGAATATCTAATCAAACACAAGGGACTGAAGGGATCTGACTTGGTCCAATGCTGGGTCTCACGCCGGATCCAGCCCCTTCAGTACCACGGAGATCGACTGATGCACTCCATCACGTCGTCCAAGAAAGACTCCCTTCGCATCAGCCCAAAGCCTACACCACGTAGGGCTATATAAGTCAGATTAAGTGGCTGATCAGGGAGCGGATCGAGAGGAGGATCCCAGAGGTTTCTCTGGATATGCATACGGTGGAAAACCCTGTAGTGCCGGTAAGATTCTATCAGTACACCTTTTTATGTGTTTCAATCTTTGAGTTATATTGCAATACTGATATATTTTCTTGTTTTCAGCTTGCTGACCTCCCCGAGTCAGAATTTGCTCCACTCGAAGGATATCCTCCAGAGTTTTCTCAGGAGACAGAAGTGGTACCATTGCTGGACCTTGCGCTCAAGAAGCGCAAAGCTTCGACATTGGCTGTTGGTACAAAGGAGGTGCCCATCGTGAAGAGGTAACTTTCAATCACAACTTCCGCCTTTGCACTTTACTCGAATTTCCTTCCGAGATGTAATGTTTCTGACTTTACTACATTCTTAGAGAAAAACCGCTCATCAAGGGCAAGGGGAAGGGAACTTCTTCGAAGCCCCTGCGAATGACGAAGCTTACCATAGCTTCTCCTGCCGTGGCTCCTCCGACTCCTGCCCCTCAACCTTCCGCAACGCCGGTGATCATCCCTTCTTTGGTCGTCGGAGAAGATTCGACTCCTTCAATGGAGCCTGCGATCCTTGAATCGCAAACTGAGGTCACCATGGGTGAGTCAGGTTTAGATAAGGGTGAACCCTCTTTGGGTAATGATCCCTCGGCAGAAACCTTTGCCGAAAACCTTCTCAGCAATCTGGGACTTGCCAAGTTTGGCCTGTCCTGGAAATCTGCTGAAGAGATCCAGCGGCTGGCCAGGCAATGCCTGGAGAAAAGTACCTTATCTGCCAAAGAAGAAGCGCAAGAAGCAGAGGACGTCAAGCACTCTAATGAGAGGATCAGGTCCGAGGAGCTTCCAACTGCTCCTGTGACCCCTCTGACTCTCGCTGAGAAGGTTGTAGTTGAAGTGAACGCGAGTTTGGATAAACTCACTCACGAACAATATGTAAGTCGAATTCAAACTTCTATTTTTCCTTTATTTCATATCATATCCTCTAGCCCCCAAGCATGAAGTAGGATAAATAATCCAGGTTTATGCTTCCTTAGGATGCCAAAGAACGAACTAGTGTAGCCCCCAAGACTCGTGCTGATATTATCAAAAATATTAGCCCGAGTCTTTAGTAGCTTTCTAACTTTGGGTATTCTGACTTACAGAAAGTATATTCCTATAACTAGGATTTGTTGAAGAATGTCTGTGATAAGTGGAGAGAGATCAGAGCTCTCCGTCTTAAAAATGCTGAGCTAAAAGTTGCCAAGGATGAAGTCGAAGGTAAACATTCCGAGACTCAAACCTTGTCTTTCTGTTTTCAATGTCAAATTTTTTCGTTGAACTGTTGTTCTTTTTGACTTATAGCACTGGTGAAACAATCCTGTGCCATGATTGAAGAGTCCGAGAACCTCAAGACTTTGGTGGTGGAGAACAAGGAGCTTCGCCAAGAGCTAGATCAGCTCAAGGCAGATCATGAAAAGAGCATTGCTCAAATCCTTGAGTCCTCCTCCATGGATACTGATGAGCGTGATTGCAAGATCGCTGCTCAAGATCAAAAAATCTCGGACCTCAATAGTGAGTTGTGCAAAGAGAGGGATCTTTCCGAGGTGCTCCGGGCTGAACTCCAGAGTCTTTGGAAAGAGAAGACCAAAATTGACGACGTCATTTTCGGTACGTTCCATCTGTCTGGCTTGTCTTTTTTCTTCGACTTCTTTCAATGTCAGATTTCTTTTAACTGCTTTTTGTCTATAGGTCCTTTGAACTTGACAGACTCCACCTCCGCTGAGCCCCGCACCCACCGGCTTACCCAAGTCGGTGACCTGCTTCATGAATTCGGCCAATCCCTTGAAGACATTGGCGAAGCTCTCAAGATTCCGGACATGCATAGCATGTCGGATTTTCAGGTGCGGGACAAGGCAAAGGAAATGCCGCAGCTCGTCCAGGATTGGAACATGTCCTACGTGCGATCAGCAGCGCAGAACGCTCTCACCATGGTCATGAGCCACCATGGAAGCATGGAGATATGGCAAGTGACCAGAGGGTACTCTACAGTGGATGAAGATGACCAGGAGCAGGACATCAAGGCCATTATGGACTCCTATGCCGGATATGGATGTCACGTGGCTGATTTGACCAGCTACGACACTCCTTTCTTCAATCGCGTGGACACTCCGCCTCCGCCTCCAGAAGAAACAACAGAAGTTTCCGACGATGAACACACCACATCGGATGTGGACATCTTGGAACGATATCAAGGCGACGTATCCAGCGAGCCGGCAGCTCCTTCATCTCCTGCATCATAGATTAACAGAAATATTTCTGTTATTCTGAAAAACATGATGGACCTGTATATATGCAGTACTATTATTTTGCTAGTCCTAAGCTTTTGATCTATTCAGCACTTTTGGCTTTAAATTTTTTGTGTGCCTGAAATGTTTACACAAGCACTTGTATTTTTTCGCCTACACTTATCATTTATCTGGCTTTCCGCCTCGTTCCTTTCGTGAGCCGGCTAAACCTTCTGCCAGAAACTTTGCCGAGCAATGGAGCTCAATCGCTAAACCAGTTTAAACTCGGAAACAAAGCCGGCTTCCAGTACCAACAATTCACTACTCGGAAAATGCCCGCATCCAGCAGTCAGACAAATAACCAAAGTAAAGACTAGAAACTTTAGAGTTATACCCGAAGGTAGCAATTTTAGAATCGGAAATCTAAACCAGAATGAACATGAGTAGAAAGTACTTTCAAGCATTTTGGGATTTTCAACTATGACATGATCATTTGGAAATAAGATGGTAAAAACTTCTCAGAAAAACTTGAGGCAACCAAAACTTTTATTTCTCTCAGAGCATGTACATATATATGATTACAAAGAAGGATAAACTAAGAATAAAAGGGACGTAACTGGGCAATATTCCATGGTCTGTCTAACTCATCCGGATTTGTGCTGCCTCCAGCTCTCTTTCTCTTCTTAGTAGCAGGTCTTTCTTTGACTGGCCTCATGTCAGTTAAGTAGTACGAACCATTGTGTAATACTCGACTAACCAAATAGGGCCCTTCCCATACCGGGGAAAGTTTGTGCTTTCTTTGTTGCACAAGCCGGAGAACCAAATCACCTTTATTAAAAGATCTATTTCGGACTCTCTGGCTATGATACTTGCGTAACTTCTGCTGATAGGCTGTAGATCTCATTTCAGCAACGACGCGAACTTCTTCGACTAAGTCAAGATCATTTTGTCAAGAAATCTCAGCATCCTCTTCAATATACACGGCCACTCTAGGAGAAGCATGAATTAAATCACTAGTAAGAACTGCTTCTGCGCCATAGACCAAGAAGAAATGTGTGTATCCTGTTGACCTGTTTGGAGTTGTTCGTAAACTCCATATTATAGAGGGTAATACCTCTGCCCAAGCCCCCGCAACACGTCGTAGTGGTGCTTCGAGTCTCAGTTTTAGGCCTTGTAGGATTAAACCATTTGCTCTTTCGACTTGTCCGTTAGCCTGTGGATGTGCGACTGACACAATGTCAAGCCGGATATTTTGCTCGTTGCAGAATTCAGCCAATTCTCCCATAGAAAAGTTACTCCCATTGTCCGTGATAATGCTATGCGGATAACCATACCGGATTATAACATCCTCGGCAAATCTTTTGGCTGTTGCTCCATCACAACTTGTGACAGGTTTAGTCTCAATTCATTTGGTGAATTTATCCACCATCACCAAGAGGTGAGTAAATCCACTTGCAGCTCGTTTAAATGGTCCTACCATATCAAGCCCCCAGACCACAAAAGGCCATGTTATGGGTATTGTTTGCAGCTGATCAACCGGAACATGAGCTTATTTGGCGTACTTTTGGCAGCCTTTGCACGTCTTGACTAATCGTTTGGCATCTGCCTGAGCTGTAAGCCAGAAAAATCCGTGTCTAAAAGCTTTTGCCACTAAAGATTTGGCTGCAGCGTGGTGACCATACTCGCCTTCGTGGATTTCTCTTAAGATTTCCACTCCTTCTTCCGGAGATACGCAGCGCTGAAAACCCCCAGAAACACTCCGTTTATGGAGCTCACCTTTAACAATAGTATAGGCTTTCGCTCGTCGGATAATCTGCCGGCTCAGAACCTCGTCTTTGGGTAATTTGCCATCTACCAGATAATCTAGGTAGGGTCGAGTCCAGCTGGGAATTACAGCCGGAACTGCTATTAGAGGTGAGTCGGATTTGGTCGGATATTCCTCATCTACTCCCTTTATTGAGGGAACTTTGAGGTGCTCTAAAAAAGCGCCATCCGGGACCTCTTTCCGTGTAGAGCCTATCCGGGATAGTGCATCCGCTTCCTCGTTTTCTGCTCGAGGGATGTGTTGAACCTCAAACCCTTAGAACGATTTAGATAGATCATCCATGACGGCTTTATATGCTGCCATGTGTTTATTTGCATTACAAATATCCGACACTTGTTGGGCAACAAGATCCGAATCTCCGTAACACATCAAACGTCGGATGCCAATATCCTTAGCAATCTGGATTCCATGCAGCAGTGCTTCATACTCGGCAATATTGTTTGTCGCTGTGAAGTGGATCTGCAACACGTATAAAAGTTTATCTCCTTGGGGTGATTTGAGCACCACGCCAGCCCCATAGCCCCCGCGAGCCTTAGACCCATCAAAGTAGAGGGTCCAATATTCCGACTTAGGGAGGGTCATATTTTCCTTTGTCTATGTCCAATCAGCAACAAAGTCAGCAAGGATTTGGGATTTGATTGTTGTCCGGGGTTTATACTCAATATCGAAAGCTGAAAGCTCTATGCCCCATTTGGCGACGCGTCTTGTGGCGTCACTGTTGTTGATTATATCTCTCATGGGAGCTGTGCTCACCACGGTAATTAGATGCTCCTGAAAGTAGTGTCATAACTTACGAGATGCTAGAAAACACCATAAGCCGACTTTTGATAGTGCGGATACCGCTGTTTTGATTCTGTCAAGACCTCACTAACAAAGTAAGTCGGACTCTGCACCAGTGTTCCTGATTTTCCTCTGGTCTCTCCACCACCATGACGATACTAACGACCTAATTTGTTGCAGCAAGATAGAGCAACATCGGTTCCTAAGGTTCCGGCGCTACGAGGATAGGAGCAGATGAGAGTACTTTCTTCAAGTCTTGTAGTGCAGCTTTAGCTTCATCAGTCCAAACCAAATCCTTGGTGTTTTTCAGGAGTTTGTATAATGGTGCGGCTCTTTTACCAAGCCGGCTTACGAATCGACTGACTGCAGCGATGCATCTAGTTAATCTTTGTACGTCCTTCAGGCAAGTTGGCCTGGAAATATTGAGTATAGCCTTGATTTTGTCCCGGTTCACCTCTATGCCTCTTTGAGACACGATGAAACCTAACAATTTTCCGGCCGGTATTCCAAAGAAGCATTTCTTCGGGTTAAGCATGATGTTGTATTTTCGTAGATTGGCGAACATTTCCTCCAAGTCGGAAATCAGCGTTTCCTTCTTTTTGGACATCACCGCAATATCATCCACATATGCATGTACATTGCGTCCGAGTTGGTCGTGGAGGCAATGCTGCATCGTGCGCTGGTACGTAGCTCCCGCGTTCTTTAGCCCAAAGGGCATCGTAACAAAACAGAAGGTTCTGAAAGGGGTTATGAATGAAGTTTTGACTTTTCAGATTCCTTCATCCGGATTTGGTGATAACCGGAATATGCGTCGAGAAAACAGAGGAGTTCCGAGCCTGCCGTAGAATCGATAACTTGATCAATTCTAGGCAGAGCGAACGGATCTTCTGGACAAGCCTTGTTCAAGGCAGTATAATCAACACACATCCTTAAATCAGTGGTGTCCTTTTTAGGGACCATTACAGGATTGGCCGACCACTCAATGTGGATAACCTCTTCTATGAATCCGGCTAACTCGAGCCATGCTAGTTCCTTAGCTATTGCCATATGCTTTTCATCGCCAAAACATCGTAGGGACTGTTTGACGGGTTTAGCGTTCGGGTTTACATTTAAAGAGTGCTCGACAAGTTCCCTAGGTACTCCAGTCATGTCAGATGGCTACCATGCGAAGATATCTTGATTTGCTTGGAGGAACTTGACGAGCGCGCTTTCCTATGCGCTACCTAGGCCTACGCCTATCTGGGTCACCTTGGAGGGGTCATCATCCTTCAACGACGTCTTCTTCGTCTCTTCTGATGCCTTGAACTCCGGATTTGGCTTTGTCACCTCCTTCTTCGTTGCGGGCATCACGGACGGATCTATGCTCTTCTTGATCTCCTGGTACTCATGGGCATGCAGCACGGCTTCGGCAAAGGCAGCATTTCCATCCTCGCACTCTCGCGCTTTCTTCGGGTCTCCCCTGATGGTGACCACGCCGTTGGGACCTAGAATTTTCATCATATTGTAAATGTAACACGGACGAGCCGGACATCCGAATATAGCGTGGTACGCGCTCTTGAACGGGACCACTTCGAAGGAAAGTTCCTCCGTCCGATAGTTCTTTGGAGTTCCAAAGGTGACATCCAAAGTAATCTCTCCTAGGGAATTAGCTTGTCTTCCTGGGACAACTCCGTGAAAGATCACAGAGCTATGGTTCAGCTAGGTTTCCGAGATCTTCATCCGACGTAGCGTTTCGACATAGAGAATATTGATGCTGCTACCACCGTCCACGAGGGCCTTGGAGAAACCATAACTGTCAATAAGTGGATTGACGATTAAGGCGTATTTTCCTCGCCTGTGCAACTTAGGCGGATGATCAGCGCGGTCAAATGTGATTGCCACTTCCGACCTGTCCAAGTATTGGGGGACAGCCAGAACTGTTGCATTGAGCTCGTGTAGAACTGCTTTCTTGACCTTTGCTGGTTGAGATCCGAGGAAAGTGACATACGTGTCCTTCTTGGTGGGAAAAGTTTTCTTCCCCTCCGGCTTGGGATTTGAAGCATCAGCTTCCTCCATGTCGGAATCTTCCTTGGTCTCTTTTTCTTTTTCGGGATTCTTCATTTCCTTCTTCCGCATAGCTTTGTAGCCCACGGTATCATCTCTTTTTATGTCGTCATTGAAATGACATTCGGTGTTGGTGTGGGACGAGCCCCCATTGGCGTCTAGGTGATGCACACATGGGTTATTGGCAATGTCGGCCCAAGAGTAGGTTTTGCCTGGTTGCTGTTCTCCTCTACCTTGGACCCTTGAAGTCCCACGGCCACGCCCGCGGCCTCCACCGCGTCCTCCTCGTCCTCCAGACCCGAAAGTAGCAGTGACGACTGCCGTTTCCGTGTTGGGTCTCTCTTCCGAGGTATTTTTGCGCTTCTGAGCTTGTTGCTTTGGTTGTTTTGCCGACTGTGGCATAGCCAGGGCATTTAGTAAACCCTCTGCATCATCATCGGCATCTGCATACTTGCTCGCTGTTTCTATCATCTCCCCCAAATCAGTGACCTTGTCACACTTCAAGCGATGGCGCAGTAGACCAATTGGGAGACCTGCAATGAAAGCTTCAATCGCAGTTTGATCATTTACTCCTTCACAGGAGCTCTTGGTGTCGATCCATCGTCCGAGGTAATCTTGTCAAGTTTCTCCGGCTTTCTGGGTGCAACGCTGTAGGTCTCTGACCGTACAGGGCCTCCGATACGTGCCTTTGAAATTTCAAAATAATGCACTTTGCATGTCATACCAGTTATGGATGGTGTTCTCCGGAAGTTCATTGAGACATGATCATGCCAGCTTCCACAACATAAGTGGGAGATGTCGGGTTACGACCAGGTTGTTTCCGCCTTTAGCGATGCAGCAAGCTTGGAAAAAATCCTGTAGCCAGGTATTTGGCCAAGCAATGCCGTCGTAGGCTTGAATATGTCTTAAGATGGAAAATCCTTCCGGGAATCTTGTAGCTCTGATGCGTGGTTCGAAGCATTTTGGGCCCACGTAGATATCATCGTTTTCATAGCGTCGTGCCTCTATGTTGGAGTTGATCCTATGCCTTGCGTCGTTCGGGGATAGAGATCGTCCCGAATGTCGGTTGTGGCTGCGGTGCCTTGGAGCCGGACTTCGGCTTCTGCCACCACCTCCTCCGCCACATCGTCCTCCTTGTCCCCCTTGAGAGCCATTGTGATGACTACTTGGTGGAGAGGGTGGGCAGCTGAATTGTTTCCGGCTGATCGCCGGCCTCCGTCTGGAGCGCCATTATTCCGGTTCCGGGGAGGGTCTTCGCTACGACGAGCCCCCTGTCGGCTTGTCCCGGCATGGTTTCCTCGTTCCTTCGTCCGTCGATCCCACTACGGTGAGGCTCAGTCGGACGGCTTGCATGTCTAGGAGGTGGCATTTTTTGACGATCCTCCTCCCGACGTTTCTCTTTATCTTCTCCCCTTAGATCGTTAGACTCTCTGCAGGGAGGGTTCCTCGGATTCAGAGCAGCAATGGCCTCCTTTTGGACGCTGGGGCGACGTTGCTCCAGTCACGCGCGGTTCTGTGATGCCCGTCCCGACGATCCGGTTCTTGAATAATTGTCTTCCCGGTGTTCGGGGCGATGATACTGCTCCGGGACGCGATGGGGCCTTATATCATTCCAGGCCGAGTCCGTGTGACATTGGCCGGATTTGGAGACCAGTTTTCCACTTCCAGATTTCGCAGCCTTTTGTTGCTCCAGACCCTTGGTGAGTAGCTTGATGCCCAATCGAACCTGTTCTAGGCCTGGGTTATTTGACAGGATATGTCGAGCTGCGACAGTGTTCTGTACCGGTGTTGGATACACCAGATCTCCTTTGTTGTCGAGACCAGGCATCCCTGGATCTCCTTCGAAGAGGACTTTGTTTACTTCTGGAAATTGACCGTCACGTGTGTAACGTTTCCGTGTCTTCTGATGCAACAGAGACATGTAATCCTTAGTTGCCATGTGTTCCTTCTCCTCCTCGATGTTTTTGGCTTCATCCAGGAGTTGTTGACGACGCGCAGTAAGTTCAGCTCTTCAGCAGTAAGTTCTGTAGCTGTAGGAATAGGTGTGGTTAATGCAGCATCGATGAGTTTACGCGCACCTTCATTGATCACCTGTCCATCCACCGATTCTTCTTTTTTGGCTCTTCTAGGATAAGTGCTCCATCCGAGTCTTCTTCGTATTTCTCGAAAATCACCTCCTCTGTCAGAGGGTCTTTTGTCGGGGTCTTGTTCTTCTTGTTCCTCTTCTTTGCCTTCTTGGCAGCGCAGGTAGCAAAGACAGCTTTGGGCCCGTTTCCCGGAGTCAAGCTCTGATCGGTACTTTCGGACATCTGGACCTCGGATTATCTCCGACGTCCATGTCATCCTGCGCTTTGGGAGAGTGTTCCCCGGATCCTTCATCCATGGCTTCTCCTTCTTCTGCAGTTTTGGAGTTATACTCCTCTTCATATTCCGTGGAGAATTTTCGTAAATCCGCTGACGTCATCGATTCATCCGAGGATGCAGGTACGTCGGCATTTGTTCCAATCGCCTCCAGCACAGAGTCGGTGTTTTCTCTAGCATCGACAGAGCCGGATCCGGATCCCACGTATCCGACAAAGTGCGACGCGTGCTTCCTGAGGTACCTGCGGCTTTTGCGATCAGCCATGTCGAAACTTTTGATGGTCTCGAGAATTGCATCTGCGCTTTCGCCTTGCAGTATCATACGTCACAGTGTGTACCTCAGGAAAGGCCTGTCTGTCCCGGCGTCATCAGAGCCGGAATCAGTGTCATTGACATGTTCGTCCTGAATTTCGACTTCCACGGGTGGGTCGATCTCGGATCCGGCTTTTCCAGGGAGATCCACTCCAGATTCGACTTGAACCGCTAGGTCTTCTCCAGGCTCGGATTTCTCCACTATCTCCGCAACTGGTGCGGGCTGGGTGGGATTAGGGGTTTCTGAGATCGGAACTCTGCCGCCTCTGCGGACAAAGGGGACCCAGAAGATTCTTCTGCCTCTATCATCACCGCTAGGGTGGGTGGGGCAGGTTCAGCGAAACCGATGTAAACATCGATCTCGCCAAAAGACATGATTGTGTAGGCAGTCACGGCCTCCCTAGCCGGAATCCAAGTCTCGTCGAGAACGATGAGAGGGATGTCGATGGCGTAGAGGATGCGATTGACGGTGATAGTTTCGCCGATTCCGATTCTTGCATATTCCGCTCGGAACGCAGATCCGAAGCTCACTTGCCCCACGGTGGGCGCCAACTGTCGTCGGATTGAGGACAAGTACGCCATGAGGGGGTCCTCGAGGCGTGCGGAAGAGAGGGGTGTGAGACGTACGGTGTTCCGGGACGGTGAGCACACAAGTTTACCCAGGTTTGAATCCGCCGGCTTTGGACGGATCCTACTCCTGCTAGCAATCTAGTAACACGGCAGAGCCAGAATATGGGTTACAAGGGTTCGCCTATGCGAGTTGAGATTGTAGACTATTGAGGGTCTAAAGTGTTGGGTACCCTAAAGGCTCTCCCTAGGACGGCTTATATAGATATCCGGCCTAGGGCTTACAAGAGAGATCTATCCGGCTACGACTAAGAGTCGGTTACAGAGTACATGTTGAACTACAAGTAACGTTATGGGCCTAAGTCGGTAAGTCTTCTGGGCCTTCCCGTAGCCAGATTGGACTCCGTCTTTCTCCCTGACTGGGCCGCCCGTGAAGCAAAGCTCTAACCCGAAGTGGGCCACCCTGGTCAGTGAGGAACTGTGAGGATACCCGGAAAGTATATCCCCAATAGCCACGCGTCTGATAGGGTTTTTGCTGGCCGTTGGATTACATCTTCTAGGGGGTTAAGTAGCAGTGTTGCGACGGTAATTTTCCCATCTGCTCTTTTCTCTGCCTTTGCCTCCGTCGCCATTGCTGCTTTTCCTCTGCTTCCTAGAGTTCATCTTTCTCGCGGCACTGGACCAGCTCCGCGTATTCCCTAGTTACTTCCTCCGGTCGCATCAACACCGTAGGATGGGGAAGAAGAAGGGAGGTGCTGCGGCTGAATCCGCCGCCGCCACTGTTGTTGCCAAGAAGAAAGGCAGCTCCGCCACTGCGGGCACCAGTGCCACCGTCACCGGGAAGAAGAAGGGCGCGGGCACTCGCGTCACCAATGGCGCGTGGCGCGCGTCCATTATCAAGTCTTCTGAGCTCCGTCTCCTGCGCCAAGACGGAGTTCTATCTTCTGCAGTTGCTGACGCGCGTGTCCCTGGTGGTGAGGTAATCCCTTCTCCTCCTGCCGGTTTTTGGGTGATGTTCCTAGCGTTTATCATCCGCGGTCTCTCGCTGCCCCTGCATCCTTTCTTCAGGGGCCTTCTTCGCTTCTATGGGCTCCAGCTACACCAGCTGTCCCCCAACTCCATCCTCCATGTAGCTTGCTACATTACTCTTTGCGAGTGCTGGCGTGGAATCGAGCCACACTTTGGTCTCTTCAAACGTCTCTTCAAGCTGAAGCGCCAGTCGGCGTCTGGCTCCGTAGTCTATGATGTAGGCGGCTGCGGTATCCACGTCGACTCCTCCGTCACGTACTTCGACATCAAGCTCATGGCGTCCGTCCAAGGTTAGAGGGACAAGTGGTTCTACATCCGCGACTAGAAGGCCGATGGAGACCACTTCGGACTTGCACCCTTCGATCCCGTGACGCCGTGCAAGAGGAGGCACTCCTGGAAGAACATAGTGATGCCTGACGAGTCCGCGGCGACATATGTGCTGTATGAGCGCGTCTGCGACCTCGAGAGTCGCATGGGTAAAGAAGAGGGAGGCTGCGCCCTCATTCGCACGTGGCTGCGCCGTTGCGTCTAGCCCCTGCAGGCCAGAGTCCACCCTATGTTCTAGTGGGCTGGCGCGGACGATGTCACTCGCGTATCTGTCGATGGCATTTCCGCGAGTGAGGTAGATAAAAGGGTGCGACTGGTCACCAAGTACACCGCCAAGGATGTGCTCCCCAGTGAACCAGTCGTGCCTCCATTCGATGCTGCTAATCCTCCTCCTGAGGTACGGTTGTGCTATGAAGTAGCTTTATTTGTCAAATGCTTCTCTTTTCTTGACTTGTGCTAATTTGTTTTCCGTATGTAGGATTGGAGTGTGTCACCCTGTATGCCCCCTCTTCTTGAGGGGTTATCCCTCGTGAAGCCTTGGAAGAGGACGAGTCAGAGTCGACCATCCCATCTGAGGGGGAGGAGGAAGCCCCTGAGTCGAGTAGTCCGGACACTCGCAAGCGTTCGTGCACCGAGGATTCGGATGCATCTTCTCCTTTGACTCCGGAAGGTGCGGTTGTTGGTGCTGAGTCGCCGATACCTGCCGTTCCTGTGAGCATCGTGGCGCCATCTTCCCGCAAGAAGATGTGGTGCCGAAGGAGACGTCGTTAGAGTCGGGGGATCAAACCTTCGATTTTGACAAGTTTGATTGGTAAGTATACGAATCTTCCTTTTGGTTCTTCTTTGGAGTTGCATTTTCTTGATGTTGGTTTTGTTCTGTAGTCAGCCGGCGTCGTCATCTTCTAGCAATGTCCAATTTTTGAAGGAATATGGAGTCATGACCTCCAAAGCCAAGAAAGTGGCTGAGCCCGCCCCTTCTCCTCCATTGGCGGCCCACTCCGGGCATAATTCATCAAGTTCTCCACACGATGTGGAGCACCAGATGGTTATCCGGACGTCTGCCCGTTAATCGACTTCGGAGTCATTGGAGGATCATGTATGTGTAGTATTTTCTTCTTCTGATTTTGCAGTTGAATTTTTTCATCTATACCATCTGCTGATCCTTTGCTGTTTCTTTTGTCGCAACTTATTGTGAAGGAAGCCGCTCGCCTGGCGGAGCAGGTGCTTGCGATGGGTCGCCAACATGCAATGCTGGACAATCGCCATCGTGTGGTTGAAAGTGAGTGTTTTTTGCTTCTTCTTCGTCATATTTGTGATATATTCGACTGACGGTCTGCCTTTGTTTGCATCGCAGCTGAGCATAATGCACTTCTTCACGATGTCGCTTCCCTGGAAAAGGCGCTCGCCATGGCTGTGAAGAGTCGTGATGAGGCAATCGCAACACGTTACGAATCGCAGAAACGCGAAGAGGATCTGCGTGCCTCCATCGTAGCTAGGGAGAAGTTGTTCGAAGAACAACTTTTCTTGATTGCCAAGGCTCTCTCAGGTATTTCCTTGTCTAGATTTTCGTCGTGTCCTTTCTTTCGAATTTGTTGTTGTTCTGAACTTTGTGCCAATGCTTGATTCTTGTGTAGATGCCAGCGGTCTGAGCTTCGACCCCCGGGCACTCTGTCGTGATGATGCCCTGGCAGGTGCTGTCTCGGCAGTCGAAGATCGCAGTGCTGCCGTTCAGCGGATGCTCACCAAGGCCAAGGGCGTGCTCAGTCGCCTCCATGAAGAGCTGGCGCCTAAGGCTGAGTTAATCGAGAATATGGACGATCTGGTGGAGTCCCTTGCCGGAGGCCTTCCTGCAAGCTTCAAGAACTCACTCCGTGCGGCTGGCGCTTCGATGTCACTCGCAATGGTTCAAGCCCATGGAGTAGTGATTGATCCTGCATCGGTCTCCAAGGCAATGCTTGTCAACGCGGATGGCCAACATGTAGTCTTTGCTCCTTTCGCAGCTGCCTGTGGCAAGTACGGGCCGCAGCTGATCAATACAGTTGCGAAGTATTCTGAGGAACTGCAGCGAGCCAAGAAGGCAGCGAAGGCTGCAGCGTCAGGGGCCGGCGGGAAGTCTGTGGTGTCTAATACCGCCACAGACTCGATGAGGCCCCCAAAACCGAAGTCCAAGTCAAAGAAACCAGTTGCCGTGTCTGTAATAGTTAAATAACCTATCTCTTTTGTCTAGAACATGCCTTTGGCGAGTGTATCTGCCGATACTTTATTATGCTTGAATGCACTCGAGTCTTTTGTCTATGCATCGCCTTAGTCTTCTTATTGTCTCTTTCTTGGCTTGTGATAGGGCACATCGAGTGGTCCTTCGAGTGAACCTCAGAATATACCATCCGTTGATGATACTTTAGCGTAGTCGTGCTCAAGGGTAGATGAATTGTCTCTACTCTCGCGGCTCTGTGACCGCGTGAAGTAGTTGGAGCACGAACTGCCTGTGCTCCGTGGTAACGCGGATGTGTGGAAGTCGAGGGCGGAGAAGGCTGTCGCCCGAGAGAAATATTTGCTAGGGGAGGTGACGCAGCAGGGCGACCAATTCAAGTGTTAGATTTCTTCTTCCTTATCTTTTTCTTGTAGTCACCCGCAATAGTTCATTGTCTTCATACTTTTGCCTTTGCTTGGTATAGTTGTCAGTGCACGCCATCCGCAGGATGAGAAGGATAGGATTGCCATTCCTATGAATGATCTGACCCAAGAGCAGCTTCAGGCGAGTGGATACTTCTGGGTCGATCATGATCGCGCGATCGCACTTGTGACCCTGCAGGATCGTGCGTCGCGAGTGCTTCACTTCCTGAAGAAGTCGCAATCGTGCTTGAAGAATATTTACCAGACGATGTTCCCGCTGTTCCTCACTACCAGGCGGTGGATCGCCCGGCGGAGGAAATTGTCGACTTCTTCGAGGAGCAGACTAACGTTCCTTTGTTACAATAGTAGTTTAGTTTGTATCCTGCACATAGTTGCACCAGTGTTGTAAAGTTCATGTATACATGATGTGTATAATTGATTGACATTGATGTATATAAAGAGCTTGTTAGCGTGTATGTTTTGCGAGTGCGTTGCACTATGCGATTCTTTTTCGTTAGCCTGACTTGTGTTTATCTCAACACCTTGCCAACCTGTCAGGTGTGTTGCAACTGG
This sequence comes from Avena eriantha, assembly GCA_910589775.1. Lineage (NCBI taxonomy): Eukaryota > Viridiplantae > Streptophyta > Magnoliopsida > Poales > Poaceae > Avena > Avena eriantha. Next base: position 180,021,008 of record OU342742.1, on the reverse strand, counting down.
GTTGGTGTTTGTCAAGGGTTTCGATTGGTGCGTCAGCTACTCAGGATATCGCGTTAGTTCGTAGAACATATGTGTGTAGGGTGACGCAGCCACCGAGTGGATAATTTGCAAAAATAAAAGGAACACAGAATTTTGGGCACTTAACTTTATTTATTCGCAGGATAGTACGTGGTACAATGTGTGGCTAGGTTGCCTTGGCTGAGTAGCCTTATTTGCAATGTAAAAAATAAAAGACGACTAAGGGTAGAAGCGTCACAGCTGCGCGACGTTCCAGGGGTTGGAGTATGCGACTCCTGTCTCGAAATCTCTAAGGCAATAGGCGCCACCTGGGATTACTTCTATAATCACGTATGGCCCCTCCCAGGGGGACTCGAGCTTGAGATGCCCTTGCTGTTTCAGTCGCAGGACAAGGTCCCCTTCAACGAAGGACCTGGGGCGTAGCCTTCTGCTGTGGTAGTTGTGCAGGTTCTGCTGGTAGATCGTTGATCTTTCCGCGGCGATTTCCCACGCCTCGTCAAGGAGGTCGACGGAGTCTTGTGCAAGAGTTGACTCCTGCTCACTATAAGCGACCACTCGTGGTGCTTTGTATCGTACCTCTGCGGGTAGTACCGCTTCGGCCCCGTGCACCATGAAGAATGGGGTGTAACCTGTGGCACTGTTTGGAGTTGTGCGTAGGCTCTAGAGTACCGATTGCAGCCCACGGCCTGTTCGAGTGGCCTAAGGAGTCACTTCTTGATGCCGCTGCAGACGAGCCCGTTGGCTTTTTCGACCTGACCGTTGGTCTGTGGATGTGCCACAGAGGCATAGCTGACGTTGATTCCTAGATTCTCGCAGAATTCTTGGAACTCATTAGATGTGAAGTTCGTCCCTTTGTCCGTGATGATGCTGTGTGGTACTCTGAAATGATAGACGATGGACTCGAAGAATTTTACTGCGCTGTATCCTGACTGGTTAGTCACTGGCATGGCCTCTATCCACTTGGTGAATTTGTTGACTGCGACCAGGAGATAGATGTAGCCTCCTCGTGAGGACTTTGGGAGCTTGCCGACCATATCGAATCCCTATTGCGCGAAGGGCCAGACCAATGGAATTGGCCGGAGCTCCACGCCAGGTGCATGTGATTTGTCTGCGAATCACTGGCAAGCGTTGCATTTTTGGACGATGTCCTTGGCTTCACGCATGGCTGTAGGCCAATAAAATCTAGCTTGTAGAGCTTTGGCGATGAGGGCTCGACTGCCAGCGTGGTGCCCGCAAGTCCCCTCATGGATGTCAAGGAGAACAACCCTTCCATCGGCGTTGGAGACGCATTATTGGAGTACTCCTGTAATGCTGCGCTTGTACAGTTCGCTGTTGATAACAACGAATGCCTTGGATCACCGCGCAATGTGTCGCGCATCAGTCGGGTCGTCCGGTAGCCTTTTGCTGAGAAGGTACATGATGTACGGTCGAGTCCAGGATGGCTCGATCATCATGACGCTTATCGGTCCTTCGAGTCTTGTATCAAGATCCAAGTCGTCGAGTGCCATTGGCTCATTGGGCGGCGCAGCCCCCGAGTCCGTTACTGTGCTTGTTTTCTTCTCTGTGGCCTTTGGCTTGATGGAGCGTTCGCAGATGCGCTCGAGAAATACCCCAGGTGGTATGGGGGCGCAAGTAGAGCCAATGTTGGCGAGTGTGTCCGCCTCTTCATTGCTTTCACGGCCTATGTGCCACAGCTCGCAACCGTCGAAGTCCCCTTCGAGTGTGTCATAGAGGTCATGGTAGGCGATCATATTGTCGTTCAATGCGTTGCACTCGTGCATTGTCTGGTTGACGACCAGCTTGGAGTCGCCGTATATTATGAGCCTCTTGGCGCCACAGGCTTTTGCCATCCTCATCCCGTGCAGCAGGGCCTCGTATTCAGCTTCATTGTTGGAGGCGGTGAACTGCATTCGCAGAATATATTTTAGCTTGTCTCCCTGGGGCAATGTCAGTATGATGCCTGCGCCAGCTCCATCCTTTCGCTTGGATCCGTCAAAGTGCATTTTCCAGAGGTAGGACATATCTAGTTTTAGGGAGCTGGTTCTCCATCCAGTGCACGTGGAAGTCAGGGAGAACTTGCGACTTGATTGCGTCGCGTTTTTCATATGTGATGTCTCGTGGAGACAATTTGATCCCCCAAAGTGCGACTCACCCAGTGGCGTCGGGATTGTTGAGGATATGCCCAAGCAGGGCGTCGTTGACTACCACGATTGGGTGTTCCTAGAAGAAGTGGCGCAGTCGCCGGGCTGTCATGAAGACGCAGTACGCTAGCTTCTAGTAGTGTGGGTACCGCTGCTTTGTTGGCGTGAGTACCTCGCTGAGGTAGTAGACTGGGTGTTGTACCCCGTGGACCTTGTTTTCCTCAGCTCGTTCTACCACGAGCAATGTGCTGACCACCTGGTTGGTGGCGGAGATGTATAGCAGCAATGGTTCCCTTTCTCGTGGGGTCACTAGTACTGGCGAGGTGGACAGTAGGCGCCTGAGGTCTTCGAATGCTTCCTGTGCTTCATTGGTCCACTCGAACTTGTTAGCTTTGCGGAGAAGTTGGTAGAAGGGCAGTGCCTTTTCACCCATTCGAATGATGAATCGACTAAGCACCGCGATTCGCCCAGCTAGTTGCTGAACACCTCTTATGTTCTTCGGCTTCTCCATGGCCAGTATGGCTTTTATTTTCTTCGGGTTTGCCTCAATCCCCCTCGAGGAGATGAGTTACCCGAGTAGTTGCCCAGATGGTACGCCGAAGGCGCACTTGTCCGGATTGAGCTTGATCCGTTAGCGGTCGAGGTTGGCGAAGGTTTCGCATAAATCGTCAATTAGTGAAGCTTCCTCTTTGGTCTTGATTACGATGTCGTCGACATAGACTTGGATGTTGCGACCAAGTTGGTTCTTGAGGCAAGCCTGCATGCACCGCTGGTAGGTGGCTCCTGCGTTTTTAGCCCGAAAAGCATTGTGTTATAGCAGAACACACCGAAAGGCGTTGTAAACGCCATTTTCTCTTGATCCTCCTCCTTCATTTGGATCTGATTGTAGCCTGAGTAGGCGTCGAGGAAGTAGAGGCGCTCACATCCCGTGGTGGAGTCAATGATCTGGTCGATTCGTGGCAGCGGGAAGTGATCCTTCGGGCAGTGCTTATTCAGAGAGGTAAAGTCCACACACATCCGTAGGATATCCGTGTCCTTTTTTGGTACTAGCACCGTGTTGGCGAGCCAAGTGCTTTCCTTGATCTCGCGTATGAATTTGGCGTTGAGGAGTCTGTTGATCTCCATTCCGACTTCATTTGCTCTTGGCTCAAATAGTTGCCTAATTGCTTGTTTGACTGGCCTTGTGTCTGGGTTGACGTTGAGTGCGTGCTCGGCAAATTCCCTTGGAACTCCTGGCATGTCCGTTGGACACCAGGCGAAGATTTCCTAGTGCTCACGAAGGAATTCGACGAGCACGAGTTCCTATGTGGGACTCAAGTTGTTGGTAATGAGGGCCGTCTTGGTGGGATCCGATGGGTGGACCTGGACTTTCTTCATGTGCACCGATGAGTCGAAGGATAGATCGGGTGAACTTGGCTGGCTCAGGGGAGACAGACTATTGTCTGTCGACTCCTTTAGTCTCGCGAGCTCTTCTTGCATGCCGAAGGACTGGGAAATTCTATTGAACTCCCTGTCGCAACTGTCAGACCTCTCGAAGCTCTCGTTGATTGTGATGACGCCATTAGGACCTGGCATTTTCATTTGCAGGTAGGCGTAGTGCAGCACTACCATGAACCTAGCGGGCGCAACACGTCCAAGGATACAGTGGTACTGCGAGGGCCAGTCGACGACTTCAAAGTCGATGCGTTCATTCCGAAAGTTTTTCGCCGTGCCAAAAATGACGTCGAGGTTGATTTTTCCAAGGGGGTATACACCCTTTCCTGGGATGATGTCGTGGAATGTTGTATCCGAGGCCTCTAGGCAGGTCAGAGGGATCCTTATTGCTCGCAAGGTACTTGCGAACATAAGGTTGATGCCGCTTCCGCCGTCCATGAAGACGCGGCTCATGTCGAAACCTCCAATTTGTGCCTCGAGTACGAGGGGACAGTGGCCTGGACGAGGTACTTGGCGTGGATGGTCGCGCTTGTCGAAGGTGATGTAGGAGGCGCTTCCACTGAGGTACTCAGTGGTAGATGGTGGCGAGTTTGTCGCCAGATTCACTTGGCGAGTGATGGCCTTTTGCACCCGGTTGGAGGGGCGACCCTTTTGGATCATCATGGTGCCCATGGCCCATGGGTAAGGCTCGCCTCCGTGATGCTGGTCAGGCGCAGCTGCGTTTGGCGGTAGTCCGGGTGGTGGTGGAGGAGCGCCATGTGCCACTGCGCCTGGGGCGGCTCCATAGCCCCTGTTGACCGTGTCGCGGTTCATCCGAGCCAGGCCCTCATGGAGTTTGAGAAACTCGCGACAGACTTTGAGGAGGTGGCTGGATTTCTTTTTGCCGTGATGCTTGTCGGTGTAGAAGTGCACGGTGCATGGCCCGGATAGCCTATCTTCAATGGATGCTGCGGGTGCCTCATCGCGAGTGTGGCGCTGCCATACTTGCGTGGTTTTCCCGGAGTCGCGGTATCCACCGCTGCAGTAGCCGCTATTGCGGTTGCCGTCGTGTCTCTCGGCGTAGACGGTTGCGACCATGTTGACGTCACCACGGTCATCGTAGATGCGCATTCGACGTTTGCTTCGGTGATCGCGTCTGCGTTCGAGCTCTGCTTCCTCGTCTGAGTGAACGCGATTTTTCACCGAATCTTCTCCATCTGCCCACCGATTCGCGATTTCCATTAGGTGGTCAATGGTTTTGGGCTTTGAGCGGCCTAGCTCCTCCCTGAGCTCTATGCGGCGAACACCGCTGTTGAATGCGTCGATTGCGCGATCGTCCGAGATATTTTCTGCAGAGTTCTTAATGATGGACCACCTCTAGATGTACGAGTGTAGCGATTCGACCGACCTTTGCTGGCAGCACCTCAGCTCTCCGATTGATGCGGGCCTTTTGTAGGTTCCCTTGAAGTTGCACACAAAGCTGTAGACCAGCTCTTCCCAACTGCGAATGGATCCGCACGGGAGGTTGTTGAGCCATGCCCAGCCGGCACCCTGTAGCTGTAGCTGCAGGCATTGCATAGCAGTGCTTCGACTCCCGCCGTGGAGCCTGACGGAGGAGATGTGGTCCTCCAACCAGATTTTCGGGTCCTGCAGACTGTCAAACTTTGGGTTCTATGATGGGATCTTAAACCCCTTGGGAATTCGCTTTTGCCTGATGGCCCTGCTGAAGCATCTAGCGCCACAGAGGTCCACATCTTCGTCTTCTGAGTCAGTCAATCGGGCACGTCGCGCCCTTGACTTGTCGATCTTGCGCTGTGTGATGTCATCACGCACGTCGTAGCCATGGGTCATGTCGCCGTGAGCGGCGACGTCAAGACAGATCATGACTATCATCGCTGGATGAGGGCGAGGAATAGCGTTTTGCCAGAGCCTTGCCTTTATTTGGCTCCGGTGTTGGCTCCTTGTCGAGGGCGGCCTCGATTAACCCCAAGCCTGCGATCGTAGATTGGTGCATGGCGGCCGAGGATCTCCAGCCGGCGGCTGGTTGTTGAGGAGGTGGCCGCTGTTACCGCAGCTTGCGGCATTTTTGGTAGCACGTTGCCACGCGTATCCACCGTCATGGAGCCGAAGTCGAGGACCTTTGCGGCTTCTACACGCTCTTGTTCAGTGAGGTGGGCCAGTCAAGATCGCCTCTTGTTAGCGATGTACTCGTTGCACTTGGAGGAGGATCCTCTGTGGGAGGAGAGCCTAGCTTGTCGGAGGCTCGACTCGTCTGCCACCTTTTTGCGTGCCTCGAGTTGCGCGATTGTTTGTAGTTGGCGCTTGTACTCCTCCTTCAGGAGCCAATGGTAGCCCATCAGCAGTTCTTGCGGGGAGCCGAAGGGTAGAGGGTGGCCCCGTAGGGCCTCATGGCAGCGAGCCCACTCGAGGTCATTGAGCCTAATCACGACGCGTTCGCCAGTCTGCTCGTTTATCATAGTTGGAGGTTCGACTGCTCCACCGTTGACGGGGGCGCCGTTAGTGGGGCCGCCGTTGGGTATGCCACTGTTTGGCGGGTCGGTTCCATTGCCACCGTTGCCCGTGTTGCCGTGATTGGCGGAGGAATCGCCCTCGTTGATGACGGCGCACATGAAGTGGTTGGGGAAGCTGCTGCTCCCGCAACTTTTAGATCTGGAGCCGTAGGCTCCATCTTCAGTAGCTAGATCGCCCAGATCGGATTCGCGCCTGCCGTCGCTGTCTGTGTTCTTGACTGTTGTCGAGACATTGAGCTCACTGAGGGTGCTGATCGGCGGAGGGAACCACGATGCAGGAGCAATCGATGGTATTGTCGGCTAGTTAGGCATGCGAAGCGTGCCCATCTATCCAACTTGAAAGCGGAAGCTCCTGATCGCCAGGCTAATTCCGTCGCCTACGGATTTGAAAGCCGGGCGGGTGGCCGACGTGTGGACAGTGAAGTTGAACGCGCCGAAGAGCTGGCGAATCTCCGTTGTTGCGGAGTTGTAGATCGCAGTTGATGGGGCCAAAGAAGCTGCGACATCAGCACTCCCAATTCCCACAGACGACGCCAATTGACGAGGGTTTAACTCATCAATGCCCATTGTTATGGACTTGGGTTTTGGATAAGGAGGGAGCGCTGGAAGCATCAATCGGCTAGCAAACAAGCACACAGGGGACTCGAAGATTTACCCAGGTTCAGGCCTCGTAGAGGTCCCTACTCCTGCTTGTCCGCTCGTGGAATTAATAGAGGAATCGAAGATTACAATGGTGCGCAGATGCAATCTGGCGGGTTGTGAAAAGTAGGGTTGCGTGTGTCCTCCTCGCCGCCCCCTCCTAGCCTTTATATAGATAGGCTAGGTCTCACGTAGCAGGTCGAGTCGGTTACAAGTTAGGGTTTTCCCTTTAAACTTTCTATCTTTAGCTTCTTCTTATTCTGCAAGCAATCGAGAGTCCGTAGGTTACTCAAGTTCTCCATTTGGGCCTTGACGACGCCGTGGGCTTCCGCTGTATTCAGGACGTATATACCAAGATCGAGTACCTGTAGGGTATACCCATGTCACTTATAGTGCAACAAAATTATTGTAAACATGGATGATTCAAATGAGTAAACTTTATTCACCGTCAAGTAATCAACTCATAGGCTTGCCTTTGAATAAAGTATAATTATGTAAATTAAGAGTGTGAGAGTTTTCATGAAAAGCATATACACTAGAGTATGAGTTGATTACTTGACGCTTTTCATCAATAAAGACTTTTCAAGCACTACTTTTCTATTCATTGCCCTTCAAGAATTTCAGTTTTTTAAGTAATTGAGAGCATGCCAAAAAAATATTATTTTATCGGGCTGTGATGGACACTTGTGGCATCACTAAGGTTTTGTTTCTTTTGAATAATGATTTCTCATATCAGCCAGAGGAGTGATTCCATCATGATTACAGCTACCCGGGAGTGCCAAGAATCTTACCCACTATAGTATTGCTGCTACAAGTGTTTAATCAACTCATAGCCGAAATCTAGGAGTTTCCTCCATGAAGATCATTCGTAGGCCACTAGAGTTGTTGGAATCCCATGAAGTTTTACACGCATAAAGCTATATCATTCTTATGATTTAACAAGTCAAACTTTGGCATGCTCACAAAAACCGCTAAACATTAATTCAATCAAACAAATCCTTTCAAAGAGAGCTATCAAGTCAATCAACATTTTCAGTGGTGTCGAGTGTCTCTACAAATAAGCCTTCAAGACTAAGCACTAGAACACCCAAGCCTTCAATCGTGAGAATTTTTCTTTTGGAGACTTTTTCAGTGGTGTCGAGTGTCTCCACCAATATAATATCTCAACATTTACTACTAACTAGCATGGGTTTCTCAAACTTCAAAAGTGGGCAGTCATAAGGCATACCTCTCATATTTGGTTCCACTTCTCTCTTCCTTTTTTTATTTGTTTCTTGGAAACTCGAAGTCAATCACTCTCCTGCAAATATATGAAGACCTCAAGGCGGAAAGAAAAGAAAGAGGGAAATAAGGAAAAATGGAGAAATGGAGAAATCTTTTTGTGGTTTTTAAGAGAGGAACTTTAGAGAATAGAAAATTGGCAGCAAAGTTCGGCTAGAAAATTTCGAAAGCAAATAGAAAGAACTAAAAATAATGTGTTGGGGAAACCAACATGAGTGCTTATAAACTCAAATAAAAACACAACCTCTAAATAAAAGCAAATAAATGCCAAATAAAGATACATGAGGAAACTTCCCCAAGCTTAGGCTTTTGCAAGCCCTTCGAATCATTGTGGTGGCGGGAAAAAGTCATTACTCCAGTTTGCAAATTGAGTTGAGAGGTTACTTGTTGATTCTTGGAGGTTCAAAGAGAGGCTATGCATCCTCTCCATAGTCCCTCCAAGTCCTTGAAAATCTTGGTATGTGGCGAACCGGGTTTGTGGCTGCTCCTCTTGATAAGGAACTTCTTGCTCATCCTCTTGGTCCTCATCCTCCTATGGAATCTCCTCCTCGGGTTGGTGTTGCTCAACCTACAAATCATATAGCAAACGTCCTTCCTCGATAGAGAAAAGACCATTAGGCATAGGAGCAGGGTAGATACACCCAGCTCCAGCAATATGCAGGTAATAAGCACCACCTCTCCTAGTGAGCATTCCACAAGCTCTCAAAGTGGAGAAACCAATACGTGTCTCACCTAGTACGGGTTGCAACTCACCTAGATCGAGGTCTAGGGTAGTGGTAAGCACGGTGATGATACCTCCACCTGTGATTGACCCTTGGCTTTGGGAGGCTTGGTGCTCCAAGTAGCGCACAAGGATGGCACCGAAGTTAAGTGACAAGCCGCAGTTGATGTAAGCAGCCTTTGCAAGGACTAAGATGTCCTCCTCGTTGAGTCTCGTGAACTCATTACGTGCCTGCAAGGTGTTAGCAATAACATAGAACAAATAGCGAATTACAGGATGTTGAATATTCTTCCCCTTGTTCACTCTAGTAGTGAAACTCATTCCATTATAGTATTGTTCGGGGGTAAGTTCTAGGCTAGTAAAGGATGCGCGTAAAGCATGAATATCATTGTTTGGCAAATTAAAACATGCACACCATTCATCTAATGTTAAGGTGTAGTTGTTGTTCATTAGTCGAAAAGAAATAGTATCCTCTCCTTGCCATTGTTTAACGGTGCTTTGCAACGAACTAAGAAATTCAATGGTTAAGCGGTGATAAGTAGGTACATCATTGTACACAAAGTTTTGCTGGCCAACTCTGTTGCAAAGTAAATTAAATTCATCAGAAATACCAAGTTGGTTCAGTACAATGGGGCAAGCCCACTTGGTGGCCTTCACTTTGCGGTTCTTGATCTTGTTGAAGCGATCACGATGGGCCTCATACCTAAACCGTATCCCCATGCGTTCCTGAGCGGCAGCCCGAGAAGCACTAGCGGTGGCACGAGCATGAGTTTGGCTCCTTGTGTTCATCATCTAAAACTTTGAAGAAAGGCAAAAATAAAACTTTTGGATCCAACAATAGTAAGTGCATCATATTCCTCATCATAACGCACTAAAGGATTCTCCTCAAAATAACAATCTAGGCAAGAAAATCATGGCAATTGGTTCATAGTAGGTCTCACCCTAGATTGATAATGGCATTAGATCGAAGATGAATTTGCAAAAAGTATTTGGAGGATCAGAGGAGAAACATACTGTAGATGACTTGTGTGCGAGGAAATCGAACGAAATTGACTAGAGATGAAGATCCCTCGAGGTTTTGAGAGTTTGGAGGTAGAAGAAAGAAAAAGGATTGAAGTTTTGGAGTTGGAAGTACCTTCCCGTGCAATTTTGTGGTCAGACACAACTATACGGGAAAAAATATACGGTCAGAACAATGTGTTCCGGCCGTATAGTTGGCCTTTTGTCAAAAAATTAGGGTTCCTCCTAGCGGCGCAGCTATACAGACGCAACTATACGGCCGGAACAAAATGCTCCTCCCGTATAGTTGGTCGTTAAACTGTTTGTCCCTATGAAAGAAAATATACAAAGGCATCGATATCTGTACAACCGGAACTATACGGCCGGAATTTTTATTCCTGCCGTATAGTTGGTCATTAAACTCTCAGAACATTAGAAAAGAAATTGTACGGAGGCACTGATATCTATACGACCGGAGCTATATGATGTCTACGCACTTCTATTCTTGTAGACAGTTGTTGGGCCTCCAAGTGTAGAGGTTTGTAGAACAGCAGCAAGTTTTCCCTTAAGTGGATTACCCAAGGTTTATCGAACTCAGGGAGGAAGTGGTCAAAGGTATCCCCTCTCAAGCAATCCTGCAATCAAGATACAAGAAGTCTCTTGTGTCCCCAACACACCCAATACACTTGTCAGGTGTATATGTGCACTAGTTCGGCGAAGAGATAGTGAAATACAAGTGGTGTAGATAATTATAAGTGGTAACGGTGATAGAGAATAACTTGATGGCGTGAAAAAGACTAAAGTAAAACTGAAATGAAGATAGAAGCAAGCAAACATGTAACAGATCTAATTGCAAACGGTGTTTCAATGCTTAGAAACAAGGCCTAGGGATCATACTTTAACTAGTGAACACTCTCATATAAATATCTTCTCTTCATGATACTACTCTTAACTACTCTCCGGTTGGACACTCTAATCAACGGTAGGGCTATAACAGCACACCTCAAAGTTCATCTTTCCCATCTAGAAAACCCCACACTGTCACCTTGAGTACTAGATGAGTCCAACAAACACCACAATTTCATAAAGACATATAACTCCAAATATAACTCATAACAAGTATTTGTAATCTCTAGCCTAAGTGCCACCATGGTGTGCACGCTGTCACTTTCACACATATGTGGAGAGCAGAGATCTATTAAAGCACTTGAGTAGCAAGGTAGATCTAATTGATTACAAAGCTCATGACCACAACAAGATGATCATGCATAGAGAGAGAGATGAACACATAGCTACCGGTAGAACCCTTAGCCTCGAGAGAGAACTACTCCCTCCTCATCATGGGAATCAGCAATGGTGATGGAGATGGTGGTGGAGATCGATGGAGATGGCTCCAGGGGCACTTCCCCGTCCCGGCAGGGTGCCGGAACAGAGACTTTTTGTCCCCCGAATATCCCCTTCGGTGGCGGTGGCGCTACGGAACTTTTCATGGATTTCTGATTGACGATCTAGGGTTTTTGCATTGGGGGAGATTTATAGGCGAAAGAGGCAAGGTTAGTGGCCGGCCAGGGGGCCCACACCATGCCCTGGCGTGGCCTAGGTGGACCCGCACCATGGGGTGGTGTGGCCACCGTGTGGCCCCTCTCCAGCTCTCCTTCTAGCTCCGTGAATCTTCCGGGAAAATAGTAACTTTGGCTTTTGTCCCGTCCAATTCCGAGAATATTCATTTTCTGACTTCCTGGAACCAAAAACAGCAGAAAACAGGCAACTGGCACTGTGGCATCTTGTTAATAGGTTAGTCCAAGAAATCATATGAAAAGCACTCCAAAGTGTGGACAAAACACAAGAAAGTAGATAAAACCAAGCATAGAACATCAAAAATTATAGATACATTTGCAATGTATCACTATACAGCCGGAATTTTTATTCCCGCCATATAGTTGGTAGTTAACCTCTCAGTACATATGAAAAGAAATTGTCGATGGAAAAGATATCTATACGATCGGAGCTATATGGCTGAAATTTTTATTCCCGCTGTATAGTTGGTCGTTAAACTCCTAGTGTGCATTAAAAAAATTCTGTTTTTTCGAAAACTATTTATTTTCCTGTAACTTAGTGATATACCTTGTTTTTGACAGAAAATTGACAGTAAATATTGTCGGCCAACAATAGCATGAATAAAGCAAAATTTCAAGTACTACTGAACTTCTTCTCCTCAAATGGAGTTTTGTAGCAGTCTTTATTAAACATAAACTTAAACTAAAACTAAAAACTTTACTCAAACCTTTATTTCACATGGGTTGCCTCCCATGAAGCGCTCTTTTATGGTCAATAGCTTGACCTTGACGATACTCACTTGGGCCAGATGAGTGGAACACCCACTCCAAAGTAGTTGGCCTTCAAAGTGATGGCCTCCTTTTCATCATTGTTGGCTTTCTTCTTCGTGGGGAAATAAATAACAAAAGGATCCCGCGAAGGCAATTGCAGCTTCCCGTTCCCTTCATGCAGATTAATCAAAGCCTTAATAGTTCTTAAAAAAAGGACGACCTAATATAATAGGGGCAGTAGCATCTTCAGGCATGTCAACAATAACAAAATCAATGAGAGCGGGTGACATGGGTATACCCTACAAGTACTCGAGTTTGGTATATATGGCCTGGATACAGCGGAAGCCCACGACATTGCCAAGGCCCAAATGGAGAACTCGAGTGGCCCACGGACTCTCGATTGCTTGCGAGACAAGAAGAAGCTAAAGATAGAAAGTTTAAAGGGAAAACCCTAACCTGTAACCGACTCGACCTGCTACCCAAGACCTAGCCTATCTATATAAAGGCTAGGAGGGGACGGCGAGGAGGACACACGCAACCCTAGTTTCCACAACTCTCGCCAGATTGCATCTGCGCGCCCCTATAATCTTCGATTCCTTCGTTAATTCCAAGAGCAGACAAGCAGGAGTAGGGACCTCTACAAGGCCTGAACCTGGGTAAACCTTGCGTCCCTGTGTGCCTGTTTGCTAGCTGACTGATGCCTCCAGTGCTCCCTCCTTCTCCAAAACCCAAGTCCATAACAATGGGCATTGATGAGTTAAACCCTCATCTATTGGCACCGTCTGTGGGAATTGGGAGTGCTGATGTCGCGGCTTCTTTGGCCCCATCAACCGCGATCTACAACTCCGCAACAGTGGAGATTCGCTAGCTCTTCGGCACATTCAACTTCACCGTCCACACGCCGGCCACTCGCCCGGCTTTCGAATCCGTGGGTGATGGAATCAGCCTGGCGATGAGGAGCTTCTGCTTCCAAGTTGGTTAGATGGGCACGCTTCGCATGCCTGACCAGCCAACGGCATCCGCGATTGCTGCAGCATCGTGGTTCCCGCCACCAATTGGCACCCTCAATGAGCTTAACACCTCAGTAGCAGCTGAGAGCATGGACATCGATAGTAGTCGCGGATCCGATCTAGGTGACCTAGCAACAGAAGATGGAGTCTACGGCTCCGGATCCGAAGTTGCGGAAGCAATAGCTTCCCCAACCACTTCATGTGCGCCGTCATCAACGTTGGCGACACCAGCGCCAATCGCGAAAATAGTGGCAACGGATCTGATCCGCCCAACGGTGGCATACCTAATGGCGGGCCACCTAACAACGTCCCCATCAATGGTGGCAATGGCGTGCCCGTCAACAATGGAGGGGCAGTCGAACCACCAACCATTGTGAACGAAAACACTGGAGAGCGCGTGGTGATCAGGCTCAACCACAATGAGTAGGCCCGCTGTGGACAGTCCCTATGAGACAATCCTCTGCCTTTCGACTCCCCTCAGAACATGCTGATGGGTTACCATTGGCTGCTGAAGGAAGAATTCACGCGCCAGGTGCATGCAGTCGCGTAACTCGAAGCGCGCAAACAGGTGGCAAACGAGTCGAGTCTTTGATGGGCTGGGCTCTCCTCCCATGGAGGATCCTCCTCTAAAGGCAATGAGTATGTCGCCAACAAGAGGTGATCTCGAATGGCCGACCTCACCAAGCAAGAATGCATAGAAGCTGCAAAAGTCCTTGACTTCAGCTCTATGACAGTCGACACGCGGGGCAACGTGGTCCCAAAGACACCGCAGGCTACGGTAACAGTGGCCACCATCTACCTCCTCAACAACCAGCCGCCAGCTGGAGATCCCCGAGCCGGCATGCACCGATCTACGATCGCAGGCTTGGGGCTAGTCGAGGCCGCTCTCAACAAAGAGCCGACGCCGGAGCCAAAGAAAGGTAAGGCCCTGACAAAATGCTATTCCTCACCCTCGTCCAGCGACGACCATCACGATCTGTCTCGACGTCACCGCTCACGGCGGCAAGATCGCGACTACGATGCACGCGATGACCTCACGCAGCGCAAAATCGACAAATCAAAGGCACGACGTGCCCGTTCGACTGACTCAGAGGACGAAAATGTGGAGCTCTATGGCACCAGATGCTTCAGCAGAGCTATTACGCAGAAGCGAATGCCCAAGGGGTTCAAACTCCCATCGGAGAACCCAAAGTTTGATGGTCTATAGGACCCGAAAATCTGGCTGGAGGACCACATCTCCTCCGTCAGGCTCCACGGCAGGAGTCGAAGCACGACCATGCAATGCCTGCAGCTACAGCTGTAGGGGGCCGCTCGCGCATGACCCAACAATCTCCCGCGCGGATCCATTCGCAGTTGGGAAGAGCTGGTCTACAGCTTTATACGCAACTTCAAGGGCACTTACAAGAGGCCCACATCAATCGAAGAGCTGAGGGGATGCCAACAAAGGTCGGGCGAATCGCTACGCTCATACATCCAGAGGTGGTCCATCATGAAGAACTCCACAGAAAACATCTCGGAGGACCGCGCGATCGACGCGTTCCACGGCGGTGTTCGCCGCATAGAGCTCAGGGAGGAGCTGGGCCGCTCGAAGCCCAAAACGATTGATCACCTGATGGAAATTGCGAATCGATGGGCAGATGGAGAAGACTCGGTGAAAAACCGTGTTCACTCCGACGATGAAGCGGAACTCGAGGGCAAACGCGATTGCCGAAGCAAGCGCCGAATGCGCATCAACGATGACCGTGACGACGTCAACATGGTCGCAGCAGGCTATGCCGACAAACGTGATGACAACCACAACAGCGGCTATCGCAGTGGTGGATACTGCGACTCCAGGAAAACCACGCAAGTATGGCAATGCCGCACTCGTGAAGAGGCACCCGCGACATCTATCGAGGACAAACTGTCCGGGCCGTGCAACGTGCACTTCTACATCGACAAGCACGACGACAAGAAGAAATCCAGCCACCTCCTCAAGGACCGCCGTGAGTTCCTCAAACTCCATGAGGGCCTGGCTCGGATGAATCACGACATGATCAACAGGGGCTATGGAACCGCCACAGGCGCTGTGGCACATGGAGCTCCTCCACCACCACCTGGACCACCACCGCCCGCGGCTACACCAGTCCAGCATCATGGAGGCGAACCATACCCACGACCCGTGGGCAACATGGGGATGATCCAAAAGGGGTGTCCCTCAAATCGAGTGCAGAAGGCCATCACTCGCCAAGTCAACTTGGCGATCAACTCTCCACTTTCCACCACTGAGTACCTCAGTGGAAGCGACTCCTGCATCACCTTCGACCGACGTGACCACCCACGCCAAGTCCCTCGTCCAGGCCACTGTCCCCTCGTACTCGAGGCGCGGATTGGGGGCTTCGACATGAGTCGCGTCTTCATGCATGGCGGCAATGGCATTAACCTAATGTTCGCGAGTACCTTGCGCACAATGAGGATCCCTCTGACGTGTCTGGAAGTTTCAGATACAACATTCCATGGCATCGTCCTAAGGAAAGGCGTATACCCCCTAGGCAAAATCAACCTCGACGTCATCTTCGGCATGCCGCAAAACTTCCGGCGAGAGCGCATCGACTTTGAGCTCGTCGACTGGCCCTCACAATATCAATGCATCCTCGGACGTGTTGCATTCACAAGGTTCATGGCAATGCCACACCACGCCTACCTGCAGATGAAGATGCCAGGCGCAAACGGTGTAATTACAATCAACGGCAACTTCAAGAGGTCCGACAGCTGCTACAGGGAATTTAACAGAATCTCTCAGTCCTTGGGCATGCAGGAGGAACTCGCAAGATTAAAGGAGTCGACAGACAACAATCTACCTCCCCTAAGCTGGCCAAGTTCACCCGACCTATCCTTCGACTCATCGGTGCACACGAAGAAAGTCTAGGTCCACCCAACGGACCCGACCAAGACGACCCTCATCGCCAACAACTTGAGTTCCGCATAGGAACTCGCACTCGTCGAATTCCTCCGTGAGCACTGGGAAATCTTCACCTGGTGTCCATTGGACATGCCAGGGGTTCCCAGGGAATTCGCCGAGCACGCACTCAATGTCAACCCAGACACGAGGCTAGTCAAGCAGACAATTCGGCGACTATGTGAACCAACAGCAAAGGCGGTCAGAATGGAGATCAACAGACTCCTCGACGCCAAATTCATACGCGAGATCAAGGAAAGCACTTGGCTCGCCAACATGGTGCTGGTACCTAAAAAAGACACGAATATCCTGCGGATGTGCATGGACTTCACCTCCCTGAATAAGAACTGCCCAAAGGATCACTTCCCGTTGCTGTGAATCGGCCAAATCATCAACTCTACCGCGGGATGTGAGCGCCTCTGCTTCCTCGATGCCTACTCAGGCTATAATCAGATTCGAATGAAGGAGGAAGATCAAGAGAAAACAGCGTTTACAACGCCTTTCAGTGTGTTCTGCTACAACACAATGCCCTTCGGGCTCAAAAACGTAGGAGCTACCTATCAGCGATGCATGCAGGCTTGCCTCAAGAATCATCTTGGTCGCAACATCCAAGTCTACATTGACGACATCGTCATCAAAACCAAAGAGGAAGCCTCACTAATCGACGATTTACGCGAGACCTTCGCCAACCTCGACCGCTACCGGATCAAGCTCAATCCGGACAAATGCGCCTTCGGCGTACCATCTGGGCAACTACTCGGGTATCTCATCTCCGCGAGGGGGATTGAGGCCAACCCCAAGAAAATAAAAGTCATACTCGCCATGGAGAATCCAAAGAATGTAAGAGGCGTCCAACACCTGGCTAGGCGAATCGCGGTGCTCAGTCGATTCATTAGTCGAATGGGCCAAAAGGCACTGCCTTTCTACCAACTTATCTGCAAGACTGACAAGTTCGAGTGGACCGACGAGGGGCAAGAAGCATTCGAAGAACTCAAGCATCTACTATCCACCTCGCCAGTACTGGTGACTCCACGCGAAAAAGAACCACTGTTGCTCTACATCTCCGCCACCAACCAGGTGGTTAGCACGGTGCTCGTGGTGGAACGTGCCGAGGAAAACTAGGTCCACGGGGTGCAGCGCCCAGTCTACTACCTCAGGGAGGTGCTCACGCCAACAAAGTAGCAATACCCGCACTACCAGAAGCTGGCATACGACGTCTTCATGACAGCCAGGCGACTGCGCCACTACTTCTAGGAGCACCCAATTGTGGTCGTCAATGACGCCCCGCTTGGGCATATCCTCAACAACCCCGATGCCACCGGGCAAGTCGCACTTTGGGGAATTGAACTGTCTCCACGAGATATTACATACGAAAAGCGCGACGCGATTAAGTCACAAGTCCTCCCTGACTTCCTCGTGCACTGGATGGAGAACCAGCTCCCCGAAAAGCCAAATATGTCCTACCTCTGGACAATGCACTTCGATGGATCCAAAAGAAAGGACGGGGCCGGCGCAGGTGTCATACTAACATCGCCCCAAGGAGACAAGCTGAAATACATTCTCCGAATGCAGTTCATTGCCTCCAACAATGAAGCTGAGTACGAGGCCCTGCTGCACGGGATGCGGATGGCGAAAGCCTGCGGTGCCAAGAGGCTCATCATCTACGGCAACTCCAAACTAGTGGTCAACCAAACGATGCACGAGTGCGATGCGCTGAACGACAACATTTTCGCCTACCGCGACCTCTACGACACACTCGAAGGGGACTTCGACGGCTGCGAACTACGGCACGTAGGCCGCGAAAGCAATGAAGAAGCGGACGCACTCGCCAACATTGGCTCCACCTGCGCCCCCATACCACCTAGGGTATTTCTCGAGCGTATCTGCGAACGCTCCATCAAGCCGAAGGCCACAGAGAAGAAAACAAGCGCAAAAATGGACTCGGGGGCTACGCCACCCAATGAGCCAACGGCACTCGACGACCTAGAGCTTGACACAGGACTCGAGGGACCAATGGGGGTAATGATGATCGAGCCATCTTGGACTCAACCCTACATCACATATCTTCTCAGCAAGAGGCTGCCTGACGACCCGACGGATGCGCGACACATTGCACGGTGATCCAACGCCTTCGCCGTCATCAACAGCAAACTATACAAGCGCAGCATCACTGGAGTACTCCAACTGTGCGTCTCCAACACAGACGGAACCACCGTCCTCCTCGACATCCATGAAGGGACTTGCGGGCACCATGCTGGCAGTCGCGCCCTCGTTGCCAAAGCTCTACGAGCTGGATTCTACTGGCCCACGGCCATGCGCGACACCAAGGACATCATCCAGCGCTGCAACGCTCGCCAGCGATTTGCGGACAAACCGCACGCACCTGGCGTGGAACTCCGGCCAATACCATTGGCTTGGCCCTTTGCGCAATGGGGACTCGACATGGTCGGCAAGCTCCCAAAATCCTCGCGCGGGTGCTACGTCTACCTCCTGGTCACAGTCGACAAATTCACCAAGTGGATAGAGGCCATGCCAGTGACAAACCAGTCAGGGGCCAGTGCCGTCAAGTTCTTCGAGTCCATTGTCTATCGCTTTGGAGTGCCACACAGCATCATCACGGACAATGGAACAAACTTCACCTCTAAGGAGTTCTAGGGTTTCTGCGAGAACCTAGGAATCAACATAAGCTATGACTCCGTAGCTCATCCACAAACCAACGATCAACTCGAAAAGGCCAACAGCCTCGTTTGTGGTGGAATCAAGACGCGACTCCTTCGGCCACTCGACCAAGCCGCCGGATGTTGGCCAGACGAGCTGCAGTCCGTACTTTGGAGCCTGCGCATAACCCCAAACAACGCCACGGGATATACCCCATTCTTCATGGTGCACGGTGCTGAAGCAGTACTACCCACAGAAGTACGCTTTAAAGCCCCACGGGTTGTCGCGTACAGCAAACAGGAGTCCACACTCGCAATCGAAGACTCCGTCAATCTCCTTGACGAGGCACGGGACATCGCAGTAGAAAGATCGACGATCTACCAGCAGAACCTGCGCAACTACCACAACATAAGGCTACGCCCCAGATCCTTCGTCGAAGGAGACCTGGTCTTGCGATTGAAGCAGCAAGGGCACCTCAAGCTCGAGTCCCCTTGGGAGGGACCATACATGATTACAGAAGTAATCCCAGGTGGTGCCTATCGCCTTAAAGATTTCAAGACATGAGTCGCATACTCCAACCCATGGAACGTCGTGCAGCTGCGGCGCTTCTACCCCTAGTCATTTTCTTTCTTTACATTACAAATAAGGCTATTCAGCCAGGCTACTTAGCCACACATTGTACCTCGTACTGATTCTGCGAATAAATAAAGCTAAGTGCCCCGAAACTCTGTGTTTTCCCTCATTTTTGTAGCAATTCTATCACTCGGGGGCTACGCCACCCTTTACACCCTTGTTCTACGAACAAGTCGCAGTATCCCGAGTAGCTGACACAACACCAATCGAACCCTTGATACAACACCAACCCAATTGCAACGCACCTGACAGGTTGGCAAGGTGCTGAGATAAAATAAGTCAGGCTAACGAAAAGGAACTGCAGAGTACAAATACACTCGCAAAACATATAAGCTAGCAAGCTCTTTACATATCAAATATAAATCAATTACATCTAGTATATCCATATGAACTTTTACAACACTGGTATACTTATGTGCAGGATACAAGTAAAACTACTACTGCAGCAGAAGAACGTTTGTCTGTTCCTCAAAGAAGTCGACAATTTCTTTTGCTGGATGATCCACCGCCTGGTAATGTGGAACCATGTTCCAGGTCGAACCTGCCGGCGGAGTCGGCGGTCCAGCAGCAACAGCTGCAACGTCTACATCAGGCCTATGCAGTCGCACCAGCGACAAAGCAGCCTTGGCACCAGCCACTAACTGCTGCCACACGCACTCACGAACTGCACTCGAATCCTGAAATTTAGCCAGTAGAGCCAACAAGCTCGAAGGGACGGTGTCCAGTGGAAACTGTTGGAGATATGCCCAAGGGGCAATAATAAAGTGGTTATTATTATATCTTTATGTTTATGATAAATGTTTACATCCCATACTATAATTGTATTAACCGGAAACATTAATACATGTGTGTTTTGTAAACATATAAGAGTCCCTAGTAAGCCTCTTGTTGAACTAGCTTGTTGATTAATTGATGATCATGGTTTCCTGATCATGGACATTGGATGTGATTAATAACAAGGTTATATCATTAGGAGAATGATGTGATGGACACACACCCATAGTAAGCGTAGCATAAGATCAAGTCATTAAGTTCGTATTGCTGTAAGCTTTCAAATACATAGTAACCTATTCCTTCGACCATGAGGTTATGTTAATCACCATCACCGGATGAATACTTTGATGACATCAAACGCCGCTTCGTAACTAGGTGGTTATAAAGGTGTCATTGGGTATTCTGAAAGTATGTGTTGAAGCGCATGAACCAAGATTGGGATTTGTCCATCCACATGACGGATAGATATGCTCTGGGCCCTCTCGGTGGAATGTCATCTAGTTAGCTTGCAAGCATGTGACTAGGTCACAAGGGATGACATATCACGGAACGAGTAAAGAGTACTTATTAGTAACGAGGTAGAACTAGGTATGGAGATACCGACGATCAAACCTCGGATAAGTATAGTATCGCGAGACAAAGGGAATTAGTTTCGTATGTAAGTGGTTCAATCGATCGCGAAGTCATCGTTGAGTATGTGGGAGCCATTATGGATCTCCAGGTCCCGTTAATGGTTATTGATAGGAGATGTGTCTCTATCATGTCTGCATATTCACGAACCGTAGGGTGACACACTTAAGGTTCGAAGTTGTTTTAAGTAGATATGGAATATGCGTTGGAGACCGAATGTTGTTCGGAGTCTCGGATTGGATTCGGGACACCACGAGGAGATCCGGAATGGTCCGGAGAATAAGATTCATATATTGGGGATCATTTTCTAAGTTACGAAATGTTCCGGAGTGTTTGTATGGAGATTCTAGAAGGTTTCAGAATGTTCTGGAAGGTTCTAGAGGATTTCTTGGAGTTTGCTTGAAAACCAAGAAAGGGTCAAAGGAAACCTAGTGGGGCAAGACACGGATTCGTGGGGGAGGAGGACTCCTCCCCCCTTCCCACCGCCGGCCATAGGAGGGGAGTCCTACTAGGACTCCCCCTCCCCAGGCGCGCCTCCCCCCTTAAATAGAAGGGCAGGGGCGCCCCCTCCAAGCCCTGCTCCATAACTCCCAATCTCTGCCGCCTCTCTCCTCCACTTTTCTTCTGCACAGGCATAGGCGAAGCCCTGCAGAATTCTCTACCCACCACCACCACCACGCTGTCGTGCTGCTGGGATTCCGTGGAGAAGATCTACTACCTCCGCTGCTCGCTGGAACGGGGAGAGGAAGGTCTGCTTCGACTCCGCACGTGTGACCGACTGCGGAAGCGCTGCCGAAACGCGGCGCCATAAGGATCGTCCACTTGACCGACTGCGGAAGCGCTGCCGAAACGCGGTGCCGGAAGGATCGTCCATTTGACCGACTGCAGAAGCGCTGCTGGAACGCGACGCCGGAAGGATCGTCCACACGATCTTGAGATCGGCAAGTGATCGACTACATAAACCACGAGATCTAATATCGTTAACGCTTTCGGATCTACGAGGGTTAGTTCCTATCTATCTCGTTGCTCATGTCTAATAGATTAGATCTTGGCTTTTATCTAGATTAGATCTGGGTTTTGTTCGTTCTTGCGGTAGAATTTTTTTGTTTCCCATGCTACGAACCCTTCAGTGGTATCAGAGCCGTATCTATGCGTAGATATGTCGCACGAGTAGAACACAATGTTTTTGTGGGCGTTGATGCTTTTGTTGACGGTGTCTTAGCGTGTACTTTGCATCTTGCGGCATGGTAGGATGAAGCGGCTCGGGCTAACATTACATGTCATCGCACATGAGACTTGCTCCACGCTTGACGTGCAACTTGCTTTGCACAAGTGGCTTTGCGGGTGTCTGTCTCTCCCACCATAGTTAAGATTCAATTTACAATGAGCATCTGACAACACTTGTATCAACGTTGTGGTTCATGTTCGTAGGTAAGATCCGTTCTTATTCAAAAGCCCCAAGCCACGTAAAACATGCAAAGAAAATTAGAGGCATCTAACTCATTTTTGCAGGGGTTTTGTGATGTGATATGGCCATTATGTGATTGTGATTATATTTGATGTATGCAATGATCCTTATTGTAATATGGCAACCGGCAGGAGCCTAATGGTTGTTTTTCAATTCTATTAAGACCTGCGTGTCTATTCATCTTGTAATAGCTTTGTTTCAAGTAGTTGTAATAGTTGCTAGTGATGATGGACAACCATGAAGCGGCGCCACGGACCTTGACGCCACGCCGGTGATGATGGAGATCATGTCCATGCTTTGGAGATGGAGATCAAAGGCACAAGAAGAAAGGCCATATCATATCACATATTATGAATTGCCTGTGATGTTAATCCTTTATGCATCTTGTATTTCTTAGATCGCGACGGTAGCATTATAAGATGATCCCTCTCACTAAATATCAAGTAATAAAGTGTTCGTCCTTAGTTGGCACCGTTGCTAAGACTCGTCGTTTCGAAGCATCTCGTGATGATCGGGTGTGATAGACTCTACGTGTGCATACAATGGGTGCAAGCCAGATTTGCACATGCAGAAACTAAGGTTAACCTTGACGAGCCTAGCATGTACAGACATGGTCTCGGAACACAGAATACCGAAAGGTAAAGCATGGGTCATATGGATGATATGATGAACATGTTGATTGTTCGCCTTTAAAACTACATCATCTCACGTGATGATCGGACTTGGTGTAGTGGATTTGGTTCATGTAATCACTAAAACAACTTGAGGGATGTTGTTTTGAGTGGGAGTTCATTTGTAATTTGGATTAGTCGAACTCAATTTATCATAAACACAATCAAAGTGAATTTGCATAGTTTGTTATAGTAATTGGCATCCGTTCACCACCTTACGCTTAGTTATAGTTGAGATAGTGGAACTATAGAAATTCTGGATATTTGCTTTACGAACTGGTATCGTATTGTTTTGAGTGTCAATTTAAAATTTATAAGTCCTATTGCAAACTTTCAGCAAACTCCATTTACTCCATGAAGTTTAATAAATAGTATTAAATCAAGAGTAACAATTCCAATGTTAGTATCTAATGTATCATGTTTGCCTCCATGATTCTTGATACTCAAAAGATTGTTTTTAATATCAAGTTTATCTAAGAGCTGAAAGCAATGTTTCAGAAACCATCATATGTGAAAGGTATTGCGATATCTAAAACAATGTGTTGGTTACAACATGATAGAGTATACGTCCTCATATTTGATGAGAATTTGTGAAGGTTGGAGACGCTAGTCGTCCTAATCCTCCAAAAGGTTTTGAAAAAGAAACATTATACTCACAATTCACCTTTATAAGCTATAGCAGCTTGATCATGAAACTTGTCATCATAAGGATGAATAGAAGATGTAAGTAAAATGTTACTACGCTAAAAGATTACTAAAGAATGGATTTTTGAAAGAACACCAAACATTTGATGATGGTGATCCACCTCAAAGTGCAAGTCCAAAGGTATTAGTAGTTGACTATATACGCTTTGTACCATGTGTCATGTTGATGACACCGCTATTGATGTTGATAGATTCTTTTAAAAGAAAAGAAATTGTTGAAAGAGAATCTATAAAATATTTGGCAGAAAAGAAAAGATTGGAGATGTCCAACTTAGGCATATAGAAGATATACATGTTATGGTTGTATTCCTTGCTTGTTAAACAATGTGGTTCTCCGGTATTGGATACCGAATTGGTTGGTATGCTATGTCATATAGGACAACGTAATTCATGAACTACAATGGCCTAAGTAACTAGCAAGAGAATAAGTGATGATGTTCATCAAAAACAAATAAAATGTTATTGTGTTTTTCGTTGACATCAAACCTAGCCTTCAAGATTTGTTATTTTGTTCCGGTATTACGAGAACAATGGTTGTTCAAATAATTACCGTATTCCATAAAGGATGGATGAACTTTTACAAGTCTGGTGGGAGAAATCACATCCATAAACGCTATTGCTAAAATGTCGCAAGACAAATGATTGAAAGATCACTTGCGAAGTGACATCGCTGTTTAAATTATATTGAAACGGATACATGAAGAAACTCCATGTTGATGGATTTTTGGAGTCTTTGATTTTGATCAAATGACGCTTGTGATACTTTCCTGGAGATAATTAAAACTCCGTTCGTAGATCTGCGAGGGTTAGTTCCTATCTATCTCGTTGCTCATGTCTAATAGATTAGATCTTGGCTTTTATCTAGATTAGATCTGGGTTTTGTTCGTTCTTGCGGTAGAATTTTTTTGTTTTCCATGCTACGAACCCTTCAGAAACATCATCTGGTAGATATTCCTCAGGCATGACTGCGCCTTCTTCAGAAAGTGGAGCACTCGAGAAGCACGATCCTGCTGGGTCGCAAGTGCGATCGCACAATCATGGTCCACCTAGAAATACCCACTTGCCTGAAGCTGTTCCTGGGTCAGGTCGTTCATTCGAATGGAGATCATGTATTTCTCATCCTACGAATGACGAGCACTTACAACTACACCAAGCAAAAAGGCAAAATATGAAGACAAGGAACTACCACGATTGACTACAAGAAAAAGATAAGAGGGCAGAAAGCTAACATTTGAACTGATCGCCCAGCTGCGTCACCTCCTCCAATAGATACTGCTCTCAGGCGGTAGCCTTCTCCGCCCTTGACTTCCATACATCCTCGTTACCGCGGAGGATGGGCAACTCACGTTCCAGCTGCTTAACGCGATCGTGCAGTCGCGAAAGTAGGGACAACTCATCCACCCTTGAACGCGACTACTCCAAGGTATCACCAGCGGATGGCGGATCCTGAGGACCACTCAAAGGACCACTCGAGGTACCCTATCACGAACCAAGAAAAAGCAAAATAAGAGGCAAAGGATACACTGATGAAAAGGCTCGGATGCATTCAAACATATCAAAGTCTTGACTGGGGTACCCCCACAAAAGTATTGTTTCACAGACACGAAAGGTCAAATACTAGAGCTATTACATATAAAAACTACGGAGCAGCGTGCTTCTTCGACTTCGACTTCGGCCTCAGGGGCTTCATCGCATCTGCGGCAGTTTACGACGCAACGGACTTGCCAGTAGTACCCCCAGACGCCGCAGCCTTCGCCTGACGCCGCTCCTCAGAGTACTTGGCGAGTGTCTCGATAAGCTGGAACCATACTTTTTGCATTTACCAGCAAAGGGAGCAAATACTACCTGCTGGCCTCCAGCATCGACAGGCATCGTCTCAGAGATAGCGGCAGGATCCATCTCCACACCATGGGTCTACACCATTGCGAGTGCCATGGTGGCGCCGACGGAGCACTGTGAGTTCTTGAAATCAGCAGGGATTCCTCTAGCCAAAGACTCTACCAAGTTGCCGAGGTTGTCGATTAGTCTGGCCTTGGGAGTTAAGTCCTCACGGATGCGACTGAGCACATCCTTGGCCTTCCCCAGCGTCTCCTGGAGGGATACACTGCAGTCTTCGACTACGGCGATGGCACCAGCCAAGGCGTCCTCGCGGCGTAGAGATTGGGCATCAAAGCTCAAGCCACCGGCATCTGCATACACAAAAGCATTAGTATAACAACCACGTGTCAAAAGTACAGAAAAGCAAAGCCTATCTAGACAAAAAGGAAGACCTGAGAGGGACTTGGCAATCGAGAAAAGCTACTCCTCGAACAACTTCTCCCTCTCAGCAGTAGAGACACGGAGATCCTCCTCCCGCTTCCGCGACTCCTTCAAAGCTGCGATCGCCTCGTCGCGATCCTTCGTCGCCGCGACCAACGTCTTCTCCAGTGCAGCAGCATGGCGAAGTAATTCATTGTGCTCAGCTGCAACATAAAGGGAGTGTCACCAAATTGAATCAACAATATTCGCAAAGAGAAAGACGAAGTCAAGACTTACTTTCAACAATGCGATGGCGGTTGTCGAGTCGTGCATGTTGTCGACCCATATTAAGGACCTGCTCTGTGAGGCGGGCGGCTTCCTTCACGATGAGCTGCATCAGAGACATTTAAAGTTCAAGTAAAGCACGCAAAGAATAAATGTGACTGCCAACTACAAGATACCTACATGATCCTCCACAGACTCCGAAGAATGTTGTTGCAAAGTCATCCGGGTAACCATCTGATGCTCCCCAGCATGCGGGGAACTCGATGAATTATGCCCGGAGTGGGCCGCCAATGGAGGAGAAGGAGACCGCGAAGCCACCTTCTTGGACTTGGAGTCCGCGACTCCGGACTCCTTCAAAAATTGGACGTCGTCAGAAGACGACGTCGCCGCTTGACTGACACAAAAATCAAGCAAAAGCTTCAGGACAGATGGCAACTCAAAGAAGAAACCAAAATGAGGTCGCGAATATAGAACTTACCAGTCAAATCTATCAAGATTGAAAGACTACTCCTCTGATTCCGACGATTCCTTTGGCAGTCGAAGCTTCTTCCGGGCAGGAGGAGCCGTAGAGCGCACATGAATGGCGGGAATAGGCTCCTCTGCACCAATAGATGGGCCTTCTGGAGTCGACGAAGACGAAGCATCCAAATCCTCGCTGCGAGAACGCTTGCGAGTGTCCGGATCAATCGACTTAGGGGCTCCCTCCTCCTCTTCAAGTGGGAAAGTCGATTCCGACTCGTCCTCTTCATCCACTTCATGAGGAATTACCCCCTCAGGAAGAGGGGGCAAACTGGGAGACACCTTCCAATCCTGCATTCAGAAAACAATTCATTATACATCAAGAAATTAATGGCAATCGACAAAGAAAGCTACTTCGTAGCATAATTCTACCTTAGGAGGAGGGTTAGAGGCGTCGAAGGGAAGCACGATTGGTTCGCCTGGGAGAACCTCCTTGGTGGTGTACTTTGTCACCAGTCGCAACCTCTTATCTACTTCACCCGCGGAAATGCCATCAGCATATACGCGAGTGGCATCGTCCACACCAGCCCATTAGAACATGGGGTGGACTCTGGCCTGTAGAGGCTAGATGCGACAGTGCAACCATGTGCGAATGAGGGCGGCGCCTCCCTCTTCTTTACCCATGCGACTCTCGAGGTCGCAGACGCGCTTGTACAGCACTTCCGTCTCCTCGGATTCGCCAGGCATCACTATGTTCTTCTAGGAACACCTCCTCTTGCACGGTGTCGCGGGATCGAAGGGCGCGAGTCCGTAGTGCTCTCCGTCGGCCTTCTGGTCGCGGATGTAGAACCACTTGTATCTCCACCCTTGGGCGTACGCCATGAGTTTGATATCGAAATATGTGGCAGAGGAGTCGACATGGATTCCGCAGCCTCCTACGTCATAGACTACAGAACCAGATGCTGACTGGCGCTTCAGCTTGAAAATCCTCTTAAAGAGGCCAAAGTGTGGCTCAACTCCGAGCCAGCACTCGCAAAGAGTAATATAGCAGGCGATGTGGAGAATAGAATTTGGGGACAGCTGATGCAGCTGGAGCCCGTAGAAGCAAAGGAGGCCCCTGAAGAAAGGATGCAGGGGCAGAGAAAGACCAGCTGGAGATGCTGGAGGACAAGGAATTACCTCGCCACCTAGCACTTGCGACTCATCCTCCACGGGCGACAGAACTCCGTCTTGACGCAGGAGACGGAGCTCGGAGGACTTGATGATGGATGCGCGCCATGCACCATTGGTGATGCGGGTACCCATGCCCTTCTTCTTCCCAGCATCGGCGGCGCTGGTGCCCACAGTGGTGGAGCCGCCCTTCTTATTGGCGGCAGCAATGGCGGTGGCAGACTCGGCGACGGCGCCTCCCTTCTTCTTGCCCATCTTACGATGGCGGTGTGAGCAGAGGAAGTAGCTCGAGAAGACACGGAGTTGGTCTAGCGCCACGAAGAGGAAGAGCGCTAGGAAGCAGAGAGCAGTGGCAATGGCAATGGAAGCACAAGCAAAGAAAGGGCAGATGGGAAAATTACCATAGCTGCGTTGCTACTTAACCCCCTTGCGGATGCCATCCAATAGCCAGCAGAAACCCTAATGGACACGTGGCACACATCGCTATCGACACATGGAGAAGCCAAAACACGAACCGTCCCCCACTATCACCATTACACGCGAAAATCAAGGAGACGCAGTTAAAACAGAAGATTACACACACCCAGTCAAATCGAGGTCAGAAAGTGGGACCCACTGCTCGTCACGTCCCGTCAAAACCGCTCACGCGGGCAACTGAGGTCATTGCATCGTCGGCACTGATGTCATCAACATCAGCAACTGAAGATTTCGACTACTTTAGTCCTTGCTCGAGTCTTCGACTCCACCAAGCACTCGGGGGCTACTCCCATAGGGAGCGCTGGTCGCGCACCCTACGATTATTTTTATGCAGGTGTATAAGCATTCAAGATAACCCATCACTCGAATCTGCGATTCGATTGTGAAAATTTGGGTTACTCCCATAGGGAGCGCCGGAATTCGACTGAAACAAGCAACAAAAGATGACAGCAGTCGCAAATGTTTTTTAGTCCCCGCTCGAGTCTTCGACTCAACCAGGCACTCGAGGGATACTCCCATAGGGAGCGCTGGTCGCGCACCCTATGATTATTTGTACATCGTATTGTGTGTTGATAACATCCACACTTGAATGCTATGGCAACTCCACCTCATACTTTCCCTACAAAGAGACTGCGTCTCCTGGGCCACCCGAATCATCTCCGCGATGACAAAAAATTCGGATGCCGCGCTTACAGCATGAAGATAAGACCTGAATAAGGTCTGGCAACGCATTTGCTGCGCACTACTAGAAACATATCCGTGCCTGCAGGTACGATGAACATGCCTTGACGGACGTGTCGAGTGCTCACTTTTATACACTAGAATTTGACTCCTGTAAGACCTCCGCGGCCTGAGTCGAATTACGCCAGCACTTTTCCGAGTTCGAGTCCGGGGACTCGAATTTGAGTAGATTTCGTTGTTTTTCCCTGAGGCAGTTAACTGATACCGATACATTAGCTAAATCAGGCACGCATATCAACAATCCCTATGACATGAATTAAACACTCAAAAAATACTCAATCATGCACTCGAAAGGCTTCATAAAGTCCCTAGTCGAATCTGCGATTCCACTGGACACTCGGGGGATACTGACATGGGTATACCCTACAGGTACTCGAGTTTGGTATATATGTCCTGGATACAGTGGAAGCCCACGACGTTGCCAAGGCCCAAATGGAGAACTCGAGTGGCCCACGGACTCTCGATTGCTTGTGAGACAAGAAGAAGCTAAAGATAGAAAGTTTAAAGGGAAAACCCTAACCTGTAACCGTCTCGACCTACTACCCGAGACTTAGCCTATCTATATAAAGGCTAGGAGGGGTGGCGAGGAGGACACACGCAACCCTAGTTTCCACAACTCTCGCCAGATTGCATCTGGGTGCCCCTGTAATCTTCGATTCCTTCGTTAATTCCAAGAGCAGACAAGCACGAGTAGGGACCTCTACGAGGCCTGAACCTGGGTAAACCTTGCGTCCTTGTGTGCTTGTTTGCTAGCCGACTAATGCCTCCAGCGCTCCCTCCTTCTCCAAAACCCAAGTCCATAACAATGGGCATTGATGAGTTAAACCCTCGTCAGCGGGACAACCTTTAATGTATACTAAAGTGTTCTCCTTAATTCCTACAGCTTGTTTGTAGGTAGAATCTGCTATATGCAATTCTAACTCGGTAATTTCAAAGGAGCCAAGATTAACTTGTTAAAAAGACTCTTTGAAATTTTTGAGACGCTTGCACCTAGATCACAAAGTGCAGCTATCTCATTGGTTCCAATTTTAATCTTAATAGTAGGCTCAAATATGTCATCTAGTTTAACGGGTAATTTTTTAGCAATTTGCTTGTATTCTTCCTCAAGCTCACGTACCTTTATTGCTACTTGATTGACAAAGTGTTGGTACATAGCTTCCTCACTACCTTCACTTACTGGAATCTTGACGTTGATCCTTTTTACGAGATCTTCAACGGTGTAGCTTGGTGAAGGAGCATTACTATAGTCAAGTTCTTTAGGATCCTCCCTTTGGATCCTCATCATTTTGAGTTCTTCAACATGATTGGGTTAGCTTTACCTGCAAATTTAGTTAGAATGAGAGCTTGACTCTCGGTTATCTTACCTAGCTGTGCCTTAACGATCCTTGTTCTTTCTTGGAGGTCTTGCAAATCATTTCTCAAACTAACAGCTTGGTTAGATAATTTACCAAACATGGCATCATGGTTCTCCGTTATTTTAACAAGAATATTGTTTTGTTCATTTTGTGAGACTATAAAAGACTTAAGTGTTTCTTGGAGACTAACATTACTAGTTCCCATATTATTATTAGAATTACCTATAGGACTAGCATAATGTTTCTGATAGTTAGGATTGTAACTCTTTTTCCATGCAGGATTATAATCATTACGAGCTACGAAGTCTATTTCTTCAATATTTGTTTCAGGGGTGGCTCTTACCTGGGTTTCCTTACCTTTTACGGCTAGTATGAGCTCATCCAACTTGGCATTCAGTTCTTCATTCTCTTGTGGTGAGATAGAGTTCACCTTCTTCGTGTTTGATCTTTCCACATGCCATTGGGCATGGTTGTCTTGCATATTGTCTAGCAGCTACTTTGCTTCGGTAATATGTTTACCCATAAATGTTCCTCCAGCTGCAGTATCAAGCATAGACTTAGACACAAGATTAAGAGCATTATAAAATAAATGGAGGATTAACCAGTCTTCCATCCCATGACTAGGACAGTTTCTTAGGCATTCTTTCATCCTCTCCCATGCAAGCGCTAGTGGCTCACGCTCTTCTTAGATCGGAGTTGCATAGTCTTTGCAGGTGGGAAAAATTTAGTCATAAATAAAGAAGTACATCCCACCCATGATTGAATAGTATTTTTAGGCAAAGATAGCAACCATTCTTTTGCTCTCCCTCTTAGAGAGAAAGGAAATAAACGCAATTTGACCGCATCAGGGTCAACATCTTTAATACGCATCATATCACATATTTCAGTGAAAGTATTCAAGTGCATACCCGCGTCTTCAACAGCAGAGCCTCCAAATTGATTATGTTGAACCAAACTTAAGTAATGGGGCTTAATTTTATAGTCATCGGCATCGATTGCTGGCTGAGTAATAGGAGTACGCAAATAATCATTGTTGGGAGTAGCAAACTCCCCAAGCTTCTTGTCAGTCATACTTCCTATGTTTTTGGGTTTTCTTAAACAATGAATTATAATAGTAAAAGCAAGAATTTAAAGGCCAAGTATTTTTTTGGTTTATCAAATAAAGACTAAAAGCAAACTAACAAAGTTAAAAACAAGAATTAAAACTAGCAAGGTTCCTAATAACCTCACCAGGGTAGCTATTGCTTTCCCGGCAACGGTGCCAGAAAAAGGGTTGATACCTTCGATCTAGATTACAGATGTAGTGTAGCTTGTTTTTTCCCTAGTAGACTAAGGTTATCGAATCTACAGGAAGTGAATGCATAGTGAAGTTACTTTAACGGGCCTTCAGAAGTTTTAGAATTCCTTTTGCATTTTTACCGGACCAATAGCTTGCGTCTTTTTATTGTTGTCGATGATGGAGAGAGAGGGCCTAAAGCGTTCGGTTTCACCTGTAGCTGTGCAAAACATCTGATGGGAATAAAAGATAGAAATAAAGTATGCATGTACTTGTTAGAGCAAGATAAAATATATGTGGGCAGTGCATCCATAATTTGTATTGCCTCCGCAACCGCTTATAGCAATAACCTACTAGTCTCATCCATAGAAGAAAGAGAACTAATGATATGCATAGTGATGTCACCATTAATTCCAAGCAAATCCCTCACATATAGCCGTACTACCCCTTCTGTCACTAGGGTTCCCAACCTGCAGATCAATCATCACTCATACTCCCTATACATGGCTAAACCCTCGGGGTCTTGGGTACCTGACAAGTCCTTGGATTGAGGCAAGAGAGGATACAATAATCATCATGTCATACAAACTAATACATGATCCCATCTATGATAAATAACATGCACAATTGCTACATGGCTAGGGTGAAGCCCTTAGCCCAAGGAGAATTACTCACACATGGAGATGAGATCAACAATCACAAACATTTTAATGAAAATCATAAGATTGATAGCAATAGTCTTACAATGTCGCTAATCGGAGAAGAGATCTACTATTACAAGTGGTGGAATATGGCTATGGAGATGGAGAAGGGTTTGGAGATCTGGAGGCGGCTGGTGATCTGTAGCAGAGACTTTTTAGCGATGTCTAGCTTGTTTTATCGTCACCCGAGGCTTCTTTATATAGGGGTTCCTTCACAAAAGTTGTTCGGTTTGACCTAACGGTGGCAGCGCAACTATACGAATGGAGCTATACGGCTGGATTTTTTGCTCTGGTCGTATAGTTGGTCGTTAAAGTGTCTGCCTCCGTTGTACGGCTCTTGGTTTCTTCTAGTTGTTGGATATCTCTTATCTTTGAATTTAATGTAGTGATTCCCTCCTTTAAACGACATTATCTGCGTAGGAAAAATATAAAAGAAATGATTGCATACCCCTCTGAATATTAGCATTAGTGGTAGGGTTTAGAGAGATATTTCATCAAGAATATGAGTAATATCCAGTTTAAATGTGGACGTAGATGGCTATATTTCAGAGCCATCATCACCGCCTCCGCCTCGTCAAATAGTTTCACCCCGTGCAACTGGTTTGAGAGACGACCCATCTTCGCCAAAACCTCACCTCCGGAAGGCATTTGGAGGGGGAACTCATCCACAAGGGACCCATCTTCGCCCTGCGCAGATCCTGGAGGCTATGGCATCGATCTTCATCATCCATCGTGGCATCACCGCCATCTCCATCCATCCCATCTACATCTTGTCTAGATCTTGTTGTTATTCCTGTACTCGTTGTGGATTTATACAAGTACTATTCATCTATGATTGTTTCCATTACCATTGCCATGATGTTGATTGCCTCCATGTCTGAATAGATCTCTTGTTCCTAGGGAGATGGAGAAACCCTAGCATATGACTGAGATTGGATAGAGATTATTATGTAATACATCATTATGTGTAAGTGTTAATTGTCTTCATCTTGATGTTGGGAGTTGTGCACCTCCTTAACATTTGCCTTTTAAGGGACTCGATGAAGGTGATTACTTGTTGATAAACAGAGGGATGATAGCACTTACTGTGACTATAAAGTTGTTGTCATTCTTTACGTACTAACTTGGGGAATCAAGGAGAACTCACAAAGCCATGTCCATGCCATGGGAGAAATCCCTTAATAGCGCAGTAAATCGATTGATGTCGATTGCTGTCTGCTGTGGTTATGAGGATGATGTGTACAACGGTTGCTAGCTATTCGTCCATATATGGAGTTCCTCCCACATACATATACATTATGAGAATATTTTTTATAATAATCTTGATTGCTTAGTCTAAATTGCTAGCGGTGTATTCGCTATTCCCCGAGAATGCCTTTTCCCTATAGTAGTTCCAAGGTTCTATTACACACGCGATTCTTACTTTCTGCATTAAGTTTTGTTTCACTTTAAATTACCTTGTTCAACCAAAAAACCCAAAACAACTCTACTTTTCTTGCATCTTAAAGTTATTTCTTAAAGTACTTCGTTTAGTTGTAGTTAAAATCATTTTAGTCTTTCGCCTACTGCTCCCTGTGGGATCGATATCTTTATTTCGAAATTAGCTACAAATAATTTGTGCACTTGTAGTCATCAATTGGCATTGGAGAATGTCTACCTTTGAAACTACATTGCCGACCATGACGATCGGGAGTGGTGTAGTGTATTGGGATCGTGTGATCGCTAAAATCGTCTAAGGGATGACAATTTTAGTGGAAGCTCAGTTATGAATTGAACTCATATTATGAACTTAGTCTAGATGTATATTTCCAAATATCTTAGTAGAACATGGCCTATCCTGTTGAGGTCCTTTCCGACCATGGGAAATTTCTTGCTTGATGTGGGACGTAGCAGAAGGGTCCAACTTCATAGATTAATACCCACGCTTGAGGGATATCCTCGTAATTAGATAATCTTCTCCTCTTGATACAATAACCATTAGGAGATAGTCCGATAACTCCACAACAATTGCGGTGGAGGTCATAGACGAATAAGGTATATGTTAGATATACAAATCATAAATGTAATTATTACAAAACTCGTTGCAGTTCACAAGTATAAGATACTTGTCCTGTTTTGTAAAAACGAGATTGTCTGCTTGAGAATTGCTGAAAATGAGGCAATGTGGCTTGATGACGGTAAGCAAAATAGTTGATGACTGACATCACCCCTTTCCTCAAAGTTTATCATTTGGATTAGTGGACTTGAATATAATTTTGTAATCCTTGTTTGTGTGTCTTCCTTTTGGCGAGAGGATTATTCATATGAATAAGTTACAAGATATTTGTACTATTTTTATGAATAAAACCTTTATGGTCACATTGCAATTATAAATGAGTTATTCTCATCACTATGTTAATGATAATAGTTTAAGCATTTATAAAGGATTAGAATGATAAAAGATATCCAAAGTTTAATAATGACATGACACTATTGTTTAAGCCATGGTGGTTATTTCATGTTTTTCATTCTAAATGAAAATTAGGGTCTTAGATATTTGATCTAGAGATTTTGCAAAACCATGACTCATTTGCCGAAATGACTAAAACTCCGCATTCTGGTAAAACGGTGATATGCAAAGAAATGTTGAATTTTATACATAGTTATGTATCGTATTTTCAACAAATAGTGGAAATCATTATTTCATACTTCATTGTGAATTTAAGTGAATATGAGTATTTACTTAATGAAGCATAAGTTTGAAACTATCTTGAATTGTTCAAATGATTTCAAAATGAAGAAGGATATTGAATTAATAGAAATACAAAGTCTCTTCGATTTGATCGACATGACTAAAGTATTTAAGTTATGTTTTGGCATAAAAGGACTTGTGAAAGATGTTTCACAAACTATGATAAGTGGACAAATTCAAAGTGTACTGAAATTTCTAAATATCATAATCATTTGGTATAAGATACATATAGTCTAAATATTTGTGGAAACAATACCATAAGAGTTATGGCATGTTCGAGTTTCTAGAGATTTCGATACTTCGAAATTGTGGCAAATAAACAAGTCTTTGTAGTGTATTCTTAGGAAACTATGAATACATCTTCCACAAAGGGAAAACCTGTTATTTTCTAAGTTTTATGTGTCTTGATGAAGATATTTAGAAATGAGGTATTTGACCTTGCCTCCAGATTGTTGAGTGGCGCAGCAGAATTTGATCCGTGAAACCGAGCTGTACAATTAGAGGAGAAACCAATGATAATCATCATAAACTTTTAGCAAATACTTTTATGAAATAAAGTAGGATTCAACTATATATTCTGCAAGTTTACATAATTATATTATTGATTCACCTGTCATGTTATTTAAACTAGACATATCTTCAAACTACGAAGAAGTGTGATGGACCTAAGTGCGAGAAATGACTATGAGTCATAAAATCCTATATTAAGTTACATTTAAAGAATGCAAAGTAATATGTTACTTGATCTCATTAAGTAATGATGTTAACTTGATATTTCTATATGACTACAAAGTTATAAGACGGAAATGAAACTTACTGAAGGACATAAAGCTCGATTTGTCACAAAGTATGATTGGACAAATTCAAGGAAGTTGACTACAAATGTAGCGATGCTTGAGTCTATTGGATTTTCACCAGCAATATATGGATATTGGAATCTCGTAGGTGGAATTCTCAATTTGATGACGATCAAAGAATTTTGGAATGTCCAAGATTATTGAGAGGACCTACATTTGAGTGGGAGGTAATTAGCTTGGCTAAATCTTAATATGTAAAAGACATATTTTGAGTGGGAGTTAAGTGAAATCCCTGGATCTCATATATGGATGCCATATTTGAGTGGGAGCATGACATCATTCTGAAATATGTGGATGACATATATGAATGATGTGATTGCTATTAATAACATTTAAGTTAGTAAAAATGGATGAAGTTGAACAAGTTATTAAACAATGAAATCTATTGAGATAGATTGGTAAGCTTAATAAACATCATTGTCAAATGCTTCCTAGACTTAATTCTGAAGATGTTCAGAATATCCTAGACAAGATTCTAAAGTAGTTCAGAATGGAACAAGTTAAGAAAGAAGCTCTTACTTATATGAAGCTTTGAGTTAGTCTCGGTATTACAATTGTGGTTAAAAGAAAGAAAGAGATGTGTTGCATCTTCTATGCCTCAGTCATAGGTTCTTCCATACAACCTTATTATACACTCGACGTAATGTGACCCAAGATTCTGGTTGGAAGAACAAGCTCTTAACTATAAGAACATGTCTTGAGGTGATTCCTGAGTTAATCACTGAACTAGAATTAAGTTTGTCCTTAAATGGCAAGAAGTGAAGTTAGGCACATAGTTGCATTTTATGCACTAGGATCTACATAGATATAGAAGTATAGGTTTTGGCTAAAGAAGTTCAACTTTTTCTAAGTGTGTTTCGAAGTTTACGTGACAACAGTGAAAGTTAAATTGACTAATCAACCGTTATTGCAAATACTAGAAACTAAGTCTCACTCTGTTGCCAAATAAATATTTCAACCCATTATGAGATAATGGTGTAAATTTCAAATTTAGGAAGACATTAACGATTTGCAAAAGACATAATGATCTGGTAAAAAAGAACATGGACATGGCGTTTCCAATGAGCATGCGTGATCAATAAACACATAGTTTATGATTAGTAAAATGTGAACTAGATTATCCGTACTCTAGTGCAAGTGGGAGACTGAAGGATATATGCCTTAGAAGCAAATAATAAATGGATTTTATTATCATATCTCAATTAGTTCGTAATAGTTTCATATTATGCTATAACTGTATCAAGTGGAAACATTGATACATGTGTGGTATGAAACAAACCAAGTCCGTAGTAGCCTATATTCATACTAGTTCGTTGGGAAACCGATGATCAAGGTTTCCTGATCATGAAGCTTTTATGCCAATTGACAACGAGGTCATGTCATTGGTGAATGATGTGATGGACATTACCCAAAGATTGCGACATGATCAAGTCACAGTAGTTCATTGTTGCAATAGCTAGAAATATAGTCTCCTTCTCCTTAGACTGTGAGATCATATTAATCATTGTCTCTCGAGGCTGCCTTAACTGCATGGAACGTCACTCGGTGAAACGATGATTATAAATGTGTATGTTAGGTATTCCAGAGGAACAGTTGATGCCTATGAATCAAGACTGGGATTTGTTCACCCAGGTGACAGGTAAGATACATAAGGCCGACTTGGTGAGATTATATCCATAATGTTGCAACATGTGACTAGGTCACGGGGATGTGATATCATGGGAACAAGTGAAACAAAACTTGTCGGTAACGAGATTGAACAAGGTATGTGATACCAATGACCGGATCTCAGACAAGTCGTATCAAAGAAACAAAGAGAATTGGACTCAACGTTTTACGTTTCAAACGACGTTGTCATCGTGGAATGCACATGGGTCATTATGGGCATCCCGTTCCCGCTACTGATCATTGATGAGATCATGTATGTGCCATTCCCGAGCCGTGGGGAAATACACTTAAGGGTACGATGAGCTAGAGATCATCTATAAGTTGGAATCACAATAGAGAAATAGAAAGCCAGAATCGTTTCGAAAAAAGAACCGAAGTTATTCGGAGAAAGAAAGAAATGAAAAGACCGGAAGGTGTTTTGAATAAATGGCAATTTATAATATGAATTTATTATATGTTAATTATGAATTAATATATACTAAATAAATATTTAAGTTAAAATTTATAGGGAAACTTCCTCATTAGGAAAAAACCCCGGAGGGAATTGGCCAAGGAGGAAGCCACCCGGAAAAAGATAGCAAAAGGGCAAACATCACACTGCTGGTGGGCCAGACAACCCACACAGCTGAGTGAGCGGCTGAGGTTGGGCGCCGCGCTGGGAAGCACGCAGCTTGCCGCTGCTGATAGGCCTCAGCCGGCCCACCCGGGCGACCATCGCTGCCTCCCGACCGAGCGTTGTGCGCTGCTAGGCCGCGGGAACACGAGTGCCGGCCCACCCGGGGTTCGCATCGCCGCTGCAGCTGGTCGCTGGCGGCGCATGCTGGGCCACGCACGGGCAACCGGCCCACGTAGGCGCCAGGCTGCTACCTGTTGTTGTTACACTGCTGGGCTGCTGGGAGCACGCCGGTCCACCCGACCAGCTGCTGGGTTGGGTCTAGGATGCCCAGTCGGCTGCTCCCTCCTCCCTCTTTTATTTCCTTTATTCATTAGTCCCACATGGGGCACCTAATGGAGAGGACACGCCCTCCCTCCGCCTATATAAAAAGGTGCCCATAGGTGGGATGAAACATACAATATGAGAAGTTTTTTAAGGCATTTTTCTTAGATAATTCCTCTCTCTCTAAGTCTCCTTGTGTTGGCACGGTCCTAAGAAAAGACTGTACGCGCAAGAAACGGCGCACCTGCAGCACGCCGTTGCGCTGTAGGGATTCAAAACCGGATATCTACTTCCGCCCTCCCAGCAAGGATCAAGAGAGTCGGAGGTCATCATCATACACCGTATGTGTATGAAACCTCGGGGTTGCCTCCAAAGAGTGGCATCTTGGATGTTGTGAGCCAGAGCTGCTGCACGATGAAGATGGAGCAAGGGGTGACTTGCGAGGAACTTCGCGACCTTGAGGTCGGCTATGAGTTCAACTACATCAACCACATTCGTCTCAGAACGTTAACCGCTTTCGGACTATAAGGGTATGTATCAGAAACCTCGGCCATTACTTCATTTCTTTTAGATAGATCTTGGGCAGTTAGGGCGTTCTAGTGTAGGAATTTTTTTGTTTTCTGCCACGGGACCCTCCACGTGGTTCGATGGTGACATCGACATGTACATCACGCGCAGCTGAAGGAAGTTCGCCGAGGCACACGACCCTGGGGCAAGGGCACATCTTGGCGGTCAAGTACTACGATAGCAAGGTGTTCATTGTAGAGATCTACAGAGCAACTTTGTGCCGGCAGCGCTACGAGGAGGCGGTGGAGCCAGAAGTCAAGGCGGAGGACGAGGACGCATAGGCGTATAGACGCCAACGGCCGGTGTATATCACTGGTGACATTTAGTTTACTTATTTTTGTAGTTTATTCGGATGTATTTTGGAAAAAAATGAATGTATTGTATAACTATTGGATGTATTCTGGAACAGTTGGAAGTATTGTAAATTTATTTTGGAACAACAATTGAGCGGCGTCGCTCATCTATAATATCTATAAAGTTGATCCCCACTATGTGCATTTAATGTTTGCAAGTTGCCTCCACAATGAGCCGCGTCACCTGAAATAATCAGAGTCCTTTGATCAAATTTAGACGCACTAGATCTTC
Organism: Avena eriantha; assembly: GCA_910589775.1. Taxonomy (NCBI): domain Eukaryota; kingdom Viridiplantae; phylum Streptophyta; class Magnoliopsida; order Poales; family Poaceae; genus Avena; species Avena eriantha. The sequence continues at coordinate 179,981,404 of OU342742.1, read as the reverse complement.
TACATGATTGCATTTAGCTTTCCAACGCAACTTTCATTAGCATGACGCACACAACTGATCCTTGAGAGAAAGCGACATACCCTCTTTCTATCCCCCACTATCACCGCATTCACAACCCACTTTCTATTATTGTTCTAGAAACGCATTCCCTTCAAATTCTAATTGATTGGAAGGACTAGGCCGGCCAAGGCATTACATAGTTTCTTTTCTGTGCAAAGTTTCCACTTCTCCTTTCCACTAGCAACTCTACAAGGCTCCTTGCTCTCGAGCAACGATCCTATTGAAGTATGCATGATCCGTTTTAGCAAGAAAATGTTCTGCATGTCGCAACACTACAGATTGTCGGCGCACAACGCCTGATCGCTGGCCCCTGCCAGGCTCCTTGCTTGTCGCCGCCGCCCAGCGCCTGGTCACATTCGTTGCCTGGTTCCCTGCTCGGTGCTGCCGCAATCTTCGTCGCCTTCTCCATGGGCTACCGTCTAGTTCCCGCTCATGACCGCCGCACGCTTCGCCAGATATGGTCGTTCCGTGTGACAAGTAGCACACAGATGAAAGGATTAAAGGTTGTCGACGGTTCATGAGCAGGCGATGGTCAAGCAGCGAGGTGAGGCGCTGGTTAGGCTGCCGTCCGGGTTCCTTTTTTTCCTTCTGAACTTGCCCGATTCAGATTTAGTAATCACTTGCATCGTGTTGTTCCAGAGTACTGGACAACCTAGCGGATCTTGAAGTTTCATTCATGATAAAAATTAAAATATCAGCAAGCCACTCTTCTGCACGTGCCACATCGTTGTTCTTGGAATCATCCAAACCCACATTGTCCTATTCAGTTTTCTATGGTACGACATGAAGATTGTTCGTTGTGCTTAACCACCAACCTAGAATTTTGATTGTGCAGTTCTCGTGGTTCCACTGCTTAATTATTTCTTTCTTGCATATAACACTATTTAGCTTGATTAGATTTTACAAAAAAAAGTACAATTGAAATAGTTTGATGGACATTTTGAGTATTCAATTCTTTGGCATTTTAGCTTTTTCTTAATTATTTTGAATTTAGCAAACTTAAGAGAACACCTTTTTTTGTTACTGCTCTGTTTAGATCATATTTTTTGAAATAGTTTGATGGACATTTTGAATATTCAATTCTTTGGTATTTTAGCTTTTTCTTAATTATTTTGGTTTTAGCAAACTTAAGAGAACACCTATTTCGATTGTTACTGCACTGTTTAGATCATATTTTTTCTTCAATCTTCAACCTTAATAAAATGTTTATGAACGGCAGGTTGTCATAGGTTCATAGAAAATAATGGAAGTAAGGGACACTTTTTTGTTTGACCGATCTACCGTGGAGGAAGATCATGCGATGTTGTACTTCCTTTTTATTCAAATCCAAAACGTGGCAAGACTATATACATGGAGTAAGAACGTTCATGTTTAATTGAACTGTCTAGATTGTTATCCTTTTTTACGAGAAAGAAATGTGCTTCACCCATGTAAGTCAATCGCTTGGGCCAACTACATCTTGATCAGCAGGTACACATGTACCCTTCTCTGGATATATCCCATAGAATGTAGCCGGGATGGTAACATGTAAGTTTAAGTAATGGTTAGTACCATGACGAGCAAGTGTAATTTACTTTCCTAATTTCATCCCATAGCATGTTGCACTTCCACTATGTTTATTGTTTCCATTTAAAATCAGAAAATATTATTACAATTTATTGGATCATGAGTTTGTGTATGTTGAAGAATTTTTCATGCAAATTACATTTAAGGGAGCGTGTGAACGGTGTCGTGTTAAATTTGTTTTGGCTAGGATGCACTATTCGGGCTTGCTCATGTTGTTTCATCCATATTTGGTGATTAAATTGGGCATTACTCTAAATATTTTTTCATAAAATGAATAACTCCAACAAATATTTTGCATCTCTTAATATGTTGCGCTAATGTCCTCCAGCAATTTGATACTAATGACTATTATTTTCATTTACTATTCATGCTTTTGCGATTATGAAAATCATCTCAAATACCGCAACAACTCGTGGGAAATCAACTAGTATGCATTATTTGTGGAGAAACCCGTCAGTGTCGGTTGCGTCGTACGTTATGCTGCTCTTAGGGTCTGTGGCGGTGTGCTACTTCAGTGCCACCAACCGAAGTATTAGGGGTGTTGATGTGTTCAATGCAGCCGGTGTGCCTGTTACTGGGGCGTGGGCACTATACACACCCAGTAAACGATTATCAGCGGTGTCATATTAGCGGTGTCCAGAGTCAACGCCCTCGATCGACTTTTCTGAGCGCCAGTAAGTCTAACCCTACTAGTGACTGTTGGCCTAGTAACAACGAGAACTTCAAAAGTTTGAGTTTATTTCAAGCGGATATTTTTCAGACCATTGTTATCAGGTGGTAATGTGGTAGTTATCTTCTTATTTGGCGATAGTTTTTCATATAGTCTCACTACTATATATGACACAAACTAGCTTTGCGATTTTTAAAATATGACACCACCGCACAAATGGTGGAAGCTATTTCCGCTATTGAATCGTAATACCCGTGCATACGTAAATTTTAGTTTTATAACATGATGACCTAGGCCATCGGAGTTTGCATGATAGAAAGTTGAATACAAATATTCTAAAAAAAGTTGAATACAATAAGGAAGCATGCCAATTTAAGTACACGTAGCCAAGTATAGGCATAATAAAACGTTGTACTTTTAGGTACACAAAATACCAAAATGATGACATCAACATATCTTAAGATCATATGTCCACTCATGGGCGGATCTAGCATCCTTACGACCCGGCGACCACCCAGGCTCACCGAAAGTGCAAAGCTCGCGATTTGTATTTTTTGTAGCGAATTCGTCTAAAGTGTAGCATTTTAACCTTGTTTTTTCTAGTATTCCGAAAGTTTCTGGGTCCGCCATTGTGTCCGCTTGAATTCACTCTTGGCCTAGGACCGATGAGAACTTTAAATGTATATTTCAATTACACATTTTCCAGACCTTTGGTATCACATGGTAATGTGCTAGTTACCATCTTATTTTGGTGATAATTTTTCATATAGTCTCACTACTATAGTGGTAAATATAATTACAATATCCAATAAATGTATCATCACCATGGTATATTGGATAGTCTGGTAACTAAATCATCTCCGTGATAGCAATTAATAAAACATCATGAACGATATGACCTGTTATATTTAACCAAATTGTTTCGTAATCCATCATCATCGTGGCAACTAAATCACTACTCTTGGATAAATATTTTTTTAATTGGGCATCAAGTAGTTGTTTTCATATGTTGTAACTGAAATAATTTATCACATACTATGAGGTGGTAACTACTGTCACATTGGTCTTATAAGTACATCCCAAGTTGACATGGTTGTACCACACAGTGGTGGTTATCAATGGAGAGGAGCGGCTGAGTGGAGAGTGGAGTGAGAGAGGAGAGTGAGAAGTGATCGAGAGGGGTGATAGCTTTATGACGCACATACATAAAAGAACGCACCGTATCTCATGCTTCTCCACGTGCACAACCTGCATTGTCATTTGCGCCTAGCTCAAAACGGAAATGTTTGTTTCGACCGTTCCTCTCGGGCCAGGCCAAAGACTGCTTTAAACAGACTGAAAGTATGGCATGACGCCTCACACATTCATCCAAGCACCGGTTGTCTGCATCTCTGCATCTAGCAAGACTGGTTGGGCTTGATGGCTTGATGCAGGAACCAAACACCATAAACAAGATCATGCATGAAAACACAAGCAGACCAACAAAGTTGTTCAATTGCTAAGATGACTACAAATATTATGATATACCGTCTGGTTGTCATGGGCAATCCAGGTCCATGGGAATGATAGGAAAGCGATTTTGAATCGATTAGGTTAGGTATAGGTGAAGGTTTGGGCTGGGTGCTTATTAGTATAGGCTAAAGAAAGACAAAGTAAAGACGAAAATTCCATAACATGAGTGATCTGCCAAAAAATATTATTTCTTCCGTGAGAAAATTCTATTTTTTCGTATTTCCTCCTTTTATTTATTTTTCACAAATGAGAGAATGTTTGACTATCATTTTCATCTTCTACAACCAAACGCGGATCTAGGGTATGGCACGCCACTCTCAAAATCTGAAAGAAGAAAACTTATGGCATATAGTACAAAGATGGAATATATGAAGAGCGTATCTAGCATATTCCCTTAAAGGTCACGGTTTTGAAAAAAAGTATTGTGAGCTTAGAGGTTGGAAAAATAGCTCTAGCAAATGGCCTATCCCATCCTCCAAGAAAGTTTTAGAGGAGCCTCTAAATTTGTGTTTTGATTTGTAAGTCTAAGGCTCCAACCTTTATTTAGAGGGGACTCTACCAGAAGTTTCCCCTTGAGCGGTCTCTATCTCCCTTGTCCCACTGGCCTTAGCGATCTCCTGTCGCCGCCACGGCCAATCCCAAGCCTCCACACAGAAATTATTTCTAGAGAGGCCTTGTGGCCCATTGCCGGCATATGTCCGTCCTTTGGCTTGATTGAGAAAAACAAATGATAACTTGCTTATTTCATCTCTAAGTGAGTATGTACGACTCCTTAAGCCTAATCAATACTATGGGATTGACATCGCATGCCCATGACCAATGGAATCGGGTCATCAGCCAAGTCATACACTAGTCAAGGATATGTGTTCTCATAACCTTACCAGCTAGAGACTAATAGAACAATATGCCATACAATATATAGTTCCATAACTGAATCACATATTCGAAGATACATATCAATGACAACTTGTTCATGGACATTATAAAACTTATGAATGCACTTACGAAATATCATCATGCATGATTGCCTTTAGGGAATATTTTCAACACTTGTGATCCCCATTCCCGATCCCTCCCGCTTCTCCTTGCCACCGTACAATCCTCCATGGGCAATGGCTACTTCTGCTCGGGTGATTCCACCACCAAGACCTCCTCGTGCCCTAGTATGAAGCACATAAGCATCCGGAGCCTCCCGCCGCTGTCGCACTCTAGGAAGCATGCCCAAACATTATGAGTACTCTAGTGCTGGGACTGATGTGAGGCCTTAGCACAGTATTGGTCAGTTTGACATATTCCTAGTTATGTATCAATAGGTCGAAGACCAGGATTCCCATAACCAGCTTCAAGATGATCTTACTGAGCATTAGTAATCTCAATTTGGTCGGCAATTGTATCCATTTTGATCATGTTATTTGTACTATATTATGTTAGGAACTTTAATTTTTTTCCATGATGTATGAACTATTTGTGATGGTTTTATCATTAACTACTCTATCAAACCTATGGATTTGGAAATTTTGGAAGTGTATTTGGTCTCAACCTGAACATTTGAAACATTTCAAACTTATTTCGATTGTGAAGTAGAGCTTGTATGATGAGAAGTAAGAAGAAAACATGAATATAGAGGCCCATTTTTAAGGCGCTTGACTTTGGTTGTAGATGCCCAAATTTATGGCACCAAAGATGCTTGAGGCAAGTTGTCTGACTATCTAAAACATTTTTTTTCTAAAATACGCAGGAGATGTTCTCATCCTTGTCTTCAGCTTAGAAGAAGAGATTTTTCAGAGAATAGTTGAATGTCCATGCGATTGGAATGGGACCTCAAATTTATTTCACCATCATACATATAAACACCCAATGGCAATGTCATCTAGCTGAAGAAGAGCATAGAGTTTGGATTAGTGAAATGGTCATGCTCGTGGTTCTATCATCTTTTCCTTTTCCACCTTCTCTTCGTTTCTGTTCCTCCCCGCCTCTCTGTCTGCACTCTAAAAAATTGGTACTTCTATCGATCTATGCGGATGAGCAACAACATATGCGCATATATTCTTTCTGTCTGCATAGAATTTTAAATAGAGAGAATTCCTTATTTAACACTATATTCCAATGTGATTTCTTATTTGACACTCAAACTTTTTTACTTCCCTATTTGACAGCTAGTGTAAATATTTTGCCTTATATGACACTCTAGTGTATTTTGAGTGCTAACGGTGTTAGTTGGGGACCTACAAAGTCGTTTTTGCCCCTGGTGAATAATGTGACAAAAAACAAATGGCAATCTTCTCATGGTGAAATTATAAAATCATATCCAAAGAATGTTAGTAATGGAGTACGGTTTACATGTACACTTGAGAATTGACCATGTGTGCGTTTCAGCTTATGAAAATTTGGGCCTTTTGAAAAAATCTATTTGATTACCATGTACTACTACCGAAAGTCAACCCACCTATTTCACAAGCATGTATACTCCTAATCCCACTAGCGTAAAGATTTGTGCCGTGACTATTTAGGCCCCGTTCGGATCGGAGGAGTAGCACAGGTACAGTTCTAGTCTTTGTTTTCCGTTCCTTTGTTTTGCAACGCCTTTCCTTTGTTTTGTCCTAAACCTCTGTTTCTCTTCCCTTTGTTCCAAACAGGCTCTTAGTAGTAACTGAGAAACAAACAACACAATTAGTATATGTAGCTCCGTAATGTGACCTCAGATCCCAACACGTAATCGCAGTGACCAAGTCGCCAGCTGAACTCATGCTACCTGGCTTTATTTTATTTTTCTAGACTTAAGATTTAACAAAAGAACAGTTAACCGAGGGACTGAATTTAGATAAACAGCTAGCACCAACAGAGGGGTATTTTGGTCCATCTAGAAAATAGTTGACGGAAGGATGTAACAGAACTAACGGTAGTGTAATATAAGGCAAAAAAAAATTACACTAGGTGTCAAATAGGGAAGTGAAAAAATTCGGTGTCAAATAAAGAATCATATTGGGAGATAGTGTCAAATAAGGAATTCTCTTCTTTAAATAGGTCGTTGATTCTACCAAATACCAATGACATATAATTATGGACGATGTTGAGCGTCCCCAGGACGATGCTGAGATTCCATCGTCCTGGTCCGTTGCATTTGCTTCCGAAGCAAAAAAACGGTTCGTTTCAGAAAATAGAACATCCCGCCGGAGACCTTGTCGGAGACCTCCCCGGAGATCATGCAGCAAAAAAATTATGCTAATGCAGCAAAACCGACCTCGCCGGAAAAAACTCGCTGGTGACTCTCGCCGGAGATCTTGTAGCAAAAAGTTGACACTGTTGTAGCAAAAGCACAAGACATTTGTAGCAACAAAGTTCTTCTAATATAGCAAAAAAACCTACTTCGCCGGAGAATTTCTGGGCACCTCGTCGGAGACCTCATTGGGGATGTCATAGAAAAAAAATAGGAGACGATTGTAGCGAAATATTTGTACTACTGTAGCAAATCCATTGGCCGTCGGTAGCGACGACACCGACTGTCGGTAGCAAAATTCATCGCCGTACATGTAGCAAGAACTTCAGCCGTTGCTAGCAGCCCCTTTACCCCTTGCAGCAACCCTGCCTGCCATGGGGAGCAACGCTAGGCACCGCAGGGAGCAAAGACGGCTGCCGTCAACCACATGTAGCACCGCCGCTAACCACATGTAGCACCGTCGTTGACTGCATGTAGCAAATCTCGAGGATCTACGTAGCAACGTCGGTGGCCTTACCACTAGTAGCAAACCTCAACGCCGCTTGTAGCACCGGCGCCAATTACATGTAGCACCGCCGTTGATTGCATGTAGCAGATCTCGACGAGGCCGGAAGATGACGAGCCCGAGTTCATGTACGCGCAGAGGAGGGCGATGGCCTGCTCGCCGGCGGGGAACCGATGTGGGGACGTGGCGGCAAGAGCTTCAGCCACGGGCGGCGTGGAGGTGGGCGGCGCGAGAGATGCTGGCAGCACGCGGCGCGACCTCCTGGGCAGGCGGCGCGGCGACGTGACCTGCTAGCGGCACACGGCGCGGCAGCGCGACCTACTGGGGGCGGGCGGCGCGGCGAGATAGGCACATGGGAGGAAACGGAGGCGGCGGCTGCGCGTAGGAGCAGCAGTTCTCCGGCGGCTGCACGTAGGAAATGGGGTGGCGGCGATTCTCTGGCGGTTGCACGCAGGAAACCAAGGCGGCAGCAGTTCACGTGGAGGTGAGAGGCGGCAGTTCGGGAAGAGATAAGGAAAGGAAGAAGAAGAGCATCGGGGGTGGGTCCACGCGTACCTGGCCGAGCGACGATTGACCCGGGGGATCGGTACGTTCGATCCCCCGGAGGATCCGTATCATTTTCCTATAATTATCTATATGTGACATTTTACATCCACAGATTCAACAATGCAAGATACAACATATAGCACAATTTTATTTTCCTTTTCCATCAGTGTGATATGATATTCCGACCATCAATATGTCAATTTCTAGACTAATGTAATGACACATGTCAGAGACATATCTAGTGTCAATCCAAGAAAAACATTTAAGAAAATATTTCTTGTTATGTCACACCCTTCCTTCACTGTTCATTTTCTGTTCTTTGCAACGCAATTTCGGACTGAATAATCGGCATTTCACTAACCGAATCCTCTGTTTTCGATTTCGGACTGAATAATCGGCTAGAGATGCTCTTGGGCGCCTAAGAACTAGCAAATGCGTTGAATCATACAGTTGAGAAATATTGATCACCGTGAGCTATGTCTGGCGTGAAACTACATGCTTTGGATGTACATCCGGCAACTCACGGAGCAAACAACTTTCTTCCTATTTCTCCCTCAATAACCTGCTACTCTGAAAAGCGCCATGCTTCTGCTATCTCCGCAGGAACCCGAGCTGTGCAACGGATCATCGAACGCCAGCATCCTCTCCCCTCGGGCCTCGGGCGAAGCCGTTGCGGTCGTAGCACGAGACCTCGGAGATGTCCAGCTCCTTGCATGCCATGACGAGCGCTTCCCCGACCCTTTGAGAGGCCTCCTACCTGCAGCGCCCTGGCGGTATCTGGGCTGATTCACCTCTGTATCCGGGCAACCAGTTGGATATCAGCAACCCGTTCTGAATTTCACACACACGAACCGTAGAACAAAATCGATCTTATATTAATTTGTCCCAATTAAACAGAACAATCACATAATCTAAAAAAAGGACTGCAATTCAATTCTGCATACATACAACATTCATATCGTTTCTTTACAACTCGACGGAGGATTTACATGAATCGATCATCCAAGCACATAATCTGAAAAAAGAGGACTGCAATAATTCAATTCTGCATACATACAACATTCGTGTGGTTTCTTTACAACTCGATTGAGGTTACATGAATCGATCATCCAAGCACAAATTCGGTCACTTGTGACAGTTTTTTTTACACGCGCTGTGCTTTCAATACGGCGAGTGGGACCTGGAAGCGCGGTGTTTTCTTTCGCTGCAACGGCGAAGCTTGAACCTTTGCAGCGGCGGTGGCGGAGGGACGAGGAGCAGCGAACCATGGGAGCTTGAGCGCCTTGGCCGCCGTGAGTCGCTTATCGGGATTGCACGCGAGAAGCCCTTGCAGCACCTGGAACCCTTGCTCTGACAGCTTCTCTTGAGGGAAGATATCCCGCAGCTTGCTGTGATTGTGCTGCCCCGCCGGTAGCAGTTGCAGCGCCTTGGCGGTGACCGGCATCAGGGTCGCGAACTCCGGCCACGTCCGGTCGTCGGGCGTGCCGAGAACCCGGAAGATTCTCCACAGCTGGACTATGCGGCCGGTATTGTTGAACTCGTCTTGACGGTGCTGGTCGTCGTCGTCGTCGAACAGAGTCTCGCCTGTGAGCAACTCGGCCATGACGCACCCGAGCGACCAGGTGTCCACGAGCGCGTCGTAGTCCGGCTTCTGCAGCAGCATCTCGGGAGCCATGTAGGGCACCGTGCCGGCGTGGGTATAGGCTGGCGAGTCGGACATGGAGATGGCCAGGCCGAGGTCGCAGATCTTCACGAGTTCCCCGTCTTGACCGCGGACGAGGATGTTGGCCGGCTTGATGTCGCGGTGGACGACATGGCGGTGGTGCATCATCTTGGCCCCGGTCAGCAGCTTCCACATGAAGGCACGCACGTGTTGAGTATAAAATTTGGCTACTAGGTATTTATTGGCCAAATTAGTTTATAAGTGGTCGGTCAAATTATCGATTAACATACACATTTGAACTTGTTGTTTAGTTCAAAATGCAGGAGTGATCAGTGTTCAATATAGATGCTTCGGCGACAAATTAGACGTGACAAGCTGTTTAACTCACGACAAATACGAGAAGAATTTGCCGGACCAGCGACTATCGGAGGTCAAGTCCTGAATATAGATTTTACAATACAACGAGCTAACCTGCTACTTCCTGGGACAAGTGTTTGCCCGCCTCGTATGTCAAGCTGAAGGTACAAGACTCACGCGCGGAAAAGTGGAGGAATATGAGATCTTCATTATTTGGTATGGTTAGCAACGTTGCCGGATATTTTATTACAGTTTTATGTGGGCCAAAGCGTATTTGTTGGTAAAATATAGCTTGCAGTTTGAACTGCTACTGTTGGCATAGCACGAATTAGCAATCATATTTTTTTTTAAGTACCGCTTTGTACACATGACCGAATCAGAGGAAAACTACTCCTATTCGGTCTGGTCCCAGTGTTTTGGCCGTACACGCCAAGTCCTGCGTGCCTTAGATATAAAGGCTAGGGCCGATTGGAAAAAGGACCTAATCAATCGGTCTATATAAAAACACATCTACTTTTACGTACTGTTATTTTCTTTTCTGTTCTTCTCTGCCGAGCTCCAGCCATCTAGGGTTTGGTTGAATCTTTGTCGTTTTGCGCTGAAAAACGGTCGGATCTTCTCCACGAAAGCGAGGAATTCTTTGTTGATTTGCTCGAAAATCATCCGTTCATCGTCACGAAAGCACGGCGGTTATCTTAGTGTTGCGCGGCAGATTTTTGCGGCAACACAATTGACGAATCTGCTGGGGAAGAAGAACAAAGGAGACACGATGGATTCCGATCCGAAGAACTTATGCGACCTCAACCAAGACAACATCATCCCCGTCACGCTTGACGATCTGACCGAGGATGAGCGTTGCGAGTTGGAGCGGGAACTTGAAGCGGATAAGGCCGAGAAGCTGAAGCAATACTACAAGACGAGGAACGGCACCGTCAAAAAGGTAACGGCGCCGAGCCCTTCTCCTGCACTCGGCTCAAAGGTAATTAATTCAACTGACGATATTGCTCATCTAATTGATGCATCCGTAGCTAGCAAGTATAGTTCTGACATGGCAGATGCGTCGCGTACCGTTACTAAATTAGCTAGTAAATTTGGCGAGTTTAAGGAGCAGTTCAGTAAAGAAATCGAAAATAGTTTATCTCGCCAGGTTCGCTCGTTAGTGCTGCAAATCAATGATGAACATCGTGACAAAGATGCTTCCGGAAAATAATGAATTCGTCAATTTACCTGGTCATACTTGTATACCCGGTGCGTCGGTTAATGTAGCACAACCTCTCGTTAATTTTAACAACAATCAAACTGGCCGAAATTATGCTAGTAGTTCGGCCCATAATTTGTACCTAGTGTTGCTCCTGCCATAGTTTCGACTTCGGTTCCACAAGCTTACAACAGCAATAACCGAAACGTGGGTTTTAACTCTAATTTGTAGCAGCCTAGTTATCAAACGGTAGCATATAATACACCACCTTTGCCACCGGTTGGTACCAGGGTTCCTTACGGGCCGGTACCGGATTCATATTTTAACGCATCTCCGCAACAAACAACATATGCTCAAACTGCTTTGCCTGAGATGCGACCACGTACTGTTTTTCCATCTGTTCTACAAAATAGTTCTCCATAACCTACCGATAGTTTTAAAGATCAACTTGCTAATATACTAAGGGAATTTGGTTTGGAACCTAAGGGTAGAGCACGTGCATATCAGAAGCCATATCCTGATTATTTTGACTTGACACCATATCCTCGTGGTTTTAGAATTCCAGATTTTGTTAAGTTTACGGGTGAGGATGGTAGATCAAGTTTTGAACACATAGGTCAATTTTTAGCACAATGTAGTGATATTGGCACATCTGATGTTTATAGGGTAAAATTATTTCCTTTCTTTGTCTGGTACTGCATTTACTTGGTTTACATCGCTTGCTCCTAATTCTATTTTAACATGGGCATCATTGGAGCAAAAATTTCATGAGTATTTTTATAGCGGTGAAACTGAACTTCGACTTTCAGATTTAACTATGGTTAGGCAAAAATATAATGAAAGTGTTCATGAGTATATCAGGAAGTTTAGGGATGTTAAAAATCGTTGCTTTAGCCTTAACATAGCCGAAAAGGATTTAGCTGATCTTGCTTTTTCGGGTTTGCTCAATCATATTAAGGATAAGTTAGAAGGTCAAGAATTTTCAGATGTTAATCAAGTTTTGCAAAAGGCTTTGGCGCAAGAAAACCGAGCTAAAGATGTTAAACAATATAGTCGGTTTAAAGATAATAAAATTAAGGCGAAAAAACCCGCACGGTTAATACTGTAGATTGTGATGACGATTCGGCTAGTGAAGATGACGTTGATATATGTGTAGCCGAATGGGTCCAATCATCTAAGTCAAAACCTTTTGCATGTCTTGCTTTGAAACCTCCAATCATCTAAGTCAAAACCTTTTGCATGTCTTGCTTTGAAACCTACACCTGCTAGAAGAGAGGAAGTTAAATATCCTTTTGATGTTAGCAAGTATGATAGAATATTTGATATGTTACTACAAGGAAAATTAATTAGATTAAGAGAAGGACATGTAATTCCGAGTCCAGAAGAACTGGGGAGAGGAGCATATTGTAAGTGACACCATTCTTTTTCTCATGCTACTAATGATTGTAATGTGTTTCGTCGACAGGTGCAATCGGCCGTTAGTGACGAACGATTGACATTTACAGAAGGTTCTAAGATGAAGCTCGATAGTGACCCGTTTCCTATCAATGTAATTGAAGTTGAGGAAAAGGAGATGCTTATTCGGTCGGATCAGACCGAGTCCGCGAGAGAGAAAAATCTTGTTGATGATAACGCTCCTCCGAGGATGATCAAGCCAAAAAATCCAGAAGTAGGAGTGTGGAAAGTCAATGGAAGGAAGAAACTTGCTTCGAGACCGAAGCTGACTGTTAATATGCTGCTGGAAAAATATACATCACGCAAGACCGATAATGTGTTTAATCGGATTGGAGATAATAAGCGTCTGAGGTCTCCTTCTGGTTTTAGAGGGCATGAGCATTGGCGAGGAAATCAGTATAATCAGCAGCCCTATTTTCCAATGGAGCCGACATATTGGGGTTGTCTATCTCCGATGTATCCTCAGTTTCCTCCATGGGTTTCAATTCGTGGGCGCCATATCCTGCAGGGCCAACAGGTTATTTTCAGCCGGGATGGATTGCGCCGAGGCCTACGTTCAGATCACATATGCATGAGAAAAAAGCTCGTTTTCAGCATGAGACTCGGTCGCGTGATGCCATTGTCGTGCAAAGAAAACAATCGCCGAGTCACGGTGCCGGTGGTAAGAATTATAGAGGTGACAGTCAGTGCATTTGGGTGTCGAAGCGCATTGAATCAAAGCTAGTGGAAAATTTAGATGATATGAAAGTTGCTCACGGTCTGAAACTTGAAGAATCAAAAATAGCGGACATTGACCGTGGTAAACAAAAGCAACAGCAACAATCGGATGTGATCCAGAAATCGGCATCGGTGGAAGTTAGCTTGCAAAATGGAAGTGATCGTGTTAGCTATGCAGATGTGGTTACGGGAGCTGAATCTGAGCATGGCAGTACTAATCAAAATGAAAATCAAGGTACTAGTTTACACGCTAATGTGGAGTGCAGCTTGGAGCGTAACATGTATGCATATTCAAATAGGTTTATTGCGTGTCCTACTAGCAGTAAGTCGGCTAGTGTATTTTCTGATGTACGCACAAGAGGCATCAGCAGGTTTGAGGCTTGTGGTTCATCTAATCAGAAGAGGATTTTTTCTGCTAAGTACAGGGAGTTTGCACCAATAGCAGCAGTTCGTCAATATGGACCGAGAAATTCATGGAGTAGCCAAATTATGTCAGTCGTACCGGAAACTAAACCAGGACCCCAGTGGTGCCCGGGAGGTCTTACGCATACCCAAAAGCGACGGGTACAACGATTGCGAGCATTGGAAATTAAAGAAAAGATCGCTGACAAGAGGCGCGATGAATGGTTTAATCGAGCTAGACCAATGGTGGTGCCTACGAAAACTTGGAAGGAGAAGCGCATCGCCGTCGAGGAAAATAAAAATTCTGATGACACGCCTGTTGATGCTGATGATAATTCAGAGAGTAAAGACGAGACGCCTACTGATATGGACGTTAATATGGTGTTCGCCTTGCCCGCTAATTTCCGTGCACCTGAGGCTGAGGTTGCAGAGCTTGCTCTTGGTCCAAAAAATGCGGTGTTTGAGAAACCGGAGAAGCACGGACAGCACCTAAAACCATTGTTCATCCGAGGCCACATTGATGGTAAGCCGATTGGTCGCATGCTCGTTGACGGCGGTGCCAGTGTTAATATTATGCCTTTTTCGGTCTTTTCTAAACTGAACCGAAAAGAGAGCGAGCTAATGAAGACCAACATGGAACTTAGCGGATTCTCGGGAGAATTATCTGAAGCTAAGGGCGTTATATCTATGGAGCTCACAGTCGAAAGCAAAACATTACCGACTGCATTTTTTGTTGTTGATGTCAAAGGCCGCTACAATATTCTTTTGGGCCGCGACTGGATTCATGCAATTGTTGCATCCCTTCTACTCTACACCAGTGCTTAATTCAATGGGTTGATGATGATGTGGAGGTAATTGAGGCGGATAATTCTACTTGCATTGCTTTGAAAGAGGCGCCGGTTGATTGGCAACACGGTGAGATGCGATGTTTGACCGGTAGGGATTTATCGGATTATGATTATATCAATATCGGTAGAGATGGTTTTGTACCCATAAATGCACAGCCGGCTAGCATAGCTCGGCTTAACAATTTATCTATATAAATGATGAGTAAAGATGATAATATTAAGTGGCTGCAAAAGCGCACCGAGGAGTATCGTTCCGGAAAGAACGATATGCATGAGACAATTGAAGATTTTGGTGATATGGAGAAGCTCGGACATGGATTTTCATCGGCTGACCCACTTGAAGAGGTAGATATTGGTGATGGAAGCATTCCAAGACCTACATTTATCAACGCTAATATGGAAGCCGATCATAAAAGCGAGGTAAGTGCATTACTTAAAGAATTTGTTGATTGCTTTGCTTGGAATTATGGCGAGATGCTCGGTTTGAGTAGAGAATTAGTTGAGCATAGACTACCTACTAAATCTGGTTTTAGGCCGCATAAACAACCCCGTAGAAGTTTTAATTCTAATTTATATGACCGCATCAAAGAAGAAATTGATCGGTTGATGAAAGCTGGGTTTATTCAGCCATGTAGATATGCGGAGTGGGTTTCTAATATTGTGCCCGTTGAAAAGAAAAATACTAATAATATTAGGATCTGTGTTGATTTTAGAGATTTGAATAAAGCTACTCCTAAAGATGAATATCCTATGCCTATAGCCGACATGCTTATTAATGATGCCTCGGGACATAAAGTAATTAGTTTTTTAGATGGTAATGCTGGTTATAATCAGATACTTATGGCCGAACAAGATATGTTCAAGACTGCTTTTCGTTGCCCATGTTTTGTTGGTTTATTTGAGTGGGTCATTATGATGTTTGGTTTGAAAAATGCCGGTGCTACATACCTACGTGCTATGAATTTGATATTTCGTGATCTATTAGGCATAGTACTAGAAGTGTATATTGACGATATAGTTGTTAAATCGGATGAGTTTGATAATCATTTAGCCGATTTACGTTTAGCTTTTGAAAGGATGCGCCGGTATGGTTTGAAAATGAATCCACTCAAATGTGCTTTTGGTGTATCGGCTGGAAAGTTTTTAGGATTTATTATTCATAAACAAGGCATAGAGATTGATCCTACAAAAGTAGAGTCGATTAGAAAGTTGGAGGAGCCCAAATGTAAAAAGGATGTGCAGAAATTATTACGAAAAATTAATTACTTGAGACGATTCATATCTAATCTTGCAGAAAAATTGAATCGTTTGTGCCTTTACTTCGGCTAAAGCATGAAGCCGAATTTACTTGGGGGCAGAACAGCGGGATGCTTTTAATGATATAAAGATATACTTGTTGAGTCCTCCGGTATTACGAGCGCCCAAGTCTGGTGTACCGTTCAGGTTATATATTGCTGCACAAGATACAGTGATCGGCGCGGTATTGATACAAGAAGACGATAGAAAGGAGTACATCATTGCATATCTAAGTCGTCGTTTGCTCGACGCCGAGACACGGTACGCGTTTATTGAAAAATTATGCTTGTCTTTATATTATGCATGTACCAAGTTTCGGCCTTATCTACTTTCTAATACATGTGTAGTAGCCTGTCAAGACGACGTAATTAAGTATATATTGCAATGACCGATTCTTAGTGGTAGGATTGGAAAGTGGGCTTATGCGCTAATAGAATATGATTTAGTATATGAATCGCTGCGTGCTATGAGGGGTCAAGTCATCGCTGATTTTATTGTTGATCATAGAGTTAAGGATGAGGAAGACATTAGTTATGTTAGCATTTGCCCATGGAAATTTTATTTTGATGGATCAGTTTGTAGAGATGGACAAGGCATCGGCAATGTTTTAATTTCACCTAATAATGTTATCTATGAAACATCGGTCCGTCTAGAATATGATTGTACTAACAACCAAACTGAATATGAGGCTTTGTTGTTTGGTTTACAAAGCCTAGTGGATATGGGCGTAAAAGATATAGATGTTTTTGGAGATTCGCTTCTGGTGGTACAACAAGTTAAAGGCGAATTTCAGTGTTTAGACGGCTTATTGAATAGCTACTTGGACCGATGTCTAGATATAATCAAAACTCTACATACGTTCACTATTAATTATATACCTAGAGAAGAAAATTCTAGAGCTAATTTTTTAGCACAGCAAGCGTCTGGTTACCTTATTAGCGGGGGGAAATTTTTGGTACTGGAAAAACCAGCGCTAGTTACTCTAGGGAATAAGACTGAACTACTGGGTACTAGCTCGGTGCATGGTTTGGCTAGCCCTGGTTCAGGCCAAGAATTGGCGGTACATGGCAATCATGATTTGGTGCATGAGTTAGAAGCTACCAAATTACAAAATAACTTAGAACCTATAGATTGGAGAGTTCCATTAATAAATTATTTAAAAGAATCGAGTCAGACAAGAGATAGAAAAATTCGGCGACAGGCTTTAAAATATACTTTGTTAAACAACGAATTATATCGTCGAACTATAGATGGATTACTTTTCAAAATGCTTAGATCCTGAACAGTCTAAAATAGCTATGGGCGAAGTGCATGAAGGTATATGTGGAACACGGCTCATAAAATGCGATGGTTATTGAAAAGAGCGGGTTTTTATTGGCCGACTTTGTTAGAAGATTGTTTTCGGTACTATAGAGGGTGTGAAGCGTGTCAGAAATTCGGGGATATACAATTAGCACCTGCGGCAATGTTGAATCCTATAATTAAGCCGTGGCCATTTAGAGGATGAGGCCTAGATTTTATTGGTGAAATACATCCTTCATCTTCTAAAAGGCATCGCTTCGTCCTAGTAGCTACGGATTATTTTACCAAATGGACTGAAGCGGTTCCTTTAAAAAATATGACTCATGTAGAGTTGATTAGTTTTGTCTTAGAGCATATTATTCACATATTCGGTATTCCTCAAACTCTGACTACTGATTAAGGTTCTTCTTTTATGTCGTATCAATTTCGTGAGTTTGCTGAATCTTTTAGAATTAAGTTGTTGAATTCGTCGCCTTATTATGCTCAAGCTAATGGACAAGCCGAATCTAGCAATAAGACTTTCATTAAGCTTATAAAAAAGAAAATTGAGGACCATCCGAAAAGATGGCATGAGGTGCTTTCGGAAGCATTATGGGCTCATCGGATATCTAAGCATGGAGCGAGTCAAGTGACACCGTATGAGTTAGTGTATGGACAGGAGGCGGTGTTGCCTGTAGAGGTTAATTTACAAGCTCTTAGAGTGGCCACACAAAATGATTTGTCGGCTGTAGATTATAATAATTTGATGATGGATAGAATAGACGACGTTCCAGAAGAAAGATTAAGAGCCTCACGTGAGATTGAAAAAGAAAAATTAAGAGTAGCTAAGGCTTATAATAAAAAGGTAAGGAGACTTAGTGTGGAAAACGATTTTACCTATTAGGACTAGAGATAGAAAATTTGGCAAGTAGTCGCCAAGTTGGGAAGGCCCTTATAGAGTTGTAGAGATTGTTCCCGGAAATTCATATTTTGTACAATCTTTGCAGGGAGTGAAATTGCCAAAAGCCCTCAATGGAAAATACTTGAAAAAGTATTATCCTAGTATGTGGCAAGAGGCTTAATGTTGCCATGGCCGATACATTATTTGGAGTATCGCCCTAAGAAGATTTTGGCCGATATGTTCTTGGAATATCGCCCTAAGAAATTTGGCCGGTGTGTTCTTTCTACATCACCCTAAGCAGCTATATATATGGCTGGTGAATTTATCAACGCCGTCCTAAGGTACTGTTCTGGTGTTTTCGATAAATCTTATTATACCAAAAACGGGGGGCACGTGTTGAGTACAAAATTTGGCTACTAGGTATTTATTGGCCAAATTAGTTTATAAGTGGTCGGTCAAATTATCGATTAACATACACATTTGAACTTGTTGTTTAGTTCAAAATGCAGGAGTGATCAGTGTTCAATATAGATGCTTCGGCGACAAATTAGACAGAGTAAATTCTACTTTTTACCCCCTAGTTTGACATTTGTGACGCTAATTACCCGATTTAGCAGAAATTCATCCATCTTACCCCGTTTAGCGTAAGTTGTGCCAATTTTTATCCTTTTTAGTTTTTTACCCATTACGTTATGTGTGAGCCAATCGCCAGGTCCATGCTGCGTGCCACAATGCGATTAGTGTGATCTTTCCGGGGGGGACTTCAGTCAAGCTGATGGATTTCCCTCCTAGACCTCTCGAATCTGGACGTGCTACCTAGGTAGCCTGATCGATTTGGTGGTACACGGCAACATCATCGCCGCCATGTGTACTCAGTTGGACTGAACATAGTGAATGGTGTGGATGCTGGCTAGTAGCTAGCTTGGGATGCATATTGCGATATACCACAACAAAGGACGTAGTACGCTCGTTGCTGCAATTCCCTTTGCTGCCTCTAAACGCACCTCCACAAGGGAACTCTTGATCCACCGCTAAGCAGACGTCCCTGCTGCTTGTCAATACATCGCACGCACGACACCACCGCGCTCGCTGCCCGGCGGGCAAGCCACAATCTCTCATGTCGGGCAATCCATGCCCACACACGTCCTCAAGATTCAGAGCTGGTAAAACAACAAAGTAGAATGATAGAAGGGGTAAAAACTGGCACAATATTTGTTAAATGGGGTAAACTGGATGAATAATTGCTAGATGGGGTAACTACCGTCAGAAATGTTAAACTTGAGGGTAGAAAATGGAATTTACTCAGTTAGACATGACAAGCTCATTAACTCAGGACAAATATAATATAGTCTTGTACCTTCAGCTTGACATACGAGGCGGGCAAACACTTGTCTCAGGAAGTAGCAGGTTAGCTCGTTGTATTGTAAAATCTATATTCAGGACTTGACCTCCGATAGCCGCTGGTCCGGCAATGGAGGAATATGAGATCTTCATTATTTGGTACGGTTAGCAATATTGCCGGATATTTTATTACAGTTTTATGTGGGCCAAAGCGTATTTGTTTGTAAAATATAGCTTGCAGTTTGAACTGCTACGTGTTGGCATAGCACGAATTAGCAAACATATTTTTTTTAAGTACCGCTTTGTACACATGACCGAATCAGAGAAAAACTACTCCTATTCGGTTTGGCCCTGTTGTTTTGGCCGTACACGCCAAGTCCTGCGTGCCTTAGATATAAAGGCTAGGGCCGATTGGAAAAAGGACCTAATCAATCGATCTATATCAAAAACACATCTACTTTTACGTGCTGTTATTTGGGTTTGGTTGAATCTTTGCCGTTTTGCGCTGAAAAACGGTCGGATCTCCTCCACGAAAGTGAGAAATTCTTTGTTGATTTGCTCGAAAATCATCCGTTCGTCGTCACGAAAGCACGACGGTTATCTTAGTGTTGCGCGGCAGATTTTTGCGGCAACAGCACCGTCGGTTCCGGGAGCGGCGGGCCGTGGCGCCTGTGCCACACGAAGGTGTGGAGGCTCGGCGCGGCGACGTACTCCATGACGAGGCGGAGGCCGCCGGTGGTCGGGTCGCGCAGCAGGCCCTCGGAGCCGACCACGTAAGGGTTCCCGCTGCAGGCCTCGAGGAACCGGGCCTCACGCTCGAGCTCGGAGGCGTCCGGCGAGGCGAGGCGCTTGATGGCGACGGTCTTGCCGGTGACGCGGTGGCGCGCCATGACGACGGCGCCGAAGCCGCCCTCGCCAAGGCAGGCCACCTCCTCGTACTCGTCGGTGCCTGTGCGGCTCCTCTTGCGGCTGGTCATCGTGGCCGGCGGCAGGTCGCTTGAGGACGGGCATGGCTGGCGGCAGGGGGCGCTCGATCGACTGCTTGGTTGCTGGGAAAGCGCGACCTAGGAGGAGACGTACGGCCGTGTGGACTAGAAAGGGGGCGGCAATCTTTGGAAGATGTGTAGGCAATTCGTGGTAGATCGGCGGCACATATACGCAGGAGCGGGCGCGCAACGGCGATCGGCACAGAAGTGAAGCCCCGACCTCGAGTCGGATTCAAGTTGGAACAATTGGCGGTAACTGTTCCGACAGGTTTGCGTTTCAGTAGAGCCACGGTGGCTGCAATGTGGGACCGAGGCCGTTTCGTTTCCGTGCAGCCTGCGTTCCGTTTGCACGGCACGAGGGAAGGTCCATGATCGACTCGATAGGATAGGTTGTTTGGTTTTACTCAAAATTCTTCGGAAAGGAAACGTAAATTTTGTCACTGGAATCATATAGTACGACAGTTGAGAAATCTTTATCACTGAGCAATATATGGCCTGAAACTAGTACAGTACATGCTTTGGACCAACCATACATCCAGCAACTCACAGCAAACGACTTTCTTCCTAGTCTTCCTTAAATACTCTGCTACTCTGAACAGCCAATGCAAGAAGCCTGCCATGCCATGCTTCTGCTATCCCGGCAGGAACCCATGCTGGGAGATCGGATCCTCGAACGCCAACATCTTCTCCCCTCGAGCGAAGCCGTTGCGGTGCACGAGACCTCGAAGATGTCCATCTCCTTGCACGCCTTGACGAGCTCTTCCCCAACCCTTCCAGAGGCCTCCTACTCGCCAACAACAGCTCAAAATTCAGAAGGGATGAACCTTGCAGTTTTCTGTTCAGATGCAAATGCAATGCTGCAACTTGGACAACAAAAACTGGGTGAGGGTGGTTTGGGGTTTACCACGGTGCTGCAGGGCGGCTCGCCGCAGATGGCCTCCTGCAGGGTGCTGGCGTAGAAGAGGTCCTCTTGCCGTGGTCGTCGACAAGCATGGCGTAGAGCTGCCTGTTGGAGCACAAGACGGACAGCCTGGGCTTCGTCGACGTGCCACTGAACTGCGGCAAGCAGGCAGAGATTGAGAGGCAAAGGACACTCGTTAGCACCTAACCGGTGGCGGCATTATATGTTGCTGTTACGGGTGGTTGAAACGTGGGCCTCACCGTACCTTTCTCTGCTGCCGGCGGTTCCTGACCTTGGCATTCTCCTTCCATGCGGCGTGCCTTGCCGATTGCCGTGGCCTCGACCCTAGGGTACTCTCACCGATGCGCAACCACGCCTGCACGCAGAAAGATAGAGAGGACGCAGTACATGACATCGCCAAACTTCCCTGGGCTGGTGGGAAAGGCAGAAAAGCTCGAATGTGTTATTATGGCCAGTGTCACTCACCTGGCTGCCGCAGAAAATGGAACGTGGAACAATTATGTTTATGCCTCGAGGTTAGGGAGCATCTAGAGGTGGAGACACACGGCAATGGTGGTCGGGCGATCATGGCACCTAGCACTGCCATCTCCATGGCAAGAGGAGACCTTTCTTGGGCGCGGCAATCAGTCGAACAGGTGACGCGCGAGGTGCTGCGGCTCAATCCCGCCAGCTGATGTGCACACGATTTTGACGCTGCGTATTCACTATTCAGACTTGTAGACTATGGGGAAAATTCAGTCCGAACCATGGGGAATGCATGCATAATAATGAACAAAACAAAGTTCAGACACACCGGGCGATGCATGAAATTCATTCGGAGTTCTCAGTTTCTGAACTGACAGCGAAGAGGACGAGTTCACAGTCCCCAACTGAAAATAAGTACTAGTAGTCAAACTGAAATCACGGTGGTCGCTGTTGCACGACGTCGAATCTCCGCTCGCCCGCTCGCCGCTCGCGCCGTCAGCCACCGTTCACGCGCGCGCCTCGCCCAATCTCACCCTCTAACGTTCTGTCTGTTGAAGGAAGCAACTTTTTTTTCTCTACCAAGCAGCCAAATGTTGATGAGGACCGAGTTGTCCAATACGACGCGGCCCACTTGGACGAGACACGGGCTTCGGGGCTTGAGGAGAGCCCATCGCCCTCATCCCTAATCCTGGCGTCGGCTGGGTGGGGCACGCTGGATGAGCACGGGGAGACGTGTAGCTCCTATCTGCCACGTCCGCTCCTCCACGGCGTTGACGTGGGAGACCCACCCTCTCGTGCTCTCGTGCATGACAGCGAGATTAGCCAAAAGTCCAAAACAACTGCTCCATCTGGAGTATCTATTTTTATACAACGGCACTTACTACGAATCGGAGAAGCACTACTGTAATAACATACTAATAGAAAATGCAGCACTAGAGGTTGACAGTGACAGGCAGCCCTTGGCATAAAAACCTGGCCCGACACGACCCGGAAATTGCCCAATGGGCCGAGATTCTTTGCTCTGCTGGCCTTGCTCAGGCCTAGCATCCGCGGCCCGTAGGCATCTTGGGCTGGGCTCGGGCCAAGAAAATGTGGAAAATAAGAAAGACTCGGCCCGATGAAATCTGCTTTGCTCGGGCCAGGCCTAGGCCTAAATTTTCGGCCCGACGGCTAGGACCGGGATCCGAAGCCCGTCCTGGCCTGAAAAATGCCCAGGTATAATCCTAGGCCCCCGTGTGTTTCACCACTCATTTGTGCGCTAGTACTCCTTCTGTTACAAAAATGATAAATGGTGTCGCAAATCTATCTAAATTCGAAGTACTTATGTTCTAAATATTGTCTAGATACATCCGAATATACACAAATCCGCCGGCATCTTTTTTGGATGGAAGGAGTACGCACAACACCAATAATGTTCTACAAACAAGAGGGATGGAATTTCCATGAAAAATGCGTAGTTTTCACTAAGATGAAACAGGTGGCAGGGCATCCACACGCGCGTGAAATAGTCTCCTGGCCAAGATCCCAGCCCCTACGTTTTACGGATAGGAAACAAAGGTGATTCGTGAGGCAGATCTAGAACTGGTCTAGGTTTTCGTCTCTCCCACCAGCGATGCATGCTACCAGTCTTCACCATCTTTGGTGGCCTTGGTGTCTTGGAGGTGTGGTGGACTGTGGCCTCTTCTCGGTGGAAATGTTTCTATTCTTTGTTTAACTTGTTTTTAGTGTCTTCTTCGGGGTGAGGCGACGGCTACATCCTGCCATCCTATTCTCGTTCTGATGGTGCGTCTAGCGTCGACGGATGGCCTGTGGAGTCGTGTGCCAGACGGATCACCTCGGATCCCGCTCGGTTTTCGTGTTTGTTGGTGTGATTTCATATCACCTTTCAATCTACGGTTGACGTGGGCATACCTTACAGGTACTCGAACTTGGTATATACGGCCTGACCTAGCAGAAACCCACGGCGTTATCAGGGCCAATCCAAGATTCGGGTGACCTATGGAGACTCGACTTGCTACCTGAGACCTAGCCTATCTATATAAAGGCTAGGAGGGGGCGGCAAGGAGGATAATTATAACCCTAGTTTTCCACAACCTCGCCAGATTGCACTACGCACCCCTGTAACTTTCGATTCCCTCGATAATTCCAAGAGCAGACAAGCAGGAGTAGGAACCTCTACGAGGCCTGAACCTGGGTAAAACTTGCGTCCCTGTGTGTGCTTGTTTGCTAGCCGATTGATAACTCCAACGCTCTCTCCTTCTCTAAAACTCAAGTCCATAACAATATGCATTGATGAGTTTAACCCTCGTCAATGGTTGTTATCATTGGCGATGGGTGATGATCTGGTGCGTTGTTCTTTTGGAGACTTCACATAAGACTTCCCGTGTGTCTATTATAACAAGCTCTACTATGACAAGGTTTGTCCGACTTCGATGATGGAGAGGCGAGGACAATGACGTGACTTTGGCTCATGCTAGTGTCTCTAGTTGCTAGATGGTCTAGTGAATTATTTGTATTTTGTTACTTTTGAAACCCTTTAACACTGTTGTTAATGATTCGGACAATTTTTTTAAAAATACAATAGTATGCGGGCCGTGGCTGGAGCGGGAGGGGAGGAGCAAAGGCGCCGACGAATCGCCACGCGCGGGGGATGAGATACCAGGTCCCCCCACTCGCGGCTCAATCATTGCGCCTGATCCTTCCCTCGGTCGGCTAGCACGCAGACTCGCATCGCATCACATCATACACAGTCACACCCTGGGCGATTGGCGTCTGGCGACAACACACGCAGACGCGAGCGAGCTCCAGCCTCCAGCTCCGCCCCCTCCCCCGAGCAAAACCGAAAAAGCCAAACACCGCCCGCACCAGACACATTTTACGGCCGTGCCCCGCGCCCCTCCTCCACCCGCGCACGCAGATCTTTTCCTCCTCCTCCCTCTCCCTCTCCCTCTCCCGTCCCGCCGATCACGCCACCGATCCGGCGGGCGCGAGACATGGAGAGCTCGGCCTTGGCGGCGGCGTCGGCGGAGGAGGAGCGGGGGCTGGCGGCGTCGCTGACGGCGCGGTACTCGGACTGGGTGCTGGAGGAGCTGGACGAGCTCGCGGGCAGCTTCCTGCTCACGGACCCGGCCATGCCGGGCCACCCCATCGTCTACGCCTCCCGGGGCCTCGCCGCCCTCACGGGCTACCGGCGCCGCGACGTGCTCGGCCGCAACGCGCGCCTCTTCCAGGGCGCCGCCACCGACCGCGCCGCCGTCGCCGGGGTGCGCGAGGCCGTGCGCGCCCAGCGCGCACACCAGGTCGCCATCCTCAACTACCGCCGCGACGGCTCCCCGCACTGGGTGCTGCTCCACGTCGCCCCCGTCTTCCACGCCGCCGACGGGAGGGTGCTCCACTTCCTAGCCGTCCAGGTGCCCATCGCCGCCGCGACGGCGCACCGGGCCGCGTGCCGTGGCCCCGCGGTGTTCGCGGCCTGCCGGGAGGAGGCCAGGGTGGAGGAGGAGTTGCCGTGCGCCAGCCACGCGGGGGAGGTGTTTGTGGATACCGATAAGAGAGGTCAGTTTGATTTTCGACGTGTTACTCTTCCTAGTACTATTTCGCTTAAATTGCTCGAACAATATGAACTGATCAGTTGACCAATCATTAAATGCAAGTGAGCAGTAGGGTAGAGCAGTAATTTATACTACCCTATTACTCTACCATGACTTGGATTGGCATCGCATTGCTCATTAACATGACCTTATTTGATACAACCCCTTTTCGTGATATAAGATGTTTTGGGAGTTCCAAAATTTTCTATTAAGGAACGGAGAGAGCATACATTTTTCTAGTTCATGCTATGGTAATTATAGTTGCATTGATCATCTTATTCTTAAGAATAGACGGCCAAATAAGTAGGTGGCTGTATAACTATAAGACTGCTCTGTGTCACAGCCTTTTTTGAGCTCTTCATGCCTTCTTAGTTCCATGTGTTTGATAATAATGGTTACACTAGTCTTGTTTCTTTTACCATTTCCAGGTTTGGAGACAACAAGATGTAGGTAAAACTTCTGGATCAAGTAGATATTGTGTGGCTGTCAATGCTGTATAAGTGTTGTTGGATCTTGGTTATCAGAAACATAACATACTGTAATGTTAAAACAACATTAACAGAATCATCCATGTTTGCGTAGAGGAAACAATTCCAAATTAATAAAAGAGAAATGAGGGGTCCACACCGCTTAATTTGTAGGTCCAGAGTAATGATGGAGAAGACTAACCCATTACTATAATAGCCATGCATGTATATAAGAAATTTGAGCATACTGCTATTCTGTCAAGGATGAGTATTCAAATTGTATTTTAATACTTCTCTTTCCAATATATACGCATATATATTGTAGTACCTCTGAGTGCAATTGTGGCTGAAATTCAGCTAGTTCCCTTAATTGAAGATTCAGTTTATGTAGCAAAAATACCCACCTTAAGTCTAGCCTGATTTTCCATTCTTGTGTATTGCTATTGCTGTCATGCTAGCTCAGTCCTGCAGAATATGATTCGTTCTGCCAATTTGGATTTGGGGTATTACATTTCACCTGGCATTTTCACATTATGTTCTTCTCTCCCACAAAAAAGCATCAAATAAGTAGTAAAGGAAGCAGAAGTTCTAAATATATTGTTGCTAGCTTGCTGTTGCAGGGCTGGACGCCGAGGAACCACGTGTAGCTAGCAGTTGTGACAAGGAGAAAGCTCTGAGCACAGTTAACAGCATCTTCTCTGCATTGAACCGCTATAGCAAACTAACTGGTTTGATGGTTTGTGGGAAGAGATGCAATTCTGTTGGTATCCCAGCACTGAGTTCTTCCTTAAATCTCTCTCTCGGTAGAATCAAACAGAGCTTTGTACTGTGAGTTATTTGCAGCTTGTTCATCTGTTTGGTTGTCTTGGCTTACTTGTGTTGTGTTCAGAATATATTTTTATGTAGCTCGTGCCTGCTTTATTAACTGATTGCGATTTTTGATTTCCAAATTTCACAGGACTGACCACCATTTGCCTGACATGCCGATAGTCTACGCTAGTGATGCTTTTCTATCACTGACAGGTGCTTATTATTTGATTATTTTATTATCAGAGTATGTGTTGTCTGAAATTCTGGGAAGTAATGCATTTGATTCGAATTAGGGAAAATAAATATGGTCTGCAACTGTGCATCAATTTAAGATCAGTAGAACTTATTTTCATATTTTTGATAGTTTGATGCCTCTTGGCTCGACTGACTCAAGATGTTTATTATCTTGGGATAGTGAGACGTTGTTTTTGGCATGTTCTTGGTATTTTGCCACATGAAATTCTGTCATGCTTTTAAGTTAATTTGGGCATGATTGATGGGTATTATTTGTAATTTCTGTCTAAAATTGTGTTATTGATGCATAGAGAACTTCTTTTCGTACGAAAAACTTATTTAGCTTCATGCAACATGTTGTTGCTGAATCCTGGTGGGTTCTTTGGTTAAGATGGGCAGTGTTGGTGCGTTGGATTTGCACATACCGTATAAAACTATGTTAAGCAATGCAAGAAAAACCTCTTCCTCTGGTGATGCTGTTGGATATGTTTGTTACATATTGTGTATGTGTAGGAAAATACGATTAAATAAAAATCATAGGTTATTATTGAAAAAAAATCTAATAATTACATAATCTTGCCTTTTCTTTCTCTATGAAATATTTGCCCTGAAAGGATCACAAATTGGTTATAGGCAAGATACTCCTGCTGTTCTAATATATTTACTCATTCAGGCTACTCTAGAGAAGAAATATTGGGTTGTAACTGCAGATTCTTAAGTGGTCCAGGCACTAGTTTGGAGGTTTTAGAGGAGGTACTGAGCAGGATGTCATAGCTCGTCTCATTGCATTTTCTGTGTAAAATAAGCTCACTTGTCAAATTTGAATTTGGTTGTACAGATAAATCGGAATATTTGTTCTGAGCAGGCTTGCACAGTACATCTACTGAACTACAGGTGCACATTCACATAGTGTCTTAGTTTAGTACTCCCTCTGTTCCATAATATAAGCCTTTTTAGCATGCTAAAACAGCTTGCTAAAAAGGCTTACATTGTGGAACAGAGCTAGTAGTTAACAGATTCTGTTTGTGTAAAGAA
Organism: Avena eriantha; assembly: GCA_910589775.1. Classification (NCBI taxonomy): domain Eukaryota; kingdom Viridiplantae; phylum Streptophyta; class Magnoliopsida; order Poales; family Poaceae; genus Avena; species Avena eriantha. Next base: position 179,953,360 of record OU342742.1, on the reverse strand, counting down.
CTTAACATAACTCGTATTGCTTATGTTTTCTATCAGGAAAGATGGGAGTGCGTTCCGTGATCTGCTACAAGTATCTCCTATTCGAAATGCATCAGGCAAGGTAGGTTCTTCTGATGCATTTGCTTTGTGTAATACTGAACTGAACATTAACTACAACATAATTGCTTTTGTGGTATGACTATGCTGTCTGATCCATTGTCTTCTGAACTTTCAAGTGGAACGAATTAACACATCATGCGATCCTTGTTCTTCTCAACTTCCAAGTTGAATTGACTACCAGTCAGATATGCTGCTCTTACGGTACATGGAGAACCTTCTGACTTACAGTTGCATATTCAGGTCGCATTTCATGTGTGGGTTCACCTTGACGAGAGCGCAAAGTGTGATTTTAATGGGTTGACCCCTGAGATATGGCAGCTCGGTGCTGTTGGCGCGGTGAGGGTTGCAGTCAGAAGCTTGTCTGCGTCAGGTAGCCTGTTGAGACCGTCCCAATAGCGGTTTCGGGGTTCTTTCCGTTTTTTGCCAAGTCGATGTCTGTATGTAAAGTAACTGCTTAGTGAAAGAGATTATAGCGCATATCACAGGAAAAAATGGCGGGTAAATATGTGGAAGTTGCTGTGACTTTGTAACCATGCAGAATGGAGGAAAATGAGGGGAATTAGTTCCAGTATCTCTTGCATTTCATGGCTCATTCCCAAAATTCCCGCACATCGAGAATTTCTTCGCCTTAGGTAAGTTGGCAATGTGGACTGTACAGTTCTGCCCTCTGGCATTTTGTCGAGAGATCGTAACAACAGTATTCCTGGATCAATAAAGCTCTCCTCGGGAAACAAAAGAATCCAAGGAAAATACGTCCAATTTCCAAATGGTCCGGGGGATTTTGACCTGCAAGCAGGTTCACTGCACTGGTAATTATACTGCTTGCTATGCAAACAAGTGCAGAATTTCACTCGACCGAGGAACTAGCTACAGATTTAAGACCGAAGATTGCTCGTATTCGCTATATTGGTGCACCCGGGCAGCCAGAAAACGACCACCGGTCCTGCGTCTCTTGTTTGTAAGCTCCAACAAGGCAACAATGACGTCCTAATCTGATCTTATCCCAACCCTTATGCCAGATACGCAGGCACAATGTAGCCACTTCAGTCGTATTCACACCCAGAACGGTTTGCGATGTTCAGCTGCATCGTCCCAAATAAATAAACATAGTAAATAAAATCTTATAAACGACACGTGACGGTACAAAAGATCAAAGAATGTTAGGCCGATGGAGGCACATCCACGAACGTTCTTGTCAGCTCTGTCCCGACTTGCCACATCTTGCTTACGATACGCGAGCAAGCAGTGCCAAGGTAGACTAGGCAGCAAGAACCTTCGTCCGTAGCTCACTGCATACCTATCTTGGCTTCAAGAAGCACGACTACGTGGTCGTGGACGAGAGAGAATGCAGTATGGCGATAGCAGAGGCACTCGCGAGTCGTTGGTTCCCTTGGCAATGGCAGGTCGCCGCCCGCATGCGGCCACATTCGTGGACCTAATAAATGTCTAGTCTACCTGATCGCAAAAAAAAAAAAAAAAAAAAAACGTCTCGCCGAAACGGGCGCACGACGCCGCGTTGCGCGCCACAGAAACGGGAGCCGAGCTCACTTCACACCCACCGTCTGACCGGGGAGTGGATCCATCTCGATCGCGGTCGCGTCGTCGTCCCGACCCGTCCGGCCCTGACCTGGAGCACTGTACTTGGGAGGCAGCAGCCACGCCACGCCACGCCACGCGACCCAGACGTGTCCGGTCGCGTCTCGGCTCTGCCGGAGAAGCCACGGCAGATGGTGATGACCGTGACGGGCACATGGCAGTAGGTGCGCGCAGATTCGGCGGCGGCGGCGGGCTGGGGCTGCGCGCGCGTGCCCGGGCTCGACGGGAACTGCGGAACTGCCCAGGAAACGCGGCTAGCTGTGGATTGTCGATCGCTCCTGCCTCGCGCCACCGGGGCGAGCTAGCAGGTTCAGTGTGCCTACTACATTTTCCGGGTTCAGTTCCCACGGCGCTGGCGGCCTCGTCACAGCAGCACCACGTGCAGATTAACTAACGAACTTGAGCGGGACATGCCAGCGCAACGCAACGCTGATCGGCGACGTAGAGCACTGTTGCTCCGGACAAAGTACACGTCGGTCTCACGGAGGACTAACTGCACTGCACGTGTCCTTTACGACGGTAGTGTATGTGCATATGTACACGCAAGTTCATGGTGCCTACGCAACATAATCACCAATATATGGAGTATCTTAAGTTGACTCCTTGGACAAGAACAGGGCAGGGACGTTGCACCTCAACTCCCCACGACG